>CM023960.1:13167678-13225514 GCA_013407115.1 Glycine latifolia
AAAAAAATAATTTCTTACGAACCATCGAAGGAACAAAACCAACACTTTGAATCCATTCCTTCCCAAAAGGATATTGAAAGTGGCTTGGGAAGGAATTACCACAAAGATTGTAGGCCTTCTGCAACTCACAACAACAACTTCCAACATTATCATACCATCAAAACTAGACAATTTTCCACTGAAGTCAGCAACCATGATGTTATATGGGTTCAAATCTTCTAATTATTTTCCAAACCTTATAACATGGATCTTGGTAGTATGTTTATTGCAGCATTTCCATCAACTAAGACCTTTCTCATTTTTTTCCCTTCCACCACAAAAAATATAATTAGAGGCTTCAAGTGTGCCTTCATCTCTTTAGTAGGAGGATTGAACACAACAATATTGAACCTTGCAGTCAAGGAATTTTCTTTATGGAGTGAGAGGTTAGGAGAAAAAATTGTCATGGGTAAGGTGGGATGTTGTGTCCTCAGCCATTGAGAAAGGAAGTTTGGGTATAAAAGATTTAGAGACTTTCAATAAGCTCTTAGTGGGAAAATGGCTATAGAGGTCGTTGAGTGAAAAACAATGTCTGGGAGGGATGTGTTGATGAAAAAATATAAAATACCTAGTTGGGATAGCCTAGTTAGGGGTAATTTTTTGAAGAGAGGTTCTCAATGGTAGAGTGATTTATTAAGCAATTGTTAGATGTTTGATAATGGGTTGGGGTGGTTCCAAAAATATATTGAGAGGGGTTGGTGAGGGTAAGGGAGTAAGCTTTTGCAACTCAAAGTGAGGAGAGCTTGGGTAAGAAATTTAATCAAATATACTTAAATTTGGAACAAAAAAATGGAAGCATTTTGGAGATGGGCCAGTGGTGTAGGGGTGTGGGTTATGGCAACGACCTTGGTTTCAATGGGAAAACCGTGTGGTACAACAATTGTGGGACGTAATTGGAACAACAAAGCCAAAACAAGATGTCAAGGATGGATGGCAGTGGAACATGAATGAAGAGAAGAAGTTTGTGGTTAAGGAGGTCTATGCGATACTTCATGGGGAGAGCCGGTTGGGGGAGGGAATGTTTTATAAACACTTGTGGAAACTACCTATCCCATCCAAAGGGAAGGGCTTGATTTGGAAAGCCACACATAACCACCTCCAAAGTATGGACAACCTGAAGAAGGGAAAAATCATTGATGATACTACTAGCTTGGAATGCATTTTCTGCAACTCAAGTATAGAAATAACAACTCGTCTACTGTTTGAGTGCAGATTTTCATATTCTACATGGACAAGGTGCTATGAGTGGTATGGTGATGACAGAGTTCTACTAGTTGACTGTTTCAATCATTTTTGGCAACATAGAGGAAACATCTACGGCAAGAAAACCATCTTAGCATGGGGAGCAGTTTGGGCGTCTGTCATTTGGGCATTGTGGAAGCACAAAAATGACATTAAATTCAATAGGGTAAGCCGTGATTAAGGGGCTGTTATGGATGCTCTCAAGTATAGAGCATGGACATGGTGCAAAGCTAACATTCATGGCTTCAATTCATCTTTTTATGTATGGTCCATAACCTTGTTAACTATTTGGTGCAACTTATATAATGGCTATAACCAATCTATGGTGTGTGAAGGGTGAGCTTGCGGTATTTACTCTGCTGCAGGGATACTTAGTGGCACATTCGTGCATGCCAGTATATTGAAAGTGTTGGGCAAGGGGCACATGATATAATTGTAAGCATGGTATGGTGGGAAAGGAAGTATATCACCCTGTATCTATAATTGAACTTTTGTACTACCACGGTTTCAGTTGATATTCCTTGTATCTATCAGACATATATTAATATGTTCATTTTTGTTGTGAAAAAAAAAACTTAAATATATTTTGGTCCCTAATATAGATTTGAATTTTGCTTTTGATCTCTGATAATTTTTTTCTTCACATCTACTCTCTGATATTTGAAAAGTTTTATTTTAGATCCATGTCGTTAGTTAAGTGATTACGTGTTTGTTAAATATTTGATAATGCAATTTGTGGCCGCTCAAAAAACCGTCAGTATTTATTTCAAAATCAAATTTAAATTTTCTAGAGGTTAATAATCACCAAAATCAACTAAAGTAAAAAATAAATAAATCAAACATTGAGAACCTTCTTCCGAATAATGCACCAACCCTTCACCTACCTTCTTCTCCCTTCAATTTTCATCTTCCAAAATCAATCTCATTTTTTTTTAAAAAAAAAGAAACATATTTCTATTCCTCATCCCATCGGTAATTAAAATTTCATTTCATATATCCTCTATCACTCTAATTTTCTATGTTGAAAAAATAAACTTGGACACAACATCATATTGGTGCTACAGTTGCACATGCTTCGTTCACATCCACGAACAGAACGACGATGTTTACCCACATTGTCACGACGAATTAATCAAAAAGCTCATCGTTGCCTAATCATCAAGGCAAGGCTTCCACTGTCGACGCCGCGACACCATGAAATACTATTCATTCAACCTATTGATTGTGTTTCGAGGACCGAGGGAGGACAAGGAGAGCAGCTTTGAGTTATACTATGACAGTGAGGGGCTTCGCCCGTTGCCATCCACCATGTCAGAGTTCTCGCTAGGATCGAGATTCGACAAGTTGCTGGAGCATGTTTCATAGATTGAGATTAATGACCTAGGGAGGGTGGAGAATCCACCAATGTTGAAGGTGGTGATAAAGTCAATGCCAACAATGAAAATCACCGAGTCTCACGTCATGTTGCAACCCTTGTGCCTCGAGCTAAACACCACTAAACCCTTAACCTAACAGAGGGCAACCCAGATCTTGTGTCATTATAGTTTTGGGATGATGTTTTGAATTTCCACCCAAGTGGATGAAAGAGAAGAGGGAGGAAGAGAGAGACAAAAAGAAGGGTGGAATAAGACAAAAAAAAATTCATTTTTAATTTGATTTGATTTTTTGAAACAAATAGTGGTGATTTTTTAGTCTCCACAAATCGTGTTATCAAATATCTATATATTTTTTTCAATTTATTACAAAACTGATTATTTTAGGCAATATAAACAACTTAAAACCAAATTTGCCTAATATGTTTCACTACAAAAATTGTTTTATATAATTTTTTAAAACTAAATATTTTATTTAATCTATAATAATAATAATAATAATAATAATAATCGATTATTAAAGTAAGTTTTTTTTTCAAAACCATCTAGTTTATATTACAATAATACCTAAAACTTTTGAGAACTAGGTCAGTTGGTAGGACTTATGGTAGACCTCGTTTGAGGGTTAGGCTTTGTTATTTCCAATTCAATCCATTTAATTTTTTTATGTGGATAAGATTTCTAAAAATTCAACGCATGCCAACCCATAGGAATAACAAAGTCTTTAAGTACCCATGTAATGTAGTATATATCAAATGGATAAATAAATACATCGACAATTTTTTTTTCACGTTCAAACACTGGATCAATTTATTTCATCATCCGAAACATGTAAATCATCCTAAACAAATGGATTCAGACATCGACATTTTTCTGTTATAAATATTTATTTAAAATTTCTTGTTTCTCTTAATTTATTTTTATTATATGATATTACTTATTAATTTACATTTTTTAAATATCGAATAACATGAGATATTCATATATTATTTTTTTACAGAAGATATTCATATATTATTATTCATATTAAATTGATAATTTTGATCATCGTTTCCTTGTCACCCAATTTTTTTTATAAAAAAAGGTTCATAATAAATCTTTACATTATAAAAAGAATCACATTTATAATTCCTGTTTATAATAACTTAACAACTTACTGACTTAATTCAAGATAATTATAATTCTTCTATTTTACTATAAAAGACGCTGAAGCAAAAAGAATTGCATAAACTCGGAAATAAAACCAGTTTATGCCTATTTTATAAATTTAACAGTTTAGATTTATTTGTATATCGTAACTGTAGATTATCCACGTACAAAGAACATTTAGACTATTTAGTTAATAATAAACAAAAGAGTCAATGTATACTCGATATTAAATTCGACAAATTTACACTTTTAATAACTTTTAAAACTAATAAACTTTATCAATCAAATCGCGCGTCTCATTTTTATGAAGTAGATTAAATAAACAAAGTTGATATAATTTAAAAACTAATTAAATTTTTTTATTTTTTTGTATTTTAATGTATACTATGTTATTTAAAATATAAGTAAATTGCTATTTTTATATTATATATTTATAAGTATGTGATTTATTTAAAATAGATCATTAAAGAAATACTATATAATTTGATGTTAATAAATAAATTTAATATATACAAAACTACAAATAATTTTTCACAGAAAATAACTCAAAAAATAATATGTCAATGCTTGAGAAGTACAATCACTACTAGAAAATAAGGTTTTTAAGTTGGTTTTGTAACTTATTCTACGACAGTTCAAAAATCGTCTTTGAAGTTATTATTGTAAAAAATCAATACTTTTCATGATAATTATTAAATCGTCTTAAAATTTTGATTTTTATATTAGTTTCCTTTGAAATTGTCTTAGAATATTTTTTTTTTAATGTTAAAAAATTGATCTTTTTGAGATAGTTGTTCTCAAAAATCATCTTAAAAATTCTTCTAAAACGTTTTTTTCAAACAACGGTCGTATATGGTTATTTCATGAAACCATTAATGGACGTGAAAGAAATTTTTTGAACGTATCTTAATCAATAATAATAATTTTACAACAAATTTTAGTGCTACTTTTTATATCTCTCTCCATCACCTTATCCATTGTATTTTATATGTTTCTCTTTTTTCTTCTTATCTAGAAAATAATATCTCATTGCTTTATTCAACGGCTTCAAACATTTGTAAAAGATTTCACAAACATGTTTTGTAAAAATCAGACATTTTTTCTTGTCACAACACCATACCTCTCGACTAATTGGTTTTTCAACTACGAATGACTCAATTCTTGCTTTTATTAGATTTCATGAAATTAAGAGGAAAAAAATATTTCACAATATATCTTGTATGATATCCTCAATGGATTACATCTCTTAAATGTCAATTTCAAGACAGTACTAGTAGACTACACTAGTCATAACTTAATATGTAAGGGGGCATGCAAAAAGTCGTCAATTTAACATTTTCAATATATTCCTTTTTTTACCGCATATTTTCAATATATTATATTTGTTCCACCTTTGAGTTTTATATTCTCATCACACAACAGGACATATTGAATATGGAGAATAACAAGAGCTGAAAATACCCAGAACTAAACCAATTTATACTTAAACGATGGTTATTGATTTCTATACTACATACGGACAGCAATCACAGCATTATATAAGACCAAAAAAAACGATGGTTATTGATTTCTATAGTACATATGGAGAGCATAAAAAACCTCTAGAATGCTATATAATTGGGCTACAGCAAAATTTCCCTGTTATATTTTAGGGATATATATACCTGAATTTGCACCGAAATATGATATACCTATCCGTGTGGCGTGAGTATACTTAATCCGCTACACTTTTGCATCCATATGCTAACTTCATCCAGTTATCTGTAAGAAAAATATTATTTGTTTTCCAAAAGCAATACGATACACATTTAGGAAATAAAATCCTCTAAGTAGAGAACTATTCATGAAGCAATCTAACATAAATAAGATTTATTAATAAGCTCAATTGGAACACAAATGAAGCAATCTAACATCTAACATGTGATCGGGGGAAAAGTTAATTAAGGAAATTAATGAAGTGTGAAATATTTAAATTGTACGTTGTTATAATCGTAGATGCCTCTCAATTAGTAATTACTCCTATAATTCATTATATTTGCATGAATCATGATTAGATGATAGTACCGAATTTCATACTAAAAAAATTAAACTCAGATTAATTGGTGAATAATAAAAATGTGTACCATGTAAACATAGGGATCATAACGCCCGCCCGAGCCTGATCTTTTCACAGCATCCACACTCAGCAACCTACGCATATTCTTCGTAGCATGAGACACAACAAAATTAACTAGATTTATATGAAAAGAGCATTATGCATAAATTATTTTGTAGATTCTATTAGTTGAAATTTATAAGAAATTAAGAGTGAGGCTCAAATTTTAATCAATTTTGAATAACAGTGTGTTTTGTTAAACATTTTTTGTGTACGAAAAATCCGAAGTTTTAACTCACTTTCAATGTTATCTTGTTCATGCTTGTTTTCACTGGAACATTTCAAACCACGAGTGATCACAGTATCACGAAATCAAACGGTTAGTTATCGATTGAAATTTTGAATTCAGTTCGTAAATATAACCAAAATCTCCCTTCATTTCGCTGAAATTAAACAAACTAAACCTATTGGATTTAAATCTCGTAAATGTTTATGTTGCATGCCACAATCTGCATGTGTGTGAGAAAGAGTGAGAGAGAGATTATACATTCGCAGAGCTTTGCTAGTGTCAGGGCTGTCACCGAGCATTTGACGGATCTTCACTTCAGAGGAGCCACCGCAACAAGATAGCAGCTTCAGTATAGCTTCGCCGCGCCGACGCAGGTGCGGCGAACCGACGCCGTGACGCTTCGGCGCCTCCGCCGTCTCGCGATTGATTCCGGCCACACTCACAATCGCGCCTCTGCATCTCTTAGCGTAGCGCAAGCTTCGCTCGCTGGAGATCCCGCTCGAGCTGCTCGACAAACACGACGAGGCCTCGCCGGAGACCGAAGCCGGAGACAGCACCTTCTCCGCCTCACCGACGTTCGGCTTCCGGTCGCCGGAGCAGGACGTGGTCCACGCGACCTTGGTCCGAATCTTCCTCGCAATCTTTCACAGACCAAAACTTCTCAGTTTTAATTACATCGTGAACTGAATCAAACAATCGAGAAATTCATAACACATAAATCGCAATTTTCAAATTCTCAACCAAATGTATACATCGTAAGTGAACTGAATAAAACAATTGAGAAATTCGTAACATAAATCGCAATTATCAATCAAATGTTTAGATCTCTGATCTTTTTAACACTGATCTCGCTGAAACTCAGTTGAACATTATCATATCTAACCAAAACAGGACAGAAAATATCCAGTAACAATTGCAAAATCAGAATGGATCTCATTAGAAGAATCAGTGAAGTAAATTTTCAGATCACACAGAGTTGTTTGTTTTTTCTGCTACCAAAACACGAACACATAAAGAAGCGAAACAAACTCTAAATTAGAATCGACAAGAAGGAGCATTACCAAATCCAACCAAAAAAGCATAGAAAATATTCATACACAATAACAAAAACAGCATGAATCTCATTAGAAGAATCAGTGAAGTGAATTTTCAGATCACACAGAGTTATTTTGCTTTTCCTCTGCTTCCAAACACAAACACATAACGAAGCGAAACAAACTCAAAACTAGAACCGATGAGAAGGAAAAAACAAAATGATTCTCACTAGAAGAATCAGTCAAGTGAATTTTCAGATCACGCATAGTTGTTTTGTTTCCATTCTGCTTCCGAACACAAACACATAACGAAGCGAAACAAACACAAAATAAGAATCGATGAGAAGGCACATAGAAAAGTAGAATCGACCTTGAGCTTCATATCATGGTAACGCGTGACAGCAGAGAACGACACGCTGCCCGATTTGATCTCTTTCTCCGAAGAATCGCCATCGTCGTCGTCGTTGGTGAGCGAGGAAGACGAAGATTTATAAGAACCGTACGAAACCGAGATCTCTTTGAACCTCTTGCTCCCGCTTCTTCTCTCTAGAAGCGCATCGCCGGAATAATCAGAGTGAAACCTTTCAGAGAGCGAGAAAATTTTGTGAAAACAGAGTGAGTGAGGGAAGATCGAAACGAAGATGAGAAACTAAGAAACGTAATGCGAATCGAGAATGTTAATGTTACTTCGGAGTTGAAAGCGAGGGAGAGAGAGGTGTGGTGTTGAGAAGAAGCAGAGACGATGCAACCATTCGTTCTACGGAGCTCGGAAACGAAGACATTGTTTCCTTGCCTTGCATTCTTCTCTCTCAAGCTTTTTGAAAATTTCGCGGGTTTATTGAAATCTTTTCTAATTTTTCTCTCTGTGTCAGCGTGTGCCGCGTGTGTACACTACTAACTAACAATTTTTTCATTTTTCATTTTTTGTTGTTGTTAGCCTTCTCCAGACAAGCTTAGAAAATATATTTCACGAGTGAGAACATATAGTAAATTTTAATAGTTTAATGCATATATAGATAATATAATACTACTATACGACTATTACAAGAGTGTGTGTAAGAAAATAAATAAATTAATGTGCACAAGAGTTAAGAGTTGAACACAAGATGTTTTTATTGAGGGTATTCAATTTTACTAGTTGACTTTAATAGTCATTGTTGCCTTGTGTTAGAGTTAGATGCTTATGTGAGGAAATGAGAGATATTTTATGTATTTAATTTAAGATAAAGTCTTTCATTTCTTTACTCTTGATCAATGACAAAGAACAAATTTGGAAATTCGAAGGAAAAGTTAAAAAAACATATTTTCTTCGTTGATTATGATTTTAAAAGATTTAAAAAGATTGTTTTATATAATAAAATATTGTGATATTCAATTAGAATTTTAAAAATATATAAATAAGTAATGTGATATTTAATTAAGATTTTAGAATTTTTTTATAGAAGTCAACAAAATTTGATAGTGTTTAATTAAGATTTTTTATAACTTTAAAAAAATCTTTAGATATTAAAAAATATACAAATTTTAATGGATTATTTTTTTAAAATAGATTTCATACGATTTTTTTAGTAGAAAACACCTTTGAAATAATTTCATCCAAAACCTTAAGATTTTCCTATATTTTTTTATTTCTTTTTTGGCTTAATATCACATTTGGTCTATTGTGTATCACAAATATTTTGTTTTGACACATTAAGTTTTAAAAGTTTTATTGTGGTTCTTTATGTTTTTGAAATTTATTGTTTTAGTATTTTTTTTTCAATATCCCGTTAGAAACACTAGTATTATGTTAACTTTTAAATTTTGAAAAGGGACCAAAATGATGCATTTCAAAAAAATTATAATGCAATTTTTAAAACTTAATGTACCAAAATGTAATCATTGTGAAACATAATGGATCAAAACTGAGATTAAGCCTTTTAAAATAATTGACTTTACATAGTGGAGGCCAAAAACCTTCATTATCTTTATTTTATTTTAAAAAATAAATAACCAAAAAATTATCATTTCCTTCGACCTCTTCCAGATTAAAAAAGGTAAAAAAAGGTTGCACCACATAGATCGAACACCGTCAACACATAATCTAGCTGGAACCACAAAAAAATCTTATACTCCTCACTAGAAAACCAAAATCTTTCATACAACTGTTATTGAAAATAGAAGCAAGGGAGATCAAAGTAAGAGTTGTCTTCGACAAAAGACAAAAATGTGATCCTAACTTGTTAATTAACCTAGATTTGAATGAGGAAGTTACAATATGACTCTTTGTGAGATTTGGGAGCAAGAACTCCACTAGCGCACATGATTGGGTCAAACAAGTAAAGGATTTTTCATTCGACATCTACAATCGGACCAAGCAAAGATGAGCAGAGTAAAGAGGGATCGAACAGCGTGTTTCAGTGGAACATGATTATGATCGGTCATTCCTATTTGGATCGATGATGAGAGGAAAAGTGGTAGAAAGAGAAAAGACCCTTACCCATTGTGATTGAGAATAATTGGTGAATGAAATTATTATCATATTAAATGATTAAATTGAATGAAGAAAATAATACTAATAATAATGTAAGAGTGAAGGTTGTTGTTGTTCGTGATTTAAGATCCATCTTTTCTTCATTTACTTAATGTTTTATTTTTTAAATAAAATAGATAGTTATGGTTTTTAGCCACCATAATGTTAAGTTAACTATTCTAAAATTTAAAGCACTTACCTGCACTAAGTTTCTAACGAAAAATTGAAAAAATGACCAAATGATATATTTAAAAAACATAAAGGACCAAAATAAAACTTTTAAAATATAATATACCAAAGCGAAACAACTGCAAAACATGATGGACCAAAAGTGACATTAAACCATTTTAAAATTTAGAAGTTAACAGAACACTAATGTTTCTAATGAAAAATTGAATAAATAACCAAAATCATTTTGAAAACATAAAGGAACATAATGAAACTTTTAAAATTTAATGTACTAAACTCGACTTTAGGAATTATTTTTCGATGTCTTTCTTAGAGAACCCCCAAAAAATCCAACGGAAAAACTCTTTATTATCTTAATTGAAGACATAAATTATATCTCCATAAATATGGATATAAGACAAAAAAAAAACGAAATCACTCTTTTTTGAAATATAATAGACTAAAAATGATATTATACCTTCTTTTTTTATTGGTTACCGAAGTTTCCTATTTTCCACCATATTTAACCTCTTCTCTCTTTATTAAAGACAAAATAGACCTCCTCATAATATTTTAGCAAAGAACATCATTCCAAGGAATTTCTAGTAAAGGAATTCACATTTTTTATAAGCCTACGAAGAATACAAACCTGTGAAGCATAAGGAATGCCTCATACAAGACACACAACACCAAACACAAAAGCACATAAAACACAACTATGAGCCTTATGATGGCATTGTAGTCCACCTCTCGGCAAAAAAAAGATCAATACTAAAGTTATCCCATATATATGTGTTGGTGATAAATTTTTCACTAATTTTTGTCAACAAATATAATCCCACAAAATTTGAGGAAGGGGACAATTCTTCATTTGGAGACCCTTTATCATCTAGATAAGCCCTTTACCATGGGTTAATGTATTAAAAATTTTATGTTTGATATAAAAAATACAATTGCAAACATAATCGAACCACTACTAAAATACTCGATAAGCCTTTTACCATGGGCCATTTGCTAGATGTTTTTTCTATGACTTCCTTAACTCATAAATTTGGTTCTTTTCAGTGTTTCTTGGTTACACTCTCTATTTTGACCTTTGTTCTACAAGTTTTCAAGTGCATTACCATAAATTTTGACTTACACATTGACTCTTGCAAAAAATGATTTTGCAACTGCACACTGATTATTGTTTGTTTGAGGTTTTATTTCAATCTGGCATTTTGATACTTGCTTTTTTAGTTATAGTTCCATTGTTGTATTAGTTGCCTCAATTTTTATATTTATTGGTTACATTCTTTTGTTCTTGTCTGGAATATGTTAATACTATTAGAATGCCAATCAGCAATGACTAAAAATACTAGTGATTTTGTTGTATCAGCTTTACTTGTGTAATTTACAAACTTGTAGTTGAATTTTCTATAAGGAATTGGGTGTCCAAGTTGACACTTTAAAATAATAATATTATGATTAGGAGGTAGTGGTGTTTATAACGACCTTGTAACAGATCCGGGTTCGCGTCTCTTAAGTGAGTGTTACAAGGAACCTGGATTCATGTGACCTGGTGGACACTTTGGAGAGTAAATAGAACCATTATGGGTTAGTGCTGACGTGGAGGACAGACCTCGGATAAGGGTGGAACCTTGGATTTTATAAAAAGCCGAGGTAGGACCCCAGACAAGGGTCGAACCTTGGATTTTATAAAGTGCAGAGGTAGGACCCCGGACAAGGGTGAAACCTTAGATTTTATAAAGTACCGAGGTAGGACCCTGGATAAGGGCGGAACCTTGGACTTGCCAAAGAAGTCCTTGGGCTTTGTATTAGTACCATGAACCTAGACAAGGTTGTCTGAGTTGCGCATACCGAGTTGGACAAGGTTGTCCGGGTTGCGCATATCGAGTTGAGCAAGGTGATCCAAGTGGTGCATGCCGAGCTGTACAAGGTAGGCTTTTAGTGGGAAATCTGAACCCGACAACCGGTGTGTATGATGACCAAGCTAAGTCTGACAGTTGGCACTATTGGTGCGTGACACACGCGCCAGAGTCATTTATATAACTCATTTCTTTGCGTTTCAATGCAAACACTATCATCTTCTTCATGTCTCCGTTTTCTCCATTTCCAAGCGAGAGAAACTTTGTAGTCGCTCACCTTAACCAGAACCCTTTTGCATGCAACTGGAAAGTTGAAAGTGTTGATTTGAGGGGGAGATGTATGAAGAATACTTGAAGAATCAAGCAACAAGAGGCTTGGATATTTTGGCATTCAACATGGCTCAATCCTTGAAGAACAAAAGTGTGTGATTAAATGTAAAAGGGTTGAAATCATTATAATGATCAAAGCTGTGCATGCATCTCATTCATACACATATTAAAGCATTGCATTAAATAGAATGTTAAACAAATTAAAGAAAAAGCTAAGTATTTTGAAAATATAGACAAAGACTGTAATAATCGATTACAGCAATTCAGTAATCGATTATTTACATTCATCAGTATTTTGGAAAAATAGAATTGGACTGTTTTAATCGATTAAGACAAAATCGTAATCGATTATTTTGTTCTTAAGCTTTTCTGGAAAATTGTCAAGAACATTGTAATCGATTACTGCATCGTATTAATCGATTATTTGAAGCTTAGCATTCATTCATATTGGCTAAATGACTGTTTTAATCGATTACCACATTATGTAAATCGATTACCATGTTATAACATATTAACATTCAGACTGTATTAATCGATTACCATGTGATGTAATCGATTACCATTCGTAATGAATATTCTGTGCTTTCTTGTTTAATCGATTACGAATCGTTTTAATCGATTATTTGACTCGTTATTTGAAACAAGAAGTCACCAAGAACTGTTGGTAATCGATTACAAGGTCCGATTTAATCGATTAAATGAGTTACGAAAATTCTTATAAATATAACCCTTGCCTTCTATGTAAAAAGAGAAGATACAGAAACAAATTTTCGATCTGAGAACATTTCAAGAGCTCTCTTAAGTTTCAAAAAGGTTCTTTCAAGGGTTTATTAGGTTTTGCTTTCATCAATTCATTCATGGGTCATTAAGGAGTTGAAAAGCAAACCATCTTTTTTCAAAGACTAAGGAAAGCTGTTCTACATCATTGATTTGCATTCTTCTGTGATTCTTAATCATTTGCATTTCGTGCTTTGATCATCAGGTGATTTCTTTCCTTATCTTTGAAGGTGTAATATTGATATTTTGTATTCTTGTAATAGAATAGGCTATTGTAAGTAGATTTCTTGCAAGTGTAGAGATAGGGTTTCTCTAGATTCTGCTGAGTAGTGTTCTCAGTGTGGGTAATTGCTTCTAAGGTTCTACTAGTGTTGTAGATCTCTGAACTTCATCTAGGGTTGATGAAGAGAAGTGTGTAAATTGCTTGTAAGGATATTTTGTTACAATAGTGGAACTCCTCTCTAGTTTTGAGTGGGAGAACTGGATGTAGCCTCATAGTTTTTGGGGTGAACCAGTATAAATCTGTGCCTATTCTTTCTTCTCATTAGTTGTTTCTTAATTGCTTTGTTTGTGAATCAATTTCATTTACACAGAAAGTTAAATTCTGGTTTCTTGTTTTCTGAAAAGGAAGTTTGATTGAATATTGATTCTTGGTGTTAAAACATTTTAAAGTGATAAAGATCCTTTGATAACTCTGATTTAAATTTTTAATTGACCAAGGTTCAACCAATTCACCCCCCCTCTTGGTTGTTTTGAAGTGTTCCTTTGTTTTACAGAAAGGAACCACCCAATAGCTAGATTCTAACCTCAGTTTCTTTTGAAAACCCTTCAACGGGGAGATCATTCTCCAAAGACCTTCACCTAGCTTCATTTTTAGGGGGGAAAAAAAGAGTGTTTCTTTGCATGCAACAGTGGGAGACCGTTACTGATTGCTTGTATATACTTGTGTAGGGCGTGATACAAAGGTTACTGGTGGCTGTGACCACGAGGCCGTGAAGGCTAGTGTAGCACTTAGAGCAGGTAAGCTCTCTGTTCTTGGGATTTTTTCCCTTGACTGTGTTCAACCATACTCCAAGGGAGTGATGGTTATTGTATGTCATGATGCATGTGGTATTGAAATTGTGTGTTACTGCCTTTTATTGAGAACATGTATATGATGTACACTGTGATGATATGTTGTATTATTAATGAGATTCTCTGGCCAGTAGAATGGACTAAATATGGATTTCCCTTAGAGCCAAAGTCATGTGGAACAACTCTAAGTGGTCAATTGATATATAAAAACTCTGAGAGAATATGCCCTTAACTGGATGATCTTCTCTTGCTATATCTGTGTTGCATTCCCGATGTTGGTGGCGCCCAACGGAATGACACCTGTGTTGTTATATACATGTGATGTATCTTATGAGGGTCATGGTGGCTAGATTATGTGATGCCTGTTTTGATGCTATGTGTTGTGAAAGTGAACTAGGGGGAGAAGAGGCCTCCAAGAACCCTGAGTTTACTAAGATTGTATCTCACCTCGGTTGGAGATTTAATTTTGCAGGTGGTGCTCAGCGAGCGAATGAGGGATCCCGGGGCAAGAGGCCCGAGTAAAAATATGGTTCTGTGCGAACCTTAGGCATATTATTTGGAGAGCATGTTGGCTCATTATTTTGTTATGTTCATCTACATTTTATACCCCAACCCTGAGGGGAGGATGCACAGTGGATGTAAAAATTACGTTATATATTTTCATGAGAATTATTAACATATACTGAGTGTGAGTTTATCATACATAATGTAAATATGATATTATTGTGGACGTATGATGACGTCATAATTATTAATTGCTTCTGAATTAATTATTGTTAATTAATTGTTGTGTTTAACGACCATAATTGAATGTTAATGAACCGGATGCATACGGGGCGTTACATTTTCACACAAAATTCTCCTTATTATCTTAAATTATGTTTACATTATTAGATAGATATCGACGTTGGATCCTCAACCGTGGCAAGAAGGGTGGCTGGCCTAGTTCTTGGATACCTAAACAATTTGGTGGTAGAAATGGCATTTTTGGTGAATTCATAATATTTACTGCCTAAATGTGTTCTAAATCATATGAATGTATCCAAAGCATTTATGGTGAATTCATAATTTTTTACTTGTTAAATTCATAGTGTCTTTGAGGAGCAGAAGCTGATAGTCCTACACCAGCAAAAGTTAAGGATGTTGTATTAAAGTTACTGCCTTGCATACTTCATGTTGATGGTAGGAGTTTTCCTATGATTTTTCTACTGGGGCTGGTCAATTTGCAAAAGCACTTATTCCTCACTTTCCTCTCTAAACTGAACATATGTTGCACAAAACTAATTCCTTGGCCCGGTTCGTGCAACACATTAATATACTATATCAGTTATCAATTATCATCTTTTGTTTGTTTGTTCTAATTAATTTCTAATTATGTTATGTATATTATGTTGTAGCACTCCACAAATAAACACTTGGTCATCAGATTGGGTTCAATTTTATGGAGAGCATAGATTGGGTTACTAGTTGAAGTTGGCCTTAGACCAGTATGGTGACAGAACTATTTATGACAAGGTAATTTTAATTTTGTTATGGTATTATGCTTCTTTTTCCCATTAATTAATTCTAGTTGTACATCACATTTTTGTCCATTGGATATTTAGATTGAATAAAATAAGCAAGTCAATAGAACTTAAACCAGAGACAAATTGGATAGGTGATAGAGTATATTAAGAAAGAATTGAGAAAATAGAACTGAGAAATCTCACTATAGACATGGCTACACAGCTAATCTGTAAGTATTTTGTTATGTTTGAGAATACTGGGTTTAAAATATTGGAATTAGTCATAAAACTATATAAGCATGTTATGCTAATTGCATTCACCACATCTTTTTTAATGTTATTTTGAAATTTTCAATTGATTGAACTTTAACTTTATTAGACATTTGATTCTCCAATAATTTGCTCAATCATGTCTATCACTCATTCTTGAATAACTAACATGGTGGAGCAAGTTGAATAATTCACCAACTTTCCTGGTTTTTACAGTTTTACAGGATTTATTTTAGAGGAAGAGGTAAATTTGAAAAATAAACTAGAATTATTCTCTTGATTAATTGGCTCAATTATTTAGATTACTTCACTCACTATATAAATATTTGGTTTTACATGACTCAGTATCCTATCACACCATGGAGTTTACTGGAAGAGCTGAATAAATTCAAGCTCCATTATGGCAATCCTCCTATATTCATTCATGAAAATGGTCCCACTCTTTCTCCTTTGCAGAATTTCTTACAATTTCAATTTATATTTTTTAGAAAACTCCTTTTGTGATTGAATAACAAATAATCCTTTGTTAAAATAAACAAAGCCATTAAATAGCACTAGAGATTTGACATCTTAATCATCATAATGATTCTTGCATATTGGCCAATCCTACCTCATTTGTATATGAAGCTATTTATTCAAGATATGGTGAACCATTTATAACACACGCTGTCAATGTTGCACAAGTTAAGTTAAATGGATTGAATTATGGATGAAAATTTGGCTTGACATGTTAGGTCAACGAACAACAATAAATTCATCACTTCAACATGTGTCAAGGGTGAAATACTTGCATGGATAAATTGGTGGAGTGCTTGATGCCTTGAGGTACGACCCACCTCGTCGCTACTGTATCATACTCTTAATCATGTTTTTAATCACGATTTATAATTGGAAATCCCTTTAAGTTGATCATAAAAATAGTAGTAAATTTTTCGCGTGAGCATAATCAATATCACGAATTAAAACACGAATATTCAATGATGAACTACATCGTAATACTTATATATATATATATATATATATATATATATATATGAACATAATTTGTGGTAATTACAAATAACGATGTCTGAAGTGTTCAAAATCTTCAAAATAAACAAGAGATTAAATAACTAAGAGTGAGTTGTTACATTACAACTTGTGTCTGGGATCTAGTCCAATGCCAACACAGCAACAAAACACATCTATAAGCCAGGATCTAGTTTAACATTACCCCCGACTACTTGGCAGCTCCATCAAACGAAAATATCTCCCAAACTTCCTGCTACTGCCCGTCTGCTCACACGAATCACATTTAGTGATCATCATAGGTACCAAAACCACATGGCACAAGAAAGCAAAGGTGAGTTCATTATGTAATATAACAAGTAATAGATAACATTAGTTAAGAAAATACAATTTGGTTATTACAATATTATAACAATATCCAAGCATTTTATCATGCAATCAATTATCACTACTAGAAAAGTTCGATTCCACTACGCCCAATCGAAGTCGGTTATTAAAAACCGTAGTTGAAATGGGAACTGTACAATTCAAATACGGTTTAAAGCACATAACTGTATTTGATTAATATTTCAAAATCGGTTATAAACAGACCGTCATTGTTTAGCCATTTGAAATATCAAAACGCTGCGTTTTAGAAATTGAACAACCATTTCAAAGTCGGTTTGGAATTGACCGTGGTCGATTAGCTATTTCAAACACGGTTTTAAAAGCCTAACCGTAGTGGTTAAGTTATTTCCAATACGGTTTTTAGGTGAGACCGTAATTGATTAAAAATCCCAAAACCCGCGTTTTATCACCACAAAGGCTTTCCCTCTCCGTCTCCAATACACAGCGCTTCATTTACCCTAAAATTGTGTGCGTCTGTGCAGTTTAAAATCTTTCTCCAACTCCGTTCATCTACCATCAGGAGTTGTAGCAAGGCTTATAAGTCCCAATTTGTGCGGCCGCTGTGAGAAAAACAGATAGTGTGGGAGAGAGGAAAGTAGAGGAGCGGAGAAGAGAAAATGAGGACCAGGTTCAAGAAGAACAGGAAGAAGAGAGGTCACATTAGCGCCGGACACGGCCGTATCGGAAAGCACCGCAAGCATCCCGGAGGTCGCGGTAACGCCGGTGGCATGCATCACCACCGTATCCTCTTCGACAAGTACCATCCCGATTTTTTCGGGAAGGTAGGTATGCGCTACTTCCACAAACTTCTCAACAAATTTCTGCAATCCGATCATCAACATCGACAAGCTGTGGTCCCTCCTCCCCCAGGAGGCCAAGGACAAGGCCACCGCCAACAAGGCACCCTTGCTCGATGTCACCCTGTTTGGTTACTTTAAGGTTTTGGGTAAAGGGGTTTTGCCTCAGAACCAGCCTCTTGTCGTCAAGGCCAAGCTTATTTCCAAGATTGCTGAGAAGAAGATCAAGGAGGCCGGTGGAGCCGTCGTTCTCACTGCTTAATTTTTTAGGGTATTTTTATTTTAAAAGGATTTTGAGATATGTTGTTATTTTTGGTTCTTGTTTTAATCTCTCTGAATTGATTAGTTTAAATGGTTTTTTATATTCTCAGTGTTCTGGATTATATCTTTTTTCTTGCGTGTTATGTTATGTGATGGGAGATTTTTTTGCACTAATTGAAACCTATTTCATATGCATCTCTGTTAGTCGCGGTAGAGTTGCCATTCTAATGGTAATTACAATCAGATTAAGCATCTCTTTGAGGTCCTGTGTATACTGATTTCTATCAGATTGTGGTTGTTAAAACTGGTTGCTTTTCCTCAATGGAATTGTGAATAGTTAGACAATAAATTTAGAAATTATCTTTGGGAGCATCCATGGGTGTCATGTGAAACTTTCGGATGCAGCTTTTTAACTAGTATTGGCAAATCGGATGTAGTAAAACTCTCAGAAATTGTGATTTCTTATCTGTTTTCTCTCTCTCAGCTTTGTGTTTATTGTTTTGAATGTTGTTGCTTTGTTTTGGATTGTATTTCTGAGATGTGATGTGAGAACCAGATGTGTGTGTATCTTGTTGGTAGTATATTTTGGTCCGAGATAAATATGGAGAGTTTCTGAATTTTAAATTCGTCTGATTTGGTCCCAATCTGTGTATCTGTGTCCAAGTTGTTCCATTTGTTGGCTTGCTTATCAATGAGTTGTTTTTTGTCAGCAGACAGGCTTGTTCCTCTTTCTCTCTCTCTTGTTGTAGCCTGGGGTGGTGGGGGAGGAGGAATACCAGGTTTTAGATAAAAGTAAACTTGCTTCTAACTCCACTACTTTCTGCCTTATGTATTTTTTTTTTTTATGTTTTGAAGAGTAACCACTAACCACTGTGCCATGTATATTGGATGCATGATAATATTCATATAAAATAAATAAATTTCTGTTTTGGATATTATGATGGTTTGCTAGTTAAATATACTTAAAGTTTGTAATTTGATGAAACTGTGAATTGTGTTGCCCTGTTTTCACAATCACCTGCTACATCTCTTCTGCTCAACAGATCAGCTGCATACACTGTCATCAATTCCAAGACACCTTAACTTTATTGAGCACACTAGTTACATTTGCTGGAAGGAGTAAGTTGTTAATCCTTTCCTTCAACCTGTGTTTTATTGCTTTTTTTATGCTTTTTTGGTGTATTGCTTTTTTGGTGTGTGGGAGGGAGTATGAACAGCCACATGCGCAAATGGGCCGTTGGACGTTGGATTAAAGACATGTTGATCAATTCTAGATAATCTCAGACGGTGGATCACAGGCTTGGATCCAGACAAGTTTCCTTCTACTTATTATATTTCATAATTAGAGATCTCTTTTGAGATATAAAAATAAGTTTAATTTGATACATTATTAAGGTATGTGTAGATAAACTTTTCTGTGAGCGGGAGAATAAAATAAGAAAAAAAAAGTGAAAACTAAAATTGTTTACGCACAAACTAGTTTAGAAAAATTCTTACATATCAGCTTATTTAAAAGTTAATCTTCAACTTATGCATAAATCAATCTACCTTATTTTGTTTAGAAAACCCATAAATACAACTATTCTCTTCACCAATATTTTACTTTCTTCTTTATCCACCTTTTTTAATACTTGTAAATTCTAAAAAATGAAAATATGTTTTTGTTATTTATATATGAAAAATGCTTGATGCTTGACTAGACTAGTAGATTTTATTATGTGCCACGTTAGCAATTAACAATTGGGTTGGCTGGAATTCACGTGGACTAAATTAAAGTTTATCTTAAAATAATTATAGTGGTATTAATTATGTTCAATTATACGTGTACTCTTATTTCTATTGGTTATGGAGTACAAGGGTACATTAATTGGGCTTAAATGTTTAATTCATATGGAACTACGGTTCTTGTTGGTGAATGCCCAGAGTCAGTGGCTAACATGACTCAGCTTAATTTTCTGTAATACACATGAACTCTTCTTTTGTATAATTTCTTATGCTTTATTTCAATTTATATCTTTCCAGTATTAGTATTCCTAAAGATATTTCTTGTTTTGTGATTATAATTCAGTGATTTGTCATACAACAATCTTAGTGGTCCCGTGCCTAGAATTTTATAAGAACCTCTAATCCACTACGGTTACGAATAAGAACCGTGTTTGAATAGCTCTAATCCACTACGGTTACGAACAAACACCTTGTTTGAATTGATCTAATCCACTACGGTTACCAGTAAGAACCGTAGTCGAATAGCTATTTTTTTTTAGTTTTTTTTTAATGGCAAACTTAATCAAAGACGGTTTCTTTAGCAAAACCGTAGTTGAAATGACTTTTTCGAACACGGTCCCTAAACCGTAGTTAAAATACGAATCTTTTCAACAACGTCTATATCTACCACAGTCGTATAACCGTTGTTGAAATGCGCTAAGAACCGTAGTAGATTGACTCCCTTGTAGTAGTGTATGGACAACCCGTCCAAAAACATATCGCAATCCATCACATGATGACTAGTCATGATGCATGCTCCTGACTCAACTCTCATCATGTAATGTGGTATCATCCTGAAATTAGGCCAAATCCATGGTCCAAATGATAGTTGTAGTTGACGTCGGGGTCACCCTGTCGTGCACAGGACTCACCCCCCATGGTGATCAGCCAAAATGGGTGTCATAAGGATCTCCCTACAGACGTGGCCCCCCAGTACCTCTGTACTTTTACAGTCAATCATCTTATTTCCATCATGCAAATGAAGTATATTACATGGGCATCATCAATGTATGACACTGCCCAGGATCAACTCGTCCTGGCTAGGATAATGTCATACATCCCCCGTGTACATATATATGTCACATGGGCATCATCAATGTATAGCCCTACCCGGGATCAACTCATCCTGGCTAGGATAATGCCATACATCCCCCCTCATGTACATATACACTGACCCATTCACGGGCCCACTGATGCATTGATCGTGGTCCTTGTAAGGTTAACCACCCAGTCCTGGCATCTCACATCTATACATAGAATATCACCACAACATCATCAATGTATGGCCTTGCCAGGGATCAACTCGTCCTGGCTTGGATAATGCCATACACCCCCCATGGTATCAATGCATTCAATATCTCAAGCCATCACATAGGCTAACCTCAACGTAATCACATACGTTATTCACAAACACTACAAACAAGTGAATAAGTGTGAAGTATTAGGTGTCTGGGTTGGCACTTGGACATACTATCTTAAGGTAAGAATCTAAACAAGGTCGGACTTAACACTATGCAATTGATTACATCAACTGTAATCTGAACAGATAGCGCTTGCAAGACTCGGGTTTGTATTATCACCAACCTACACTAGGTTGTCCGAGTAAGGGAATCCGGTAGCTTACAAAGAAAAGGTATGAGCTCTGCCAAGTAACAAACCCGGTAGCTTACAAAGAAAAGGTACGAGCTCTGCCGAGTAACAAACCCGATGGCTCTTTACCCGAGAAAGCACAAGCTCATTCGAGTTAGGGAACCCGATGGCTCTTTTCCCGAGAAGGCACGAGCTCATTCAAGTTAGGGAACCCTGTAACGACCTGCCACGTCGCTACTGTATCTCTACCCTTAACCACAACATTAACATATCTATTGATAAAAGAAAACACTCATTTTCCCGTTTACTAAAAGAAAACTGTGGTAAATTTTTTGCAATTACATGACGATTATGAACATAACCAAGACACGTATGAAAACATTCCCGTTGCATACATATCTTTGCTTATACAAAATGTGTTTTAGTTGTAAGTACAATTATCCATATTCAAAACGTACAAGAGTTTTACAAATGAAGTAAGAAATTAAACATCAGGGGTGCAACTAGCAAAACATGAGTGTAACTATCAAAACCAAGGGTGTAATCAGCAAAACATAACCCCTGCCCGGGATTCGTCACATTGATGTCCCGGCAACTCGGTGGCTCCACTCAAAAGTTGTCATCTTCCTGGTTCTCCTACTGCTGTTCGTCTGTTCACACGAATCGGGTTCGCGATCATTACAGGTGTCAAACCACACGACACAACAAAGCAATGGTGATTTCATCATATAAGATAACAGGCAAAAGATAACATTAGTCAAAGGAAAACAATTCAAGCGTCACAGCATCACCACAAACCTAGATGTATCATGTAACGTCTCTCTTTACTCTCTCGTGCTCAGTTTATTTTAGATAAAATATTGTGTCCACTTTGTATTAGAATTAAATTAGTTATGAATTTTCACAAAATTCTTTTCTCTTTGCTTGCTAAATCGAAGAGTTGTCAGTAATATAAACGATTTTCCTCACCACAGATCATGCAAATAAAATTCCTTAACACATATTGTTAACAGTCCAAGTACAGCACAGTTCCAAATAGTCTGTTACAACATAAGATACAGACAGCACAGCGTAGTATCAAATACAGATAAACAGAAATCACAAATAAAGCAGTCATCCAACAGCACACAGAACATCCAGCTCCTTCCTTAAGGCTTTCCTCAGCTTACTGTTCTTCTGCTCACCCAAATAGATTGGGATCATCACAGGTGTCAAACCACAGACACAAAATATGGGTAAGTATTTAATAGACATGATTAGATAATTGTCAGGAATTAAAATAACATTACAGACAAATAATTGATTTCTAGTAAAATAAATTATCATTTGTAAAATAGAAACAGATGCATAAAAATGATGCATGATCTCTTTATTTCATGATGCATGACTGAGATCTCAGAGGCCTAATCATGGTACCAAAATTTAGAATAGTTTCACCCACTCCAGTGAAACCAGTCCCACCCACTCCAGTGAGACAGTCCCACCCACTCCAGTGAGACCTCCCTCCACTCCGAGGGGATAAAAAGGTACCATAAAATAGTTCCACCCACTCCAGTGGAACAGTCCCACCCACTCCAGTGAGACCTCCCTCCACTCCGAGGGGATAAATGCAAATGATGTATGTAATGACTGATTTTTATTTTTCATTTACCTCTTTTATCATTTATTTCAATTTTTTTTTATATCAACTAATTCCACCCACTCCAGTGGAATACATATCAGATGGTCCCACCCACTCCAGTGGAACACAAAATAACCAGCAACTCACTCTTAAATCATCTTTGTTACAGAATCTCAACAAAGCTCAACATCAAGTGAATTTTAACATGTCATACAGCTACATCATAAAATATACAGCAACAACCTACAGCACCATTTCGTTACAAATATACAGCAACATATTAAAATATCATACAGCAATCCATACAGCACTATTTATTTACAATTCCAGCTCCATACAGCCACATATTAAATATCATACAGCAACTATTAAGTTACAGAACTAATTTACAGCAACTTAATAAATGAACATACAGCAACCATTAAATTACAGAATTAGTCTTACAGCAACATGATTTTTATACATCACTCAAATATAATATATAACAACTAAATATACAGCAACATAATAAATTATACAGCAGCATACAGCTTAATTAAACACAGCAATAGCATACAGTATCATTAAATCAATTTTCAGCAACATAATAAACTAACCTACAGCAACCTTAATTTACCACTACAGCAATATACAACAACAAGATAAATTAACATACCACAGTTTTTAGTTAAACATTAATATACAGCCATCTTAGGTAATAAATCACAATTATTACAATTTCCAAATAAAGAATACAGCAAGTAACCTATGTCCATAAAATTTAAATAGTTAAGTGAACTAGTTACTTCCTAATTAATTATTTATCCAAATTATCACTTATATACTATATGAATTTATGGTGACATTTTTGCAAGCATATGGTATACCAAATTTTAAAGCTTACACAACAAAGAAGAACATGGCTTGATTCTAAGTAAATGGAAGTTAAAATTAGCCTATCAATCATCTAATCCATGTATATTAAGATACTTCCCATACCTTTGCTTTTGAAATTAAGCTACCTTTGTTCAAGAACTCCTAGCCCTTCACACGTGAACTTTCCAAAGATATGGGCTGTTGTGGCTTTTTATTTTGCTAGTGCTTGAAAGAGATGTAGAAAGTTTAATTTGGAAAGCAAGAGGGACCCTTAGGAGGCACGGCTGTTCTTGTCTTTGGGTTTGAAAAGGTTTTAAATTTGATTTAAAAGAGACAAGGCTTTTAGTTGCTTAGTTCATGGCTTGAAATTGTGGAGCATGTGGAAGCATCATCCGTAGCTTCCTCTTGCCCACGGTCCCCACCCTTTTTATAAAGTTATGAAGCTTGTATCTTAACAAAAATCTTCAAACCATAATGACTCCTTTACATATGCTAGTCTTTGATTGGCTGGCCAATAGTTTGCTTCCAAATAAACCTCCAAGTACATGAAATTATTAAATCCTCTACAGCCCCTTAATTTTCACGTGCTCTCCCAATTTTGGAGTGTAATCCATACGGTGGTTTTTCTTTTGGCTATCCCTTGGTATCTCAAAGTCTTATGTAGGACCAATTGGAATCAAGTTAGACTTTTCAACTCTTGAATCAACCAATTAAAATGGAGTTGGACTTTTCCACACTTCCTATCATCCTTCTTTGGCTTATTTAAGTTCCTTCTCCTATTGGTCCACATACTTACACGGCTTTGACTTGGTTTTTGACACCAATATGCTTAAATTTTTTCTTCCACCGTGGGATGGCTTTCAATTTGGAATTTTCCTTTAGATTCCTTGCATTTATGACTTATTCCCCTTGTCCCTCAATCATTCCCTTAATCTTTTACTTGGTTGCTTCTTATTGGTTACTTCATGACTTCTTTGACTTGGTCTTCTCTCTTCCTTTCTTGCTTTACTTTTACGTGGACCTATATTATACAAGGGCTGTTATTGATTTTTTTTTTCCAAAAACCCGTATTAATATAATACTTATTCTGAATTGGTTCACCGTTGGATTTTCTTAGAATTTTAAAGACATACTCCTAACTCATATGTCTAACTTCTGACCGTTGGGATCGTCGAAATAATGTTCCTAGCTGTCTACATATTTTACCAAAGGAGACAACATAAGATTTTTCTTTAATTATCTTTTACGCATTAATTACTTTCTTATTGGTTCGTTTCACTTGTAATTATTAAGATTACTAATTTAATAAATTAGTCTATTTATCTCATAATTAGGAGAAAACTCCAAAGATTATGACTATCCTTTTTATATATTTTTCTGATGCTTAAGATAACCTAAATTGAGCTCTATTCCAAAATATGTATTAAAATTCATATAAATCCTATTGTGTGGTTTCTTATTACCTAATTAGTTAATCATTGGTCATTTAAAGGTATTCTATTCCATTCTCACGTTCCCACAAGATTTCTAAAATAATCTGGGCATTTTTGACCAAAAGGGTATTTTGGTAATTTCTCCCAAATCTTTTATACTGCCTTGAATTAACATTTAACCCCAGTAATTGACTGTGATTCCAAAATTTTGGGGTGTTACATATCATCATGCAATCATCATGAACAAACATCCCAAAACATTCCACAAGCCGACTTAAAGATGCCTAGCATGATGCATGTTCTTGTCTTAACTCTCACTCATGCAATGTGGTACCATCCCGGAAATAGGCCAAATCCATGGTCCAAATGATAGTTGTAGTTTCCGTTGAGGTCACTCTGTCGTGCACAGGACTCACCCCCCGTGGTGATCAGTCAAATAGGTGTCATAAGGATCTCCCTACAGACGTGGCCCCCCCCAGTATTTCTCGTACTATTACAGTCAATCATCCTATTTCCGCCATGCAAATGAAGTATGTCACTCATGGGCGCCATCAACGTATGGCCCGGCATAGGAACTTCTCACCCTGGCTAGGATCTCCATACCCTCCCATGTTACATACACATTGTCCCAAACGAGGGCCGCCCCAACACGGGCCACAAACAGGTATGTCTCTCATGGGCACCACCAATGTATGGTCTGGCACAGGAACATCCCGTCCTGGCTAGGATCTCCATACCCTCTCATGTTACATACACACTACCCCAAAGGAGGGCCGTCCCAACACGGACTCAATGATGCACTGACCGTGGTCCTTGCAAGGTCCACCACTCGGTCCCGGCATCTCACGTGTTTGTACCTAGCCTCTCACTATGGCTCTATCAAGGTACAACACATCTCAAGCCATCACATAGGATGACCTCAACGTAATTCACATACGTCATCCACAAACACTACACGTATATATATATATATATATATATATATATATATATATATATATGTATGTATGTATGTATGTATGTATGTACTTGTGAAGTCGACTGTCGGGACGGGTTGGCCGAGTTGTGTATATATATATATATATAACGCGGCCAACCTATCTCGGCAACCGACATCACAAGCACATACACATACAACTCGGCTAACCTATCTCAGCAGCCAACATCACAAGCACATACACATACAACTCGGCCAACCCATCTTGGTAGCCGACATCACAAACACATACACATGTACATATAACTCGGCCAAATCCCTACCCGATAGCCGACATCACAAGCACATATATACAAAATGCGGCCAATCCCTACCCGGTATCTAGTACCTTCACAAATACTTCTGCAAAGTGTTTGGGAGCTTTTCAGCATCAAAATGTCAACTCCACACACACATGCACGGGGAGTTCTTACAACATCAACTCCCATTTTTCCAAAACACCACACCAGAACATCATTAACTTCAACACAAAGGCCAACCAACGAACACACGGCGTAAACCATTGCATTCCATCAACAAGCATAGTTTACTGGAAAACAACACACATATGAGACATGCAACCATCATCCTAGTCGGACTCTCTGGTCCAAAACCATGCTACCTGAAACTGTTATCAGTCATGATAAGCTCCCCTTACCTAACCAGAGGTTCGTTTCGCAGCTACACGTCAGGTTGCACTGAGCTCCTATTTTGACCACGAGTTCCTCCTCGACGTCGGGATCTCGTAGCAGCGACGGTGACCCTTGTGGGTTGAAGGCAACCCAGAAAGGTTGAGGGAGAGGGAGAGAGTTCTGGGTGAGAGTTTCAGAGAGAGAGGATGGAGAAAAACAAGAGGAAAGAACAAAGAAAAGAGAGATGAATAAGCTTTTACTGCACACTCCCGCTCTTAAGTACTCAGCTGACAGGACAAGTCCACCTTGCGTGTATGGATAGCAACCATAGCCAATCAAAGTTGACTTAGCACATCCATCATAAAACACGCATACCAAGCCAGAACCATAACAAACAACACTTATAAAAAATAAAACTAGTAATTAAGCAACATAATTACACACATAAACGTCTTAATTAGCAACTTATAATCTGGGGTGTTACAAACCCAATGGCTCTTTTCCCGAGAAAGCACGAGCTCATCCGAGTTAGGGAACCCGATGTCTCTCTCCCTCTCGTGAAGTATCTTGAGCTCAACAGCTCTAACGTACCACCCCGGGTAAGGGTAAGGGACCCGGTTTATCTAAAGAAAAGGAAGCGAGCCCTAATAGCTCTAAGGGAACAACCCCAGGTAAGGAACCCCGTATACAGACGTCCTCCAACAAGGACTAAGTTACGTCCTGCATGCATACATGCATGCTACACAAATCGCTCAACACGGCCGACCCATCTCGGTAGCCGACATCACAAACAAAGGTTGGACATATATATGTAACTCGGCCAACCCTTCCCGGTAGCCAACATCACAAACAAAGGTTTGACACATATATGCAACTCGGCCAACCTTTTCTGGTAGCCGACATCACAAAAAAAGGTTTGACACACATATGTAACATACCCAGCCTAACTTACCCAATCCTGTAGTCGTCTTCTTCACAAACACATCACATAAAAACATCAATTTATTTTATGCCAAATATCAGAACACATATACATAGTGCATCTCAACCATGATATCTAAAACCATTATTAACACAATAAACTCCCCTTATCTGAACAAAAAAAATTCTTTTCTTTCAAACTAACGCAAGTTCTCACAGCAACCAGGAAGGAAAAGGGGTTAAGCTTCGTTCACAAGTTCTTAAGAGTTAAAAGTGGTATAGAGGGTTGATGAATAGAGGTTTTTGGGTGTAAAAGAGTTTAGAGCAAAAAAAAGAAAAACACGCACAGAAGTGAGAACGAACATGCTTCATATGCTGCTATATATAGGCGGAGATACTAAGGCAAGTTGTCAATATGCGTGAACGGACAGCTACCATAACCACCATAGTTGCCAACTTGCGTGTACGGACAGCTATCTTAGCAACAAATTTTGACTTACGTTCCTCAAGCACAAATACCAATGCAAAACACTTTACAACAAATTTGCAAGAATTACTACATCCTTCAAGATCAAATACCAATGCACAGCCATTTGCAAGAATTATATTAAACAATTAAGCAACACAAAATATCTATCAACTTGTAAATTTTCAGGGTGTTAAAGTTGATGCTCCATTTTATGTTGCTGACAACTATATCATACAAATAATTTTCATCACTACTGTAAAAAGCTTATAATGTCTTGGAAAAGTAAAGATTATGAATCTACTGAAATTTTTTTGGGTTATTGACATTCATCTTGAGAGCAAGTTACTTGTCTGATGAATGAAACAATATCCAAAACATAACTGAAATAAGTTTGTAAAACACACTTGTCAATTGTGATTATGATGATGTGTTTTCTAATTTTCAAAGTCATTATAAATTTTTCTATAGAGATGGATCAAACATAAAGGGGTATTTTGCATGGTCTTTTCCTCCAATGAAGATGGCAATGAATATAAACAGAGTTCCACAAAGATTTTTTATTTTTATGAGTACATTGGCAGGCCTAATTCTGATATCGTGCTTCCAAGGACCCTGGTTGTGTGCAAACCCTTTCAAGATGCATATGAAAAGGTTTTCAATATGGTAGATATTGAACCTCAAAGAACACTAAGATCACTAACATATGTGGAACCTTGACAATTGTATGCGTGCACATGTTCTTATTACTATTTTATGGTTGTATTACCTTTAAAAAGGTATAATTAGAAATTCCCTTAACATTTGACCGAAATGCATCACATCTCAATGAAAATAATATATGATGAAATTTGAATTTAAATGTGAAATAGAATGTGGCACGCGTTCAGGTGGGTACATCCGTTTGAACTACGGGAGTGGATCATGCCTTAGAGAGCATCCATAATATGAAAGAGGCATTTCCAGAACTATGGGAAGCCAATGAGAAGCTTGAAAGTGTCAGGTGCTCTAGAAAGGTTTCAAATGAAACATCAGTAATAGCCTAACTTTTTCATCCAAGTTCTGAGACAATTGGTGTCTAGTACTATATTGGCAAATGATGTTGATTAATGTAGTTTGAAGAATTGGATATATTTATAAATAATTTTTTATTTGTCATTTTCCCCATCATTTTGAAAATGTGTAAAGATTCAAGTTATTCAACTCGAGGCAAAGGCAATATGTTTAGAAAACAGACATTGAAAACTTCTTGAGTAATGCATAAAAGTATCTTACCTTTTTTATGCAAAAAACAACATCTATTGATCTAAAAACGATGTGATAAGCACATTGAACATCGATTTTGCCAAAAATCAATGTTGTAAAGATACTTTCTACATCAGTTTTTTTAGAAAGCGCTTCAAAATACACAAATTTGGCCACATTTCTACATTGATTTTAGCCAGAACCGATGTTGATAATAATTTCAATATCAGTTTTTAAAAACGATAATGAAAGGGCCTACTTTTACCGTTGGTAATTTCAACATCAATGTTAAAAGTCCTTCAGAACCGATGTTAAAACCTTTTATGTAGTAGTGAAAATTAATAAGACATAGTAAGTAAAAGAAGAGGACATTGAAAGAAGAAAGAGATATAAAAAAGGAAGATGTTATAGGAAGGCTTTATCAGAAGAAGGAAATGTCATTGAAAGAATCTATTTAATTGAAGAAAAAAAGTTGAAAACATTGCACTAACCTATCAATCCGTGTGTGTTACGGGGACTTAGGATATAAGGGTGTTTTACTAGTTCCAACCCTAAAGTATCGATGACTTTGGTCTTTAATCTCTACCATGATAACTTTATCTTCAATCTTCATTGTCAATATGTGATCTTCATCTTTTAATTATCAAAACATCCAAAGGCCAATTTTCGATACTAAAATTGACTCAGAAACTAGTTTTCGATGCAATAAAAAAATTGTGGTGTTAAGAATATGTTACAAGTGTGATAAATAGATGATAGTTACATTGCACCTTCCAGGATGCACAAAAAACACTATGCATAGATATATCCATAGCATTCATGCCATAGTCACCATCGAGACCCTAGAGGGCTGGTATGCAAGCTTTAATGTCAAAGTCCTTTCAAATCTTATAAATCTATAAAATTCTTTAAGATCTTTTAAATCTATACTATTAATTAAGGGAATAGCTCCTTTTGGTGTTCACAAATGTTAGATAATTTTACCCTTTTTCAGTTTTTAAGCTTTTACTACTCTCTTTTAATAACTACGCACCACTCTCGTGTTGTTAATTATTTTTTATTTTTTAACTTCTAAATCTTTTTTCTCTTTTCTTTTGTTTTTATTTAAAAAATGTAGAGAGCCTCAAATTCTTATAGTATAAATTCATTAAATTCAAACTACAAAATCTTAATCCTAAAAATCTTTTAAAAATATTTAATAATTCATAACATTCCTATTCCTATTTAATATTTCAAAATTTACAAGACTTTTTTATACTAAAATAATCTTTTAAAATCCTAATTTATACACCCTTATTATAATATAGAAAATATTTCGAGGATTTTTTTTAATCACTTTCTACTTTTGTTTTGTTATCAATAATCAATAATGTCAACCCAAATAATGGTATGCGACCATAATTTTCATGAAATCTCATAGAATTGACAAGTGCAACCTTTTTTCCAGAAAACAAAAAATAGTTTTTTTAAAAGGAAAAAGAAGAGCTACGTTTTAACCTCGCCACAAATTTTCCATATCAAAACTAGCTTAACACCTATGAAAAGAAATACTATTATGAAATTTTATCCTTTAAAGTTAGAAGTATTCATTTCTTCTATAAAATAACACAGGCCCGTGCTCCCTCGTTTCTTCTTCTTAATCTACTATACCATAATTTTTAAGTTCTTGAGCATTCTACAATTGTAGTAGTAAAAATTGCTCTCCCTTTTCTTATAAGTTACTACAATTTACTTCAATTTTTATGTAAAAATCCAATTCTTATACGCGACCTGATTCGACACTTGACAACCACATGAACAAACTGTAAATGCAGAAAGTCATCAGAACAAATTTTTATTTCTAATAACTCCTATAAGAACCACAATGACCTAAAAATTTAGGATATTTTTCAGGCTATTGGAGGTAGATGTTTTTCTTTCCTTCTTATTATGCATTAAATATTATTAGTTTGAAATACCAATCGAGAAACAAGCCTATGAGAATTATAATTGCATAAGTGAAGAATTATAATCGTCTTTTTTTTATCAACAAAAAAATTTAAGTAAACTAAGTCTCAAATATTCAATAGAATTAGGATAAACTTCCAGACTTAAAAAGTACATGCAAAAATACTTACATATTATTATATATAGTTTCATGTTCAATTCTTATATATTTGCGTTAAATGTGGTGTCATGTAAAAAAGTTATAAAAAAAGATAAATTTATTAAGTTCACAATAACTTTGATATTTCTTGTGTTAAAACATTCTTCTAGTCGTTTGAAATAAGGTTTGTTATTTTTCAATAGATCCATGTTAATGTTGAACGGTACATCTAATATAAATATATGTTACTTCAAATCTTCTTGTAGAAAAGTTGTTTCTAATTTTATCCTAGTAGCTATATGTGCATATATGCTTGGATCAAAATTGGGAGAGTATAAAAGTATTTTTACTTCAAAAGTAACAATTTTTTCCTTCTCAATTAGATCAGTAACCTGCACCTTACAAAGACATTGGATTCATTTTTTATAATTTATAAGAGTAATTTTTATATTATTTTATTTTTTAATATATTATTAATTATAGAGTTTAAATTTTAATAAATATATAGTAAATATATTAATAAATATTTAAATATATTTCTATATACACATGTTCTAGAAAAATGTTATTATTGGAAGTGTTATCTTGGATAAGATCCCCCTCCATACTAGTGATGTCTTGCATGTTCTTTTTTTATTTTCCTTTTAAAAAAAGTTGATTAAATTCATTTTATTTTTATTTTTGTGTGGTTTGCAAGCTTGATTTGGAATATAAAGAAATATTATTTTGAAAACATCATCTAATTTCAGTCGGAATTAAAGGATAAATAAATTATATTAATGTTTTATTTGAATTGATACTTAACAATTTGATTAATTTCAAATTAAGTTATTTTCAAAATTTAATTTCAAATATATTTGCAATATTCCTTGGAACTTGAATTATTTTAAAAAATATATTAAATCTTTTACCTACACAAATTTCATTATTAGTTTTATTATGGTTAATTAAATTAGTTAAAAAATAACTTGTTCATTAAATATTTTCGCTAAGAAATGAAACTTTATTAAAACAAACAAATGAATATTTTTTTGTGATTAAATTTAAACCAAATATTCACAAGAGATATATTTTCATCAATGATAAATTTTTTTATAATTTTCATTTGCGAGGTCTAAATTCTAGTATGGTAATGCAAATTATTAAATTATTTTGTATAATTATTTTATAATAATTTCTGAAATATTTTTCGTGAATAAATATTATAAGAAATGAAACTATATTAAAATAAATAAATAAATATTTTTTCTTGATTAAATTTCAACAAAATATTCATAGGCCGGTGGGATATATTTTCGTGATAAAATCTTATATAATTTTATTTGTAAGGTCTAAATTTAGTATAGTATGTAAAAAATATTATTAAATAATTTTATATAATTATTTTATGATAATCATTATAAAGGATATAATAATTTGTCGTATTATTGTTGAACTAAAATATACACCAAATAAAATTTATATAAGAATATAAAATAAAAATTAAATTCATATAATAGTTGGTGCAAAAAGTTAATTGCAAATTATTATTTTTATTTTTATTAATTCGACTGAAACAAATATATTATAATTAAGATATCTATTTAAAAGATAACTATTATTAATGAATAAAATATAAAAAAAGATATTGATTACATTTATTGCATTTATTATTTTGGAGGGAATGAATAGGGGATGTCATGTAACATTACCCCATATTATAAAACCTTCTTTGATATATAGGATTTGCTTGGTTGCTTTTTAAGTGAAATTTTATATATTGAGCTCAACATCCTTTCACTGTTCTAAAAAATTTGTCACATCTTTTTAGGATAAAGACGCATTCTTTAATGAAGACTTTTTATTTATAGGTTTTCACTTTGCATATAGCATGTCATTGAAGTATCAAAATAAACTTAAGATTTTATTAATGTTAACGCCTACATTATTTCGATTAGGTGTTGAAATAATGTTTATATGTTGATGCTACAACGCTGAAAATTGAAGATTAAAAGTGTAAGGAATAGAAAAAACATCAATGATGGATATTGAAGATAAAACTATCAACAATGAATATCTAAGGAAAGTTTATAGCTTATGGGTAGTTAGAATTTGTACTCTATAAATATCAAACTTGTACTTTGTAATAAGTATTGAAACTATTGTAAACACCCACATATCATCTTATGTCTCCACAATACTTATGGATCCATGGGTTACTACAATGTTCTCAACCAACATTTCAATTCCAGCATTTTGCGTATTTAGTGTAACTATATTTTTGTGTATTCCAACATTTAATGATCCTTATAATCTTTGTGTGCTTGTGTATACTCTCTTCAGATATAATTTCTTTCTTCATTTTGATAATCATGAAGCTATCATTAAGTTCTTACAAATATTTTTGCAAAGCTTTCAGTTTGTTTTCCAACTCTTAGAAAGTTTTTCAGTAGAGCAGATTTTTCTTTGGCGATATTCTCATTGTCAAGACAAAGCTTAAATTGTTTTAACTCAAGAGTTTCACAAGCTTCATATGTTTGATTGGACTCATCTAGAGAAACATCTATTTTATCTTGAAATACTTTTTCAAGTTCCTTATGATCTTTGGATAGCTTTTTAAAATCTTTTCGCTTGTTTTTGTAAGCGTTTGAAAGAATGGACGAGTTTGATAACAGTTCATGATAGGCTTGTTTAAGAGATTTAGGATCATCAAAATTTACCTCATCCTCTTGGTCTAATTCATATTAGTTAGAGGTTGTATCCGCCATCAAGCATAGGTTGGCTTTCCTCTTCGTCCTCATCATACAAGGTGTCGTCCTGTCCTCCCAGGTGCTCATGAGACCTTTCTCTTCTTTGGACTTGTAGTACTTCTTCTTGTCTTTGGACTTGTAGTACTTCTTCTTGTCTTTGGACTTTTCTAAATCTGGGCATTTAGATTTGAAGTGTCCAGGTTTCTTACACTCATAGCATATTATGAAACTTTTATCTTTGTCTATATTCTCCTTAAACACCTTTTTGGAGGAGTTCTTTCACTTGGATCCACTTTTGTTCTTCCACATCTTGGATCTTTCTTGAGATCAAAGCGAGCTCATCATCTTCATTAGATTCAACCACATATTCTTCATCAGAGAAACTTTCTACACTTAGAGCTCTGGACAAGTTTCTAGATGCTAATCTTGAAGATGACTCCTTGGATGATGATGCTTTCGTAAGTCCAGTGGACGGGTAAAGCAACTCAATGTGTAAACACTGGTTTTCATAATAAGTGGATGTGGGCATTTTAACAGCACGTTGGATGCTGGATATAACTTAATAAAACAATTTTCCACTTATGTTTGGGCACATAGTCATTAGAGTTGTAGAATACGATTTAATACTAAGTGTGGTCATGAATGTAGTATGGTCTTGTTCACTTAACAATAACTCATTAGTCTATCAATAATTTATACCTTTGTAATCATCAAAATCCAAGGTAGGTATGGGTCATCCAGTGATAAGTGGATCGTCTAGACCTAAAAAATGATATTAGCAGTTTCATTAAGCTATTACCTCATATAATTTTGAGGAAAATGTAATTGATGAGTATGTATATCATAAGTTCAGTGGAAGTAAATACATGTTCTTGGTATTATATGTCAAAGGTAGTGATCTAGGCTTCTTGCATGAGACCAAGATATTTCTAACGAAATTTTTTGAAATGAAAAATATTGGGGAGATACCCTAATAGCTAAAGGAGACAAATTCAATTTGAAACAATGCCCCAATAATGACCTTGAAAGAATTAAGATGCAAAAGATTCCCTATTCGTTAGTAGTAGGAAGTCTAATGTATGCTCAAGTGTGTACCCATTCCGACATAGCATTTGCAATAAGAGTTTTGTACAAATACTTGAGTGATCTTAGAATGTAACTCTAGAAAGCAGGCAAACACATGATGCATTACTTAAAGAGAACAAAAAGGTACATGCTCACTTATCAAAAGTCTGATAATTTAGAGATCATCAGATACTTAAACTCTAATTTTGGTGGATGTCAAGACAAAAAATGCTCCACATCTGGATACATATATATGTTGGTTGGAGGAGCTATCTCTTGGAAGTCTGCTAAACAGACTATTGTAACTTCTTCGACCATGGCTGTAGAGTTCACTACTTGTTTTGAGGTATCCAACCATGGAGTATGACTGCGAAACTTTGTCACTAGTTTGTGTGTGGTCGATGGCATTGAAATACCATTGAGGATTTATTGTGCTAATAACTCTACAGCTCAATACTCCAACAATAATAGGAGTACAACCAAGTCAAAATTCATTGACATCAAGTTTATGGTTGTTAAGGAAAGAATTCAGCATAGGCAGATTTTCATAAAGCATATAGAGACTGATTCTGTAAGGTTTCTGATGTCCACGTGGCACTTTAACTATATGATGATTGTAATTACATAGTGGTTATGGTAATAACTGATGACCTTTTGACCAATCCGGGTTCGTGTGACTGGGGTGTCATACAGGGGGTATAAATTGGAACTCAGATGAATGGGGGGTGCAGATTGGAACTCAACAAGAGGGAGTGTAGATAGCATCTCTTCTAAATCGGGTTCGAGTGACTGGGTTGTCACATAAGAGGGGTGTATTTTGGAACTCGGAAGAAAAGGAGGTGTGGATAGCATGTTTTCAAATCTGGGATCAGGATATAGGTTAGTGCTGATAGGAGACTGGGTTAGTACATGACCGGGTTATCGCCACGTAAGTGGTGTATATACATAGCACTTCAGAGGAAAATCGCTGATGTGTTGAAAAGAACTCGGACAAAGAAGGAAAGAGCGACCAGGTAGCAATCTTGGATGTGTTCCCGGGATATGATATCGGATTAAGCTCAGGAGGGGCTCGTGTTTGTTTTGTGAAAGCTACCGAGTAGAGAAAATCAGAAGTGCTCGAAACCCCTTCCTATAAACGCTATCGGGTTAGCGATCCCGGAAATGGTTGGAATAAGTGCACAGGAATTCGGGATATGGTAGTGAAGTTACGCTTCATATATATATATATATATATATATATATATATATATATTATTAATCCAACCCGGCAGCGTGGTAAGGAGGAGGAGATCCCGGTATTCTTACATAGAGTAAGGAAAATACGTTTAACTCACCAACCCGGCAGTGGGTACTTTCACAAGCTTACCTTATGCACGTGATCCATTTTTAACTGCCAGGATACTTTAGTGACACGTGTGACTTGAGTGACGTATGCGATGTGCGTTGACTCACTGGGTATATAAGTAATGAGTGTGAGGGTCATTCCTTACATAACCCATTTCTCTCACTGACCTTCACCAAAGAAACTCTCTCTTCCTCCTTCCGCCTCCTTCATTAATGAACGAGGGAAAGCTTCAGGTTTAGAGAACGTCAAGCTAGGCGATTTTAGAACGTCAAGCTTAGGAAAAGCTGTTCGCCAGTTCGTAAACACCTTAGAAGTAAGGAGCGCAAGTAAAAACCTCGAAATCTAACTGTTAGGGATTTTGGATAGATTATGCTAGGCCCTTTTGGGGGTCTGCATGTCACCAGCTGGGTGACTAATTCTTGTAATCTGGAAAAGTATAGATTTTCCCTACACGCAACGATTGAAAACCGATTATTATTGCTTGCATGTATGTAGGGTGTGAAGATGAGAATAATGGTGTTCGGAACTGCGAGTCCGAGAGAACCAATGCAGAGCTTAGAACAGGTAAGCTTTCTGTTCTTGGAAGTCGTCTCCTCGACGACGTTCCACCATACTCCGAGGGAGTAATGGTCATTGTATGACATGATGCATGTATTGAAATTGTGTGTTATTGCTTTGACTGAGAACATGTATATGATTTGCACTCTGATAATTTGTTGTGATTGTGTGAATTCTTTGGCCAGTAGAATGGACAAAATATGGACTTCCCTTGGAGCCAAAGTGATGTGAAACAACTCTAAGTGGTCAATTAGTATATATGAAAACCCTGAGAGAGAATGCCCATTAAGTTGGATGAACCTCTCTTGGAAGAGCCATATACATCCTCGTAGAACCTGGAGGGAATATGCCCATTAAGTTGGATGGTCTTCCTCAGGCAAGGGATGTACGAGAGCATGTGCCCATTAAGTTGGATGATCTTCTCTCGTATGATTTGTGTGATTGTATACATGCGTTATATTGATGAAAGCCGGGATGGCTAGTTGTGTGCAATGCCTGTTTCAATACTTGTATCGTGGAAGTGAACTCGGGGAAGGAGAAGCCTTCTAGAACCCAGAGTTTACTGAGATTATTATCTCACCCCGGTTGGGGATTATATGTGTTTGCAGGTGATGAGAGCAGGGAAGAAGGCGGAGCTCGGGGTGAGAGACCCGGGTAGCAAGAGTGTCCGAGGGATCCCAAACCCGAGGCCGTGCCGGGACGAGTTCCGCGTGGAACTAGTTATTTTGGGGCATGCCGGCTCTGCTTTATATATTTATATTTATGTGTTTTGTAACCCAGCCCTTTGTGATGTACCCCGACCCCTTGTTTTGTAGCTCGTCCCTGAGGGGCGTTCTCTCTACGTGTATTCGCCATGCATAATGTACAAAATATTATTGTATATAATATTGACGTGAGATGACGTCACTCTTTGTGCTTCCAAATTAACTGTTGTTAATTTAATTGCTGCGTTTAATGATCGTATTTGAATGTTAACAACCAGATGCATACAGAGTGTTACAGATTCTATGCTAGTTGACCCATTTACTAAAGGTTTGGTACCTAAAGTTTTTCACGAGCACACTGCTCATGTAGGTGGATTCCTTATAGTATCTTAGTTTAATGGGAGTCCAATTTATGTTCTATATCCTATGTTTTCTAGATATTTGTATTATTTGGATTTTCTACATAAATAAAGTTGATGTTTATCATTATATTATGAGCTTGTTTTGTGTGCAATATTTATGTTGCATTAGGATTGATCTCTATAAAGAATAAAGTTTGGACTAGTTGGAAATAAACATGATTAAGATCACATTGCATGTAATTTTCATGTTGCTTATCCATATTTAGTCTATTTCATCAAGTATGAGTGACAGTGGTGATCATTGTGGCTTAATCACGTTAGGATGTGATGAAAACCATAGTGGTTCCTTGTTGCTATGTGAGATGGACCAAATTCTTTAAAGAGGAGTCTAAAAGTAATAAACATACGGTTTCACACGTAAAGATTTTTTTTGGTACAAATGTCTTAGGTTAATATGAGGATTTGTGCTTGTGGGCTAGGGTGAATATTGCTGACCAGCGGATCTGGTGGTCGACAATCGTTCGGACTTGGTAAAGGTTGTCGCGGCACCTGTAGTAGGACAGAGGGCGGGGGAAGGAGGAGGACACTGGGCGGGATCTATCAACAGTGAATTCCCCATACAGATAGAGGCGTCGGCCAAATCCGTTCATTTCGCTCTCAGCGACCGCTCTTCGTTTAGGACGGACCGTTCTTCCTTCCTCTTCGGGTCCTCCTTGACTTATCTTTCTCCGGTCTCAAGTGGGAGATTATTAGGAATTTTATAATTCTTAATTAATTAATATGGGTTACATATTATATTAGTTATTTCATTTAGATGGGCTCAATATGAGTGATCTAATTTAGTAAGCCCATTAAATTGCCAATAGAAAACTAATATGGGCTTAATAAACAAAAATCAATTTGGTCCATTAGGGAATAATGGGAACCCTAATAGATAAAAACCTAAGGAATAATGGGAACACAAATCAATAAACAGTTTCTCCTTTCATCATCTTAAGAGAAAATTACAGTCTCATAAAAAATAAGATGATTTGGTTGAGGAAGTTCACTAAACCGATTGTTTGTGACCATTGTTAGATTCTACTGCATCCGTTTGATCAAGTTCTATGGATCTGGGTATTCCTTAAACTCTTGTTGATAATCTGACTTAATGTGTTTGGTGCTCATTCAATATTTTGTATGATTTATTAAAAAATCCAACAAATGCATGTATATTTATTAATTTGATAGGGTATATTTAACAATTGCCTTACAAACTTGGTCTCTTCCACTTGCATTGGGTACATCTAGATCTAATCATCCAAATCCTTATGGGCTTTATTGGATATTAGTTTAGTCTACAACAAAATTCATTTGGTCTCTTGCTACACTTCATTTACATATTGTTTTTAAGAATGTTATTAATATGCTTTTAAATATCTTTATCATCTTTTTATCATTAAATCATGGTTTGCATTTCTGTTTTTTGTCACAAAAAGTTCAGGTGAGTTGAGACATGCCTCAAGGCTTAAAGAATGCTTACAAAGATACTTACAAATTATTTACCAATAAGGTTTTCATATTGGTGAAAATTGATCTCACGTTCTTATGAGAATATGAACTCGTTCCTTATCAACTAAATCAACATTTGTTGACTCATGTCTTTCTAAAACTGTTATCCAATAATATAATATTTTAAAAAATAAGTATATGCTTAAGGAAATGATTTGATAACATTTAACTCAAACAAACAGTGGACTGCATAATAGATCTCTTAAAATGAAGAGAACTAAGTCCAAATCCTTAAATGGCTTTAGCTAACAAAATCTCTAACCAAATCCATTTCATCTCTTGCTACATTTCATTTTTCATATTCTTTTCTAAAATCTTTTTTTTTATTATTAAACTTTTAAGTACCTTTTATCACTTTTTTAATCATTAAATCAGGCCTCACACTTTCAAAAATGTTAAAAATAAATGTTTAACGGAATGTTTTGATAACATTTCATTCCTCTCCAAACTAAACACCCAAGATCCAGGGTTTTCCTTTTTGTTACGAGCCATAACCACTTCTATAGAAACTTGCTGCATATGGCAAGGCATTGATTGAATCGAAATAGACTTGTTAACTACGCTGGCCTCACTTTCACATAAACCCCATCAAACCTCAAAAAAGTGGTCACCACATCGAGTTTAACTGCTTTCTCAAGTCACCTCTACTTTGGAAAGAAATTAATTAGTAACACAAGTCAATGAGAGCCCAACCCAGCCAAGCAAACCCATAAAACAACCCCCCAAGTTCCATCTGTCTCCAATAAATAAATCAAGATAAGTGGTAACAAGACATTAGTATTTTGTTTTGAAACTAAATTTTCAAGCTAATGAAATCTATTTAACCAATTCATTTCTTCCAATAAATATAAATATTCTTCAATATATATATATATATATATATACAGGAGTAAGGGTTGAATTTTTTTCAACATGCTCAAAGAACATAGTGTAACAACATATTACATATATATTTGTACCTCATTTTTATTTTTAACTAAAATTGATTAAAAATCACAATATTTAAAGATTTCACTTCTAATTTAACAATATCTACTCATTATTTTATATTTTTAAATGATTTTAAGAGTAAATAGTTCACATAAAAAAGATTGTAAAAATGTTTTAAAATATCCATCCAATTAAAAATCATTATATATAACAAATTAATTGATTTTTATAATAATTATTTCAAAAGTTATATATATTATAATTTCTGATAATATAATTTATTTTTACATTAATAATTCATGATCAATTAAAATTAGAACTCAAAATTTAAATAATAACAAAGTGCCATGAAATTATTGATATAATCTAGAAAAATGTATTGACATCGCGACTCATAAATAAATCAACAACATTATAATAAAAACTTCCAATTAATACCCGAACGTGAAGCATTACCTAATAAATCCATTTCCCAACACCAAAACCACTCATCACACACCATAAAAAATTTAAAAGAAATAAAAAAGAAAGAAAGGAAGATGTTACTACTGAACCAGAAGAAGATTCCACTCCACCAAACTACTTGCAGTTGCATTCAAGCTTAAGGAACCGACACACCTGTTGGCAACCCCAACACTAAACAAAAGAAAAGAAAAACACTTCACTCCAATTCCAAACCTGTTGCTGAAACCCCAAAAAAACTTAGGAACATTCTATGTTTCTGTTCAGAGGAAAAAGAAAAAAAACAATAGCGTTGTTGTGTTGAGTTGAAGCCGATTCAGCTCAAGACTCAAGTCAATCCAAATACAAATTTAGAAGTTTCAATTCAATTTTTCAACTCAATGATGGTCCAAGAGCGTTCACTTCCCAAATCAGTGAACCCGAAGCCCCACGCGCGCACGGCGGCACTGGCCTCCACGAAGAGTCTCGATTTCTCCGCGTGGGTCTCCGACAACCTCGTCAGGATCGTGGCTGTGCTTCTCCTGATGGCCACCGTCGCTGCCGTGTTCTTCCTCCGCAACGCCGGCGACACCGCGGCGCTTCTCTGCTTTGAGAATAAGGCGCGGGAGCTCGAGAGGATCGCGTACCCGCGCGTGGACTGGTCCGCGATCGCGCCGATCGCGGACAAGACCTCGAAGTTCTCGAGCTTCCGGTCGGAGAAATGGATCGTGGTGTCGGTGTCGGGTTACCCGAGCGACGCGCTCCGGCGCCTCGTGAAGATGAAGGGGTGGCAGGTGGTTGCGGTTGGAGGGTCCAATACGCCGTCGGATTGGACCCTCAAAGGTGCGATCTTTTTGTCCCTGGAGGAACAGGTCAATTTAGGGTTTAGGGTTGTGGATTACCTTCCTTATGATTCGTTTGTTAGGAAGAGTGTGGGGTATTTGTTTGCGATTCAGCACGGTGCTAAGAAGATTTTTGATGCTGATGATAGAGGGGAGGTGATAGATGATGATTTGGGGAGGCATTTTGATGTGGAGTTGGTTGGGGAAGGTGCTAGGCAAGAGGTTTTGCTGCAGTATAGTCATGATAATCCTAATCGAACCGTTGTGAACCCTTATGTGCATTTTGGGCAGCGTTCGGTTTGGCCCAGAGGGTTGCCCTTGGAGAAGGTGGGGGAGATTGGGCATGAGGAATTTTACACTCAGGTTTTTGGAGGGATGCAGTTCATTCAGCAGGGGATTTCGAATGGCCTACCGGATGTTGATTCGGTGTTTTATTTTACCAGGAAGTCGGGGTTGGAGGCGTTTGACATCCGGTTTGATGAGCAAGCGCCAAAGGTGGCGCTGCCACAGGGTATGATGGTGCCTGTTAATTCGTTTAACACAATGTACCATTCGTCTGCATTTTGGGCCTTGATGCTCCCGGTGTCGGTCAGCACGATGGCGTCTGATGTGTTGAGAGGTTACTGGGGGCAGAGGCTGCTTTGGGAGGTTGGTGGGTATGTTGTGGTTTACCCCCCAACTGTGCATAGGTATGATACGATTGAGGCATATCCGTTTTCGGAGGAGAAGGATCTTCATTTGAATGTTGGAAGGTTGATTAATTATTTGATTTCCTGGCGATCGGATAAGCATAGGTTGTTTGAGAAGATATTGGATTTGAGCTTTGCAATGGCGGAGGAGGGGTTTTGGACTGAGAAGGATGTGAAGCTTACTGCTGCTTGGCTGCAGGATTTGTTGGCTGTTGGCTATCAGCAGCCGAGGTTGATGTCGTTGGAGTTGGGACGTCCGAGGGCAAATATTGGTCATGGAGATCAGAAAGAGTTTGTTCCCCAAAAGTTGCCATCCGTGCATCTTGGTGTTGAAGAAACGGGAACAGTGAATTATGAGATTGCTAATTTAATCCGGTGGAGGAAAACTTTTGGAAATGTTGTGCTTATCATTCATTGCAATGGGCCAGTGGAACGAACTGCTCTTGAATGGAGGTTGCTTTATGGGAGGATATTCAGATCTGTAGTTATTTTGTCAGAAAAGAAGGATGTAGCTCTTGTTGTAGAGGAGGGTCATTTGGACTATGCATACAGGTAAGTCTGGTTATATTTTACATTCCCTCTATCATTAAGTCATACATGATTGTTACTTTATTACTAGGCTACTTATGGTGTCTTGTAATTTTATCCAAATAAATTCTGAAACTGAATGCTGGCCTCTCATGATTACCCGAGATGGTTATCTTTTATCTGTAAGAGTAAGGATTGAGAGGCAATAAAAGACTGAAGTTTGTTTATAAAAAAAAAATGAAATGAAACCATCTCGAGTAATTGCTTTGGGCCATTGGCTGTTTGGTGAAGTAACATACAGAAAAATGTGCTCAGCTGTTGTGAAATGTGATTAATAGTTAGATAGCCAGATAAAATGAAACTTTCCTTCACTTTAGGTAATAGAGATCAAGGAAGGAACAACGAAAAAAAATACTGTATTAGAATTTAGAAGTCAGGGAACAAAACAGAGCCCAAGCTCCTTACTGAGTCCAGAGCATAAGCTCCCAAGAGAAGAGTATTTTCTCTCTAACGAGAATCCCAAATGCCCACATCCTGGTCCAGGTCCTCATTCTGGTCCAGAACTCTATGAGATGTTATATAGCTTAAGTCACTAGCATTGGAAATTTTAGGAGAGGAATGTTAGAAATATTACTTGCTTTTTATGGTGAAGCATTTATTTCTGTCTCTTTAAATTTTTTTGGTTAATCATATGAGGCTTTGGAAAAAAGATTGATTGTTAAATGTTGAACTGCTTCGTTCAAAAGGGAGGAGAGGGGAGGGAAAATTAAATCTGCCAGATACTGGAGGGAGGCAAAGGTTGGAAGGGAGGGATTTCAGCCCCCCTATTTTCCTTTTTCCCCTCTAAACTTCTGAACGGAAGATTTTTATCAAAATCCCCCTGTTCCCCTCTCCGACCATACAGTATGTATATGTTAAATATGAGATGGTAGACTCTATCTTGGTGGAGAAGGAAGGAATGAAGAATAATTTATTGAATTACTGTGTGATCCTCATCTTTAATAACATAAAACAAGTGCACTGATCTGACAAATAGTCTCATAAGTCATAACCAGAGCTGTAGTTGTGAATTTCTTCTGATTGCTTACTTTTTTCCTTCTTGATATAATTTTAATTTTATCCATCTCCTGATTTCAGGTACCTGCCCAAAATTTTTGATCAATTTAGCAGTGCAGAAGGATTTGTGTTCGTACAGGATAATACCATTCTTAATTACTGGAACTTACTACAAGCAGATAAAACTAAACTTTGGATCACTAATAAGGTATTGCTGTTATGTTTTCTCTCACCCACTGTATGGACTCTTATTTTCACATGGTAGATACTCCCCCAATACAAAATCCTCCAAAATTGATAAGGCTCATTGGTCCCTATTAGGAATGCATGTACAATTATTGTGAGTAGTTTTAATTTAGAGTAGTAGTAAACTTCCTTCTAACTCTAAAATTGTAAGCATTGGTCAATTTAGTCCTTGACTTTGCCCAGTATCATTTAATTGTCATTTTTAGTTTTTAGGGCAAAATGATAGTGGAAAATATAGTGGAAAATAAATCTAAGCACTAGAAATTAGGATTTTGTATAGTCAGAGACTAAAGTGACTAGCGCCTACAATTTTAAGGACACAAATGGTGATTTACTCTTCAATTTATTTATTGTCAGTGAAGTTGTTCACCTGTTCTACACTATTATCCAATCATACACCGTTATTAATATCATGTTCGAATTCATTCAGGACAATGTCAGTATGAAAATTTTATATGCCAAAAAATCGATCCGAATTAAATCCTTGTTTCATTGTCTTTTGTTTATGCTATTTTTCCCAGTAAAAGTCAACTTTAAAAGGCCGGTATAGTACTTCTCTCTGACAATTTACACATTTTCTGGGATTCAGGTATCCGAGTCATGGTCTTCTATATTAACGAATGGTGAGGACTCAGATTGGTTATCACAACAAGCAAGAATGGTACAGAAGGTTGTTAGTATGATGCCAGCGCACTTTCAAGTCAGTTACAAAGAAACAAGTGACAATGACAAGAACCTCCTAATATGCAGTTCTGAGGTGTTCTATGTTCCTCAGCGTCTTATCAGCGATTTTGTTGAGCTTGTTAACCTTGTGGGCGACCTAGAAATCCATCAGAAGGTTGCAATTCCTATGTTCTTTGTCTCCCTAGATTCTCCTCAGAATTTTGACCCCGTTCTTGATACAATGATCTACAAGCAAAATCCTCCTGCAAATTCCACCACTCTTTATTCTGCTAAAGTCCCTGCTGTTCATCCATTGAGTGTATCAAGTGAGCAAGACTTTATAAAGCTTATCAGAATAATGGCAGAAGGGGATCCACTCCTCATGGAGTTAGTTTGAATGTAGAACTCTTTCTTCTTGGTAATACTACATGACGAGAGAGGATGCAAGAAACATGTAACTCTCAGATAGCGCTCCTACATGGTCTCTTAATCAAAAACAGTGTTACAGTCTTTTTTGTTTCTTGGGTGGTTTTTTAACCCTTCTCTTTCCCCCTCCCCTTTATTGTGTAGATTTGTCCCACAGAAAATGTATCATTCCTAATTTTTTGCCCCTTCTTTTTTTGTGAAAAATGAAATGAAAATTTATTCGTATTCAATATTGCAATTCAAGCTCTCCATTAAGAGATTCTTTTTGTGATCAACTTGATGCGCGTCTCATATACAGTGCTTTCAGGGAATTTGCATATCGATGCAATTATTGACATCAAAGAACGATTTTCCCACATATAGATAAGAATTCTGTACAAAGGCTTATTGGCATACATATTCATCCTTGAAAAACCAAAAATAATGTCTGAAGAAACAGAAATATGTGTATTTTCATGCCAAACCTATTTTGCGTTAATTTCATGAACTGTTAAATTCGGCCATATTTAACTATGAACCTCACAAATATCTATTGATAAAACTATTTAGTGATATGAGCAATGAAAGAATCCATTTCCAGCGAGAAACTCCATCTTCATCCATCAACCTATGGATGGCGAGCACCTGTGTGGTCAAAACTGTGTTTCTTGGCAGGTCAGAGTGCATAGGCAATGCAGCTATTGGCTCTCCCATGGTTATGCTCTCTAAGCAGGAGTTTCATCCACAATGACTCATAAACCCCCCCCCCCCCTGTTGAAGAGCGGCTCAGAATTTCCAGTTGGGATGCCCAATCCATCAAGTAACGCCATGCCAACTCCTCAAATTGGTTATGCAATGACCAAATTTTGTTTTGGATTCCTAATAATTGTTTTTTGGTAGTTTTGAGTTTTTGAAATATTAAAATTTTTGTTTTCAGTTTCTGTCATTAGTTTAGTGATAATGTGCATCATCACAATTGTTAATATTGAGAATATTATTTTGTAAGATGACACATTATTACCTAACTAACGATAAAGATTCAAAATAAAAGTTTTAATACATGGATGATTAAAAAATACAAAACAAATTATTAAGGATTCATATCAAAATTGGGGCATTTATGAGGGACCTTATACATATTTTAGCCAAATTTTTAACAAAAAGGGAAACTATATGCATCAAAATAAGAGTAGACATCCCAACTAGATTGACACGCTTGTTCTTACCCTTTGCATCACTCTTCTTATATCTATATTTGTGCTTATAAAATTTGAGATATTTTTCAAGGAAACTTTTGATAAGTGTCATCTACTTATAATTTACCGGTTGGACTAATTTATCGCAACATTTACATATTTATAAACTAAATTTATCATTTAAAAATATACGTAATAAATTATCAACAAATGCATAATTTAAGGATTAAATATGCTATTTATGCAAGGAATTTATTTTTGTCTCCATATATGAAATTATTTCAACTTTAAATATATCTGACATCGACATCCTATAATTGAGAAGACTAACCCAAACTTAAGTTGTTGGCATCTAGAAAAATGTCAGTTCTTTCCATGACTTTATAGTTCAAAGATATTTTTTAAAAGCATTTGAGTTTGAATGTGGAATTATATCAATAAAGAAATAAAATTAGAAAAATAGAAAATTAATTACAATATATTATATAATATATATATGCTTTAAGATAAATACTATTAATATAAATATAATATCATCTATACAAAAATATAACTTATTCTACTGAAACACCTAATATTGTCACATTTATATTATCTTGGGACTTATTAATTCCCTTACGACTCAATCAAGAACGAAGAAGGACAACTTATTTTGCAATTTTATCTCAAGAACAATAACATTGTTAATTGCTTTCCCGGAAACTATAATAGGGCATACATAGACATAGAATTTCGTGCAAGAAAAAACAATATACTTATTATACGCATCATAGATACATATTTATCTTTGAAAGAGAAGGTCTAGAACCGATAAGAAACAAAAAACATGGTGGAAAATGGTAAGAACAAGGAGAATCTAACAGACTAGAAATAGTGTATATATCTTAAATATTGTTTGAAGTCTTTGATTATATATATAAATTCAAAAATTTAATTTGCATGTGGATAAACAATTATTGATACCAAAGAAGGATTGTTCTAAAATACATAGATAAGAATTCTGCAAAATGGCTTAGCATATTGATCACAAAAACTTTGCCAGATAATGTCTCCAGAAACATAAATATGTGTGTATTTTCATGCCAAACCTATTTTGCATTAACTTCATGAACTGTAAAATTCTTCCATATTCAGATGGGAACCTGACTAATATCAATTGATAAGACTATTTTGTGATATGAGCAACGAATGAATCCATTTCCATGCGAGAAATTCCACCTTCATCCATGGAACTATGGATGGCATTTTTAAGCATCACTGCTCTTTCTCGCATGTCATCACCTTCCTTTGTTTCCATCAACCTTCTCACAGCATTCTCAACAACTGAAGAACTAACCAATGCATTCCTTTGTGCCCAATCCTTCACAACCAAGCCAATCTTGAGCACCTCTGTGATCAAAACACTGTTTCTTGGCTGGTCAGAGTGCATAGGCCATGCTGCTATTGGCACCCCCATGGATATGCTCTCTAAGCAAGAGTTCCATCCACAATGACTCATAAACCCCCCTGTTGAAGTGTGACTCAGAATTTCCAATTGGGGTGCCCAATCTCTCACAACTAGCCCCATGCCTTCAACTCTCTCCTCAAACTCATTCTGAAACTCATTCCATTTTGCTACACTTCCATCAAATATGTCTCCTTTATCAGCATCTCTCAGCACCCAGATGAACTTCTGCTTGCTTTGTTCCAACCCAGATGCAATCTTTTTTATTTGTTCCTCTTTAAAAGTTGTTGTGGTCCCAAAAGACACATATAGGACTGAATTTGGATATTGTTTATCAAGCCACTCCAAGCAAAAGTGCCTTTCTTTGGAATCTTTCTTCTCAATAGCTAAAGGGTTGAATGGTCCCAATGCCCAAAGCTTCTTGCCACCAGTGAAACGCTCCATCCACTCAATGTAAGCACCTTCAATTGCCCTGCTTGTGTTGTAGATGTTTCCATCATTGACTTTGCGGAAATCTCTCTGTGCAATCATGAAATCCATGAATTCGGGGTTGAAGCATCCTTCCATAGAAGGAATTTCTGGGACAGGCATGCCATCAACCAAGGGTCTCCCCATTTTATCCCAATAAAAAACGGCGGTGGCAAAGGCACATGTGCTGTGAAAAGTGTAATTCTCAACATTTGGCATGTTTGTGGCATCTTGTGCCACTGATGCCATCACAGAGTCATGGATGACAATGACCTTTTTGGCTTGAGAAGAGAGGGAATGAAGAAGTTTCCTCACAGGCTCCCGAAGATGCGAAGAGGCCTCAAAGGAAGGAAGTAGATGAGATGGGAAATCGGTTTCTTCATTGTTGGGGTTGGGAGGAGGGGAAACAAAGGGAGGAACTTCAAAGGCATGGAAATGAATGTTGGAGATGGAGTTGTGATCTCGAAGTGTGGCTTGGCGAATGTGTGTGACAGTGCCAACATAATGGACTGGTATGTTGTGTGATAAGATTAGGCGTGAGAGATGCAGAAGCTGGTTGAGATGGCCTTGTGCAGGGAAAGGTATCAGAACTGCCACCACTTGGGTTTGGTGAGGAAGGAATTTTCCACTCGAAGCCATTGGGAAAATTTAGGTAGGTAGAAGCTATTGTTCAATTTTGGCAACGGATTTGGAAGTTGGTATTTATAGGAATTCATAGGATTTCGGTGGAGTGGAAATAATTTTCTATCTGTCAATTTGCTCTTTTTCTTTTTTTTTTTTTATCACTTGTGAATTTGGTCATTGAAAGTGTGAGATCCTTGTCAGCTTAACATTTGAAAGTAATAAATTTTAAAAAGTCGTTTGACTAACATATAATTTGAGGAAATTTTTAAAAATACTACATAGTTATTTTAAATTAACCACTGATCTCAATTTTGTTTAAATTGTTAGAAAATTTCTGACAGTTCTTAACTGTCAAATTTTGTTTACCAAGAAATAAATTTCTGACAGTGTACGAGCTTTCATAAAATTTTTACGGTCTTTTTATACACATGATCTCTTACTGGAAACAATCTTACTTGAGCCAAATAGCACATAGTAAAATTCTCCTTGAGGACTACTGGTTAATCTGAAATAACTCAGTATTAATTAACCTACGTGCTTAATAGTATTTTTTTTATGATATTAAAGTATAAAATAAATTTTAAAAATGAATTAATAATTAAAGAAAAATATTTTTTAAAACAAGTGGCACAATTTAGACCATCATATTAATCTAATGGTCTAACAATTGGAAAAGTTACTGTGACTTTCCCAGAGGCAACACTGTCTGGTTATAATAAACAATATCCTGTAATCACTGGTCTTTGATGACAGACCATCCATTAATCATGTATTGATCCCACTGTTAATTATCATAATTTTCTTCATCCACCTTCAACTATAGCAGTTTTTATTTTGGAAAGTTTCTGTTTTATCTTCACTTCATTTTTTCTTGCTGAATTTCTTTGATGGATCCAAAAGTTCCAATTTATTTATCCCTCAACAGACTGCCCATACCTTTTCGGTATTCTTCCTAAAAAACTCCTAGAGTTGAGAATAATAGAATAAGAAAGAAAGAATAACAACCTTCCAAGATAATCAGAAACTTAGAATATCATAGTAACAGAACAACTTCCTTAATGGATAACACATTCCTAAATCCCTTGTTCATTATTCCTCTTAGATTAGACTCTCAACATCGAAGAAACCTAGAAGTAAAGGGTACTGGTCTATGCCACAAGAGCATGAACTGTAGAATCAAGTCTGTTGGGAAATGCCATCATAATTTCCCTCTTCTGTGAATTCAAAATAGGCACTGAGCGGAAAATGTAGAATAATAACACCAAAATTTTTTGGTCTGAAAAGCCTTCTCAATGTGAGCAAGGAAAAACCACGGGACCCTTGACCTTTTAAAATCTTCCACTATAACAATAATGGGGATATACAAAAATACAACAATAATATATCTTCAATTATGGATACAACTCTCACAATTCACAAATTGTCTCACTAATTTTCTCTCAGAGAAACTCTATTAGGCTTTCTCTAATTTTCTTTCACATTAGGCTCTCTCTAAATGTGAGGATGCACTTCTCACTTTGCTTCTTGCTTGTGTGCTCCTCCATTGTAGGACTCTCCTCTATTTATTAGAGGGCTTTGCACTTGGTGTAATTAATGAATGTAGTTGGAAGTAGAAAATTTTCTACCTTCCTTTGCACCATTTCATATTTACTTGGTGGAAAAATTCCACAACATGTTTCACTTGTACCGTGTTATACTGGCTTGAAAATATTTCAATGCACAAATCTATCGTTCACATTGGCTGGACAAATCCGACAAAGCCTGCATGATCAAACGATTCAAGTCAAGTGAATTACGAGCATGAAAAGCTAAACAAATAATATGAAGGGTAACAAGTTCAAATACCTGCAACAATTGAAAAGCAGATGTGATGACCTTGTATTCTCTTCCTGCAAATGCACTTGTAAGATTGACCTGAAAAGTCTTTATGCATGTTCTATGTCAAATACCAGCTTCACATGGTCTACATCGAATAAATAAAACTATCTAGAGTGAATGAACGATAATATATCCCAAAGAGCATGTGATAATTCATGTAATTAATGACGATTCTGAGGCAAATGCAATATAGAAGCATGCAAAAAATCTCCAAATGAAGTTACCTATGAAATTTGTACATGCTTCCAGTAGGACACTCAAGGTATAGAAGATCCATGAATCAGTGTCATGGTGCCTACACATGTCAAGGTTTGCTCTGACATGAGTCATAAGTTGGTGAAAAGCATCTATTAAATTTAATAGTACCCTATTATCAAATATATATGATATATCCATTTAAAATCATTAACACCATTTGTGCTAGAGTACCCATCAGTCATGCAATGATCTTTGATACCACTTTTAATCATCAAAGTTTTCTTTGCCTGTCATTAACTATAGAAGTATTTTTTTGGCAAATTTATCATTTGCCATCGCTTTTTCATGGAATGTATTCCCTTCATATTTGTTTTAATATATTTGCTGCTTCAATTCTTGCGGATGACAAAGATGATATGCATGTTTCATTTTCGTGGCTGTTCGATAATATGTAATCTCGAGTTTTAGAAATCATTTCATTTTTAACTTTTAGTAAAATATTTATGCTTGACAACAAATAGTAAATTTTCATCTAGATTGCAAAAAATATATTTTCATAAAGAAGTAATTTCTTACTTGTCCATCAACAGATAATCCATCGGCAAGAATTAAGAAAAGAGATTGCCATTAAAATGTGTGTAGATTAGAACACAAGTAAGCAAGCATTATTGTTGATTCTTTGCCTTGCTGCTAAGGATGCGGACAAGGCCACGAGAAAGTCAAATTCTTCAACTTTAACAGAAAATCTACAACAAAGGGAAATAAACAAAGTTAGAATATTGTCCTAAAAAATGTATCAAACATATTTTCAGATGATTATCTGCATCTGTCTTTCCACTTAGAGTTATGTCGAGTTCAAATAAAAAAGCTATGACTTGATTATCAATTGGAAGTAATTAATAAACAGAGAAGATAAAACAGAGTATAAAATAATAGTTCCGAATATTCTTAAAATTTCACAAAAATTAAAACAAGATTTAAAACATTAAATTAAACTTAGATGGGTCTCCTTCAATTGGTATACCATTGTTATCTTTTCAATAACAACAACAGCAATAATAAAGAAGTATCTCATTGAAATTTATTATAAAAGTATCCAAATACACTTTTCAAGAATGGTTTAATAAGCCAAGTTGTTTAATCTTCATTTTCTACAAAAATTATCATAATGCGTACAAAACCATTGTCTTTCTAGTTGCAAAAAGTATCAAATCATATAAAATACATATTTTGTATGTATTAAAGGTATTCCTTGGCTAACAATTAGAGACTAGTCCCTTTGGAGGTGAAGAGATTAACAAAGTGGGTAATAAAAGCCTTTTACTATTTGTTGATGTGTATAGAAGAAAATATGCATGGTTTGTAATCGAACCTTGTCAACATTTTAAGAGGTCAAACTTTAATTTAACTATATAGGACATTGTTGGTATATAAGTTGATGTGTATAGAAGAAAATTCCTTTCATTCAAAATAGCAAAAATAAGTTGTCTAAAACAACAATGCATTATGGAAACCAAAAAGTGAAAAATAATACCTTTAACTTTTGAATGTGTTGATGTGAGAATTCCTTCTACTCTTCTGGTTCACAGATGATAACTTGTTTGATATGTGATATTTTGTGCCAATCCAGTCCAACTCCTGGCTGACATCTTTTGCATAATTCAGGGCAATCATTAATTTCTAAATGTTCAAGGTTTGTGAGGTGATGCATGCTATCAGGGAGTGAGAACAGCTTTGGACAATGTTCAATCATAAGTAGTTTGAGACAATTCAAAGAAGAAAGCCATTCAGGAAGCTCTTCGAGATTGTTACAGCCAACAATTAACAAGGAATGCAATGTGCTAGCAGATGCTTGCAACCACCGAGGCAAAGTGACCAGTTGTGACAAACTTTGAAGAACAAGTAACTTTAAGTTTAACCTTGAAGCAGGGATTTCATTGCCAAGGCCCATTGACAATTCCAACTTACTACAATTGAAGATAACCAAACTCTCTAAATTTGTAATGGCATGAAACGAGAAAGACTTTAGATTCCCACAACCAGAAAAATTCAAAAATTTAAGAGTAGAAATTTGTATCTCTTCAAACAATGACTCCAAATTATTGCAAGAATGGAGTTCTAATGTTTCTATAGAAGTCAAATTTGCAATCTCTTTATCTGGAAATTCTGGTTGCCTTGTGGTTACCAGTAGCTGACGAAGGCTGATTAGTTTTCTTATTCCTTTGGGCAATTCATGTAGCTTTATGCATCCTCTGAGGTCTAAAGTTTGCAAATTCTGGAGTTTGCACATTGAATCAGGGAGTTCCTCAAGTTTTTGGTTACCCGAAAGATCAAGATATCTCAAGTGTTTCAACTTTCCAATGCTGCAAGGCAAACTCTCGTATTTAGAATAACTTAAGTCTAGAACTCTCAAGTATTTGCACCTCGACACCAACGTATACAAGAAAGCTTCGTTGGTAGCTTCCACAGGGAAAATTATAGTTCTCAGACCTACGGGAACGAGATCAATGCCAAGCATATTATTTTCAGTGAGTGACAAATGTTGGGCATGCTCATATATATTTGGACTGTGGGGATATAATATTTGAAACTCACCTTTTGCAACATACACTGCAAGATCACGCACTAAATCATGTAATTTAAATCTGCAAGTACTTCCCATGTCTAGAAAATCTGTAAGAAAAGATCTTAACCATAGTTCACGCAAAAATTGATTGGCAACATCATGTATTGTTTCACCTTCCTTTGGTTGTGGAAGAAAACCAAGTGCCTCCCACAGTAATGTAACATAAAAACTAGAAATATCAAAGTCCTCAGGGGCAAGGGAGAAGCATGCAAAGCATCGTTTTAAATGCGAAGGTAGTTGATCATAACTTAATTCAAGAGCAGGCAAAATGTCTTGTTCATTTTGTGGTAAATTCCAAATCTTATTGTCTCTTAGAAACTCCCACTCTTGTCTATTAACCCTTGTGACTAGTGAACTTCCTAGTGTTCTTACTGCCAACGGTATCCCTACACATTTTTTCACAATTTCTTTCCCAATCTCTGTTAGGATAAACATTTAAATAGATAGTTAGTTACGTAGTTTGAATTTTAAAGAAAGATATATGAGAAGATATGGGTAGATAAGATATGAAGAAAGATAAGATATGAAAAGAGATAATATAGAAAGATATTAGAGAAGATATTGTTTAGATTTAAATTTGAATTGTTTTAGGGTTTTGGTGCTTATAAATAGCACATTATGTAAAGAGTTCTGTGTGGCTTTGGCAGACTATTATCAATAATATTAGAGAGTTTCCGCCCCAGTAAATTTGTGTGTTTGTGTTTGTGTTTGTGTGAGTGCACCAGTGTGTGTGAGACAGAGAGTGGGCCTGTGAGATATCAGTTTATCACAACGAGTGAATTTCTGATATCAATCTCCACCAATTGTGGATGTTTTCTCTCTTCTCCATCATCGAAAGCCGATTTGAGAAATAGAGATAAGGAATGTTCTTCGGAAAGGCCTTCTAGACTGTAACAGTTAGACGATTTAGTGCGCATCATGACAGCTATTGCGTGGCTACGAGTAGTCACTAGGATTTTGCTCCCTTCAACACCTATGTCTATGATATCCTTCAACTCATTCCATTTAACACGATTCTCGTTCCATACGTCGTCCAAGACAAGCAAGAACTTCTGACATTGAAGTGTATTTCTCAAACGATTTTGAAGTTGCTCCATCTCAAAGTTTTTGAAGTTTTCATTACTCGGGTTAAGAGTAGAATTAAGGATTTTAATAAGCAAGTTCCTAAGTTCAAAATCATTAGAGACACACACCCACATCTTCAACGGGAAACATTCATCAATGATCAAGTCATTGAACACCAACTTTGCAAGCGTGGTCTTTCCCATGCCTCCGAATCCCTCAATAGAAATAACAGAGGGACTTGTGTCATGACCATCTTGCAGCAAAAGCTCTATTATTTTCTGTTTATCATGTTCCCTTCCTATCACATTTGAGGCATTTACATGGGAATGAGTCATTTCCCTCCTATGCACGACACGAGTATCCATGTCATTAATTTGAAGGCCAAACATGTGCCTATCAGCTGCAACCTTCTCTAACCTCTTCTTGATGCCTTTTATCTCACGTGCCATTCTTAAACGATAAACAAGAGGATTACTAGTTGAGAACAAACGACGTACCTTCCTCGAGACGCTACCATGAGTGTTGACAACATGCTTCCGCAAAGCTTCACACTCAAAGTCGTCAACTATATCTTCGGCATCTGAAAATACGCGCTTAATCTGTCTCAGCCACTCGCTCAATGCATTGTTCTGCTGCTTCTTTTGTTCAGCATCTAACAGCAAAGCTTTGACCAGTACCATAGTCTTTCTCATTTCTTGTAGATCATGGTGATATCAGGGATTTGATAAACTGATATCTCACAGGCCCACTTTCTGTCTCACACACACTGGTGCACTCACACAAACACAAACACACAAATTTTACTGGGGCGGAAACTCTCTAATATTATTGATAATAGTCTGCCAAAGCCACACAGAGCTCTTTACATAATGTGCTATTTATAAGCACCAAAATCCTAAAACAATTCAAATTCAAATCTAAACAATATCTTCTATAATATCTTTCTATATTATCTTTATTCATATCTTATCTTTCCTCATATCTTTTTCTACCCATATCTTCTCATATATCTTTCTCATATTTAAAATTCAAACTACGTAACTAACTATCTATTTAAATGTTTTTCCTAACAAAATCCCCCCATAAACTTTAAATATCTCTTCCATCTTTCATCCCCATCATCTTCTTGCAATTCTCCAGCAGCAATGTCGGCAGTGGCTTTGTGAATATATCTCCGACTTGTTCTCGGCTCGTCACATAACTCAACTCCACCTTCTTCTCTTTCACCTGTTCTCGGATGAAATGAAACCTCACGTCAATATGCTTACTTCTCTCGTGATTGACCGGGTTCTTCGCTAACTCTATAGCCGACTTGTTATCTACTCGGATCTCGGTCGTGCCGACTTGAACTTGCTCCAGCTTCTCCAACAAATTCCTCAACCACACTGCATGGCACACACACCATGATGCCGCAACGTACTCGGCTTCACATGTTGATAACGTCACAATCGGTTCCTTCTTTGACATCCAGGCAAACGCTGTGCTTCCCATGAAAAATACATAGCCAGCCGTGCTCTTTCTATCATCTACATCTCCACACCAATCACTGTCCGAGTACCCCTTTAATCGGTAATCTTCCGACCTCTTATACAAAAGTCCTTGTGTGATCGTCCCTTGAATATACCTCAAAATCCTCTTAGCCGCCTTCCAATGAGAATAGCTCGGCTCCTCCATAAACCGACTTACAATTCCAACACTCAGACACAAATCCGGCCTCGTACACGTCAAATATCTCAAACATCCGACCAAACTCCTATAGTTTCTCGGATCAACTCGTTCTCCTCCATCATACTTCGAAAGTTTCGTACCGGGTTCCATAGGTGTTGAAACCGGGTTACAATCCGCCATCTTGAATCTCTTCAGGATTCCCTTCGCATAACTCTCCTGAGACACAAATATTCCATCTTTGTCCTGTCTGACTTCTAAACCGAGAAAATATCTCATCAAACCGAGATCAGTCATCTCAAACTCTCTCGACATCTTCTTCTTGAACTCTCGTGCCATCTCTTCACTATTCCCCATGAATATCAAGTCGTCAACATACAATGCTACCAACAATAACTCATCACCTTTCTTCTTAACATATATGGCATGCTCATAGGGACACTGCTCAAAACCGTCCTCCCTGAAATATGCATCAATGCGAGTATTCCAGGCTCTCGGTGCCTGCTTCAGGCCGTACAACGCTTTCTTCAATCTCAACACTTTCTTTTCTTCTCCGCCCTTCAAGTATCCCGGTGGTTGTTCGAGATACACCTCTTCTTCAAGTACACCATTCAGAAATGCCGACTTCACATCCATCTGATATATCGGCCACCCAAACTGAGCTGCTTGCGAGATCAACAATCTGATCGTCTCCATTCTCGCAACAGGTGCGAACACCTCATCATAGTCTACTCCTGCCTTTTGCGAATACCCCTTAGCTACTAGCCGGGCTTTATATCGCTCTATCTCCC
>CM023960.1:13225614-13237452 GCA_013407115.1 Glycine latifolia
ACTCCAATGGGCCGACTTCCTTTTGGCAGCTCGGTCAACTCCCAAGTTTCATTCCTCTCAATTGCCTTGATCTCTTCATCCATGGCACTTTGCCACTTCTCATCTCGGATTGCTTCTTCAAACCTTATTTCTTCAGAATCTGTCAACAAACAAACAAGATGTGCTTCGCTTGTTGACTCGTACAAATCCTGCAAACTCCTCATCCGGGGTCGTCTCATCTCATCTTCATCATCTATCTCGGTCCTTGCCGGGATCCAACTCGTTGATCCTTCTTCCTTGTCTTCTATCACCATCTTTCCGGGATCTGATTTGATCTCGGATGGAGCACTCCAACTCCACTCATCGTCTTCATTTACTTTCACATCTCGGCTTATCAATACCGTCTTGGTGCTGGGATCTAACAGCTTGTATCCCTTCGTCTTCTCGTCATATCCAATGAAGATATACTTCCTGCTCTTTTCATCTAACTTGCTTCTTTGCTGATCCGGGACATGTGCATATGCCACACTCCCGAAAACTCTCAAATGGTCCACTGCTGGCCTTTGGCCCGTCCACAACTCCTGTGGGGTCTTTCCATTCAATATGGAATGCGAACATCGGTTCTGTACATATACTGCAGACAGAACAGCTTCCCCCCCAAAACTCCTTCGGCATATTCTTCGTCTTCAACATTGATCTCACCATGTCAACAATGGTTCGATTCTTCCTCTCTGCTACTCCATTTTGCTGAGGCGAGTATGGTGCCGTCAAGAATCTTCTGATGCCATACTCCTCGCAGTACCTCCTAAAAGCATTTGATGTGTACTCTCCTCCTCGGTCTGATCGTATCGACTTGATCCTCCTTCCAGTTGCATTCTCAATCATCATTTTGAACTTCTTGAACACTTCAAACACCTTGGATTTTTCTTCCAGCAAGTACACCCAAGTTTTACGACTGTAATCATCAATAAATGTAACAAAATACCTTTTTCCACTGAAGGACCCGGGAGTAATGGGTCCACACACATCGGTATGAATTAGTTCCAGTGGTCGCCGTGCTCGGTATCTGGCCGACCTCTGAAATGGACTCCTCGTATGTTTGCTCAGCACACAATCTTCACAAAATCTCTTCTCACATTTCATTCTCGGCAATCCGGTCACCAATCTCTTATTTACCATCTCGGCCAGGCTTCCAAAATGTAAGTGTCCAAACCGATGATGCCACAAGGATGCTTCATCATTCATCTCGGCTTGCAAACAGCCGACCTCCACACATCTCAAGATTAACTTGAACATTCTGTTCTTCTCCATCGGCACTCGGGCTATCAGTCGCCCTTGCTTCTCCTTCAATAAAAGAACTCGGTCTGTCATAATAACCGAGTAGCCTTTCTCTATCAGTTGTCCCACGCTCAAAATATTGCTCTTGAGTTCTGGCACGTAATACACATCTTGTATACGTCCAACTCGTCCATCTTTCTGCAAGAAACTAATCGTACCTCGGCCTTTCACACCGACCTTTGAAGCGTCTCCAAACGATACATGTCCGGCTTCTATTTCTCTCAAGCTACTGAACAAATGCTTGTACCCACACATATGATTACTTGCACCAGTGTCTATAAACCACTCCATCTCTGATGTCTGGTTAGCTACACCTCCAGCCATCATCAACATTCCTCCATCTTTTACTTCTTCTGCAGCATAATTTGCAGTTTCATTCGTTCTTCTCTCAGCTCGGCAGTCCTTCGCAAAATGACCAACTCAGCCACAGTTGTAACATCTATCCGAGTTGTTGCAATCTCTCGAATAGTGTCCGTACTTTCCACATTTAAAACATTCTACATTTGAATGTCGGCCTCTTCCACGTCCTCGGCCTCCTCGCCAATTCTGCTGACTTGATTCAGCCTGCTCCTTGTTCCAGCCTTCTTGACCTCGGCTTCTACCAGCTCGGTCATATCCACGTCCTCCTCGGCCTCGTCCTCTACCTCGGAAATTTTGAGAGTAGAGCGCTTTCTCGTCCTTGACTGAAGCTTTCGTCTGAAGTGCTTGCTCCAGTGACTCCTCTTTCTTCTTTTTCTTCCTCTGTTCATGCACCTCCAATGAACTAGCAAGTTCGTCAACGGTGAACGTTGCTAAGTCCTTTGACTCCTCAATCGCACATACTACATTCTCGAAGTCATCAGTGAGAGACCTCAGAATTTTCTCCACCACTCTGGCATCGGGCAGTATCTCTCCGCTTCTCTTTAATTGGTTCACCACGGTCTGAATCCGAGTAACGAAATCGGATACGCTTTCTCCTTCCTTCATCTTCATTGCCTCCAACTCTCCTCTGAGGGTTTGAAGTCTTACTTGCCTGACTCGATCGGCTCCCTTGTAGACATTCGCAAGAATGTCCCACGCCTCCTTTGACGTTGTTGCGCCTGCAATCTTTTCAAATCCGGAATCATCAACAGCCCGGAGCATCATGTACAACGCGCCTTTGTCTTTCAACCGCATCTCCTTCAATGTTTTGTTCTGCGCCGCCGTGTATCCTGTCGTGGATTGTGGTTCTTCGAAACCATCATGGACAATCTCCCAACTATCATTAGCTCCCAACAGAGCCTTCATCTGGATACTCCAGTTCTCATAATTAGCCTTCGTAAGGCGAGGTAATGGCAGACTACTACTCGGACCACTCTCCATTCTCTCTCAGCTCTGATACCAATTTGATATCAGGGATTTGATAAACTGATATCTCACAGGCCCACTTTCTGTCTCACACACACTGGTGCACTCACACAAACACAAACACACAAATTTTACTGGGGCGGAAACTCTCTAATATTATTGATAATAGTCTGCCAAAGCCACACAGAACTCTTTACATAATGTGCTATTTATAAGCACCAAAACCCTAAAACAATTCAAATTCAAATCTAAACAATATCTTCTATAATATCTTTCTATATTATCTTTATTCATATCTTATCTTTCCTCATATCTTTTTCTACCCATATCTTCTCATATATCTTTCTCATATTTAAAATTCAAACTACGTAACTAACTATCTATTTAAATGTTTATCCTGGTACACCCCCATGGCCAGAGAAGCTTTTTCAACAGCACGAGAAGCAAGCTTCCCTAGCAGTGATTCTGCAACGGAGGAAAGGAGTGATTCGGCCATGATTTTAGGTGGATAGGAATGCAGTGATAAAGTTGCTGGAATGGTTCTATTTTGAATCATATCTAGCCATTATGATACATATTTATGCAAAGTCTAGTCAATGGTGACATATGCCGTTGCAAATATCCATTACATTATTTGTTTTCTTGAAGATGGAATTTAATAAAAATCTGATGGATTGATGTGACATATACCTATATTTTACCGTAGCAGGTATGGTATAAGAAAATCATTCTTCATTCAAACGTGTGCAAATAAAAGGAAATTTCCAAAGTCAAGTAGGTGAACCAGTTGATTTATGAAAAGTCAACATGATGCTTTATTACATCATGATAAAGTAACAGGCTTAAGAAATCATTGGTTTCCTCTCTCTCTCTCTCTCTCTCTCTCTTTTTGTTTGCTGAAAAATAGTGTTAGGAAGGACATAACACCCTCAATCCTGTCTAGCCGGCAAGACATCCGAGATTCAATCCAAAGATTATTATAAGCCTAAACTGCAAATAATTTCATCTTACTATGTACCTTAGGGTGCCAAGAAATTTCTAAAAGACATGATGTCCACCAAATTAGACTTTGGATTGTATTTCAAGAGAAATACGAAATCTTTATTTGTCCAGAAGTAATTTGTCAGTAAAAGACCAATAGCCCTTGTAAAATATGGGCTAAAGTGGTTCTGAAATATTTTTTATGCACTTAACACCTGTATTCATTTATTTAATTGGGCCCATTACTACTATTTTATGAATCGTATCGTGTATGGTATTTATACAAAGTATAAGTCAACGGAGAACTTTATGTATACTAAAAATTTATGGTTTTTGTAGTCTAGTTAGGTGGGGTGTCACTATTTGTACACCCATACGTATAAAACAATGTGCATTTTATGTCATGGATTTTGCTTGATTGCGCATATAATATCTATTCTTCATAGTAACACATTGATGGATAGAAGAGAAATCAATTTATTTCAAAAATAACTATTAAGAGTTATTGGTCATCTTTACTTTTTATTTTCTTTTATTCTAGCTGTTAAAGATAAGTTATTTGTTAAAACAAGTTAGGAGAATAATTTTTTAACTTAATTTTGAAGTAATTTGATTTCTTCTCATTCATATATATATATAATGTCTATTCAATGAGCTGGATTTCGCTGGTTTGTTGAATAATTTAACATCGCTGTTAAAATAAAATGTCTATATATTCGCTAATCGATGATTTTACATTATATTTGACATAATATAATAATGTCTATTGCTGGAACCTGGATTTGCTACACTTGTGAGAATCGCCCATTCATGTTGTCGGTAAATTGGAATCTTTGGATGGAAATTAGATGGTTGATGTTTTTTATCTTAGTAAAATAGATTTAAAATATGTGTTCTATCGTCATATATACTTCATCATCTACTAATGGCCATAGCTATTGTCTTCCCCCTTGTCCAATCTAAATTTGGTTGACCATGTAGTCATGTGAATAAATCCGAAAACAAAGCATAGTAAGTTACAATTTCCAATGGTCTTAAGGAATTAGAGTATAAAGGTTTACATGATCTCAAGTAATCAGACTATAATCATCAATCACAATTAGCAGCTTAAGAAAATGATTGCATAGTAAAAAGAGGATAAAAGATATAAAGTATAAAATTGTAGATGATCTCAATTATGACTCAAAATGAGTGGAGCTAAATCGTGTTGAGTTCAACTTGACTCTCATATTTAGTTCAACTCAAAATTTGATTCAAGTTTAATATGAAAATTCTTTTAGCATGAATTTGACTCGGTTCAAGCTCGTGAATAGTTCCTTTAGCTTGTTAGCTCGAATCACATGAACCAAGAGTCAAATTTTTTAAATCCTATATATTTCAAATTTTTAATTTATTAGTAGATTTTAGATAAGATGATTGTTTGATTTTTTTAAGAATGCAACGTATTATATTAGTTTTGCTGAACCACAAGGTATGACACTAAAAAAACATAATTACAATCAATGTTTGTATAAATAAAAACTATCCCACAGTGCATACATAAAATAATAGAAAATCCAATAAATTATATAAATTTAATATCTATCTATATATACACATTACTATAAAAAAAAGTCTTTTAAAGACGGTTATTTCACACTTAATGATTTTCAATCATGGAAAATCTTAGAATCTTAAGAATTATATTAAAGGACTTTTTCAGACTTACAGTAACAACCTCCATTTCTGAAGGCGACAATAATCTATTAAAACAGTGCCCCGATATTGTACTCGTTTGTGGGATCCATAACACGTGTGCTCATATGAAAACTGAGCAGTACTTTAAGGTTGGTCATCACCTGGTTTTTGTGACTGCGATTAATGTTATGGCTAATGATTTTATAATCTGATGTTAAAACGAATTTGATGGGAATATATTTACCAAACTACTCTCAGAAGTCAGAACCTATTTTTTTATGATTTTGAGTTATATTTGCACCTTGTTTCCTAATGTCCAGAACTGTTCCACAAAATGTAATGATGCATCTCAAAGAGGAAAATGGAGAAATTAATATGATATCGATTATCAAGCCTTGCCTGAAAGTGTGATCGAGCGGTTTGCTGTGAAGACGTCGAAATTGCGAAGCAACAAATTTCTAGTCATCAGGCATGAGAGCAAAGGCTTCAACTGTTGATATGGTTTCTACTGTCCTAGTTGAAATGGGTAGAGTTGAGGAGGGGTTTGGATTCAAGGCCCATGTCAGAAGCTCCTCTCCACAGAAGTCACCAGCCTCGAGAGAGCAGCAATTGAAGAAACCAGTTCATCCATCATTTGTTGTCACAGAAGAAACTTTTCCACGCAAAATGAAAAGCATCTCATCAACTGGATCTCCTTCACGAACAATGTAGCACTTCTCAGTATAAAGGGTTTGCTTCAGTCTATTGCACATTGCATCCAACAACTGCACAACCATGTTCTCGAACACTGGCACCTAAAGCAATAACAACATAAAAATGTTTATTATACATTCTATAGTTAGAAAGAAAGAAAAATAAATGGGAAGGAATCATAGTTATGGACAATACCGACCTTTCTAACTAAATTGAAGCAAAGGTGACTGTTAACCTCGGTTCTGAGATTTTTAGGAAGCTTTCAAATTAATGCTTCCTCATCAACACCCCTATTTTCTTGCCATTTGTATTGTTCATACCGTCTAATTCTTTCCTTCAGGAACTCATGTAGCATTCGGTGGGACATCCAATGTTATGTTTCCTGTCTCTTCACTCTCATTTTTCCCTCCATAAAGTTTGTAGATTGCATATATTGCAGATATTTCTGTAACAATATTCAACACGATAGTTAGCAAACTAAGGAAAAAATTACTAGGTGGGCATGTCCTAAATCACTAGGGGTTAAATTATAGTGACTAGAACGAATTTTAAGCCTTTCTGAACTAAAAACATACTTGAACTTGGTCCCTCAACAGTCATCAACTACATTATTTCTTTTCGGCAGACCATGAATTACCTGCATGTTTCCAATAAGTAATGAGAATAAAACCAATCCAAAAAATGAACATGAAGATTGCAAAGGCTGTCTCCATGACATCAGTACTTGTCTTGAGGTTTTATCCAAGAGAACTGCCAAAAAAGATGACAATTTTTAATTTTGGTTGCACTAACTTTTCCTTCATAAGATTTTACAAACACTAACAAATCCAAGAAATATAGGAAACGAAATTAGATAAAGATGTAGAAATTTTCAGTTCATAAAATAAGCATATTGCATTTGCAGATATTATATAAAAACAAAAGATTATTGGCCAACCTTAAATTGCACATACCCCACCACAAGCAGTAGAAGAACTTCTGAGGAAAATCTGTTGTTGATTTTACGACACCTGAATTTAGAGCATAAAAAAATAAGCCAAAATTGAAGGTGTTTTTGTCTGTGAAAAAACAAGTTTTATTGAGAAGTGGAAAGACATGTTGTTCCCGGTCTCCACAACTCAAGTATTCTTGATGAAAGAGTGAAGCAAGCTGCAACTCTCACCGCACCTCTGACTCTATGGAAAGCATGTACCAGATAGCTCCAACCATCTGATAAGCCGCATGTATTTGGTGATCATAAAACTCAACTTATTAAGTGCCTAGGTACATGCATAAATTGGATTTGAATAAGGAATAAAAATCAGCTTACATGACTTGCTTGTATAAAGAAAAGAAGATTAAAGTGAGCTCTGGCCCATGCTTTCTAAGTTAAACTGCGATAAGTTCTAGTCACTTCTTCAAAAAGTTAATAGGATTGCCAAACCCTTAGTACATACTGGATTGATAATATATACTTCAACCAGAAAACTGTATACTGGATTGGATTTATGGCTACAACAATCACCTGAAGTGTCAAACACAACATCAAATTATTATGTCTTTCACATCAAATCAAACTGAACTGAAAAGTACATTTTGGTTACTTATCATAAATAAATAAAAATGTAACGAAAGAGTTTAAGAGGGAGATGCATGTGGAAGTGGAATAATTGATAGAACATCAATGATTAAGTGTGAAGTTGAGTATCTGATGACGACCAAGGCTTGAATTCTTGGATTTGATTGTTTCTGGATGCAAATTTCAAAATTTCGGGGATAGTTGTTTAGAACTTAAAAACAAAAGATGGAGAAGATTAAGAAGATGTTAATGAATGATGCCACGATCCGTAGTGGAGCGATAAGACGGAGGAGAATTTGCCACAAAGAAAATATTCCTTGATAAAAATTGATTTGGGTTCAACCAAGAATAAAGAAGAGGCTAAGCTCTCAATTCAAGCAAATGCTTAATTTCTTTAATCAAAGTTGTGCCAAAAATAGCAATATCTGAGTACTTAAAGAACTAAGCATCTAATTAAACCTAAAAACGCATAGTTTAGGCCTATTTCAGTTCACACTAAGGCCCATTACACAGATAAACAATAAATATGAAAATTCTCATAGACGTTGTGCTCTAAGCCCAAAAAACCCTTTGCCAAGGAATCGTGCTAAGCGCGTCATAGGCGCTAAGCGGGCCAAGGCATTGCACTAAGCGAGCCACGCGTGCTAAGCCTAAAAAGTCTTTGCCAGGAATTGCTCTAAGCGAGGTACTCAACAATATTCAAGGTGCTCCAATTAAGTTTCTTGTGTCTTCCTCCATCCTTGCCCTTGGTAAATAGTCCAGCCATGATTCTCTTGGTCATCTCTTGTTGTAGAAGCTTGGATTTGGGCCTTGTCAATGGATCTTCAATTCATGGAGTACTTATAGATCTTGATGCTCTTTGGATATCCTCTATCAGTATCTTTTTATTATAGCTCCAAGATCATCAATGAGTTCATCCCTTCCAAAAACATGAGAAAAATAGGTAATGAACCCTGTCTTAAACTGATATATTATGCGAAGAATGTACACTAGATCAAGGAAGGTGCGAAAGAGACAGGCAGCGAGTCATAACCACTCTTATTTATGGATGTATGAGAGTAAGGACTTCTAGTGTTTTGTGGACCAATTAGAGAGTTCCAACAGCCAGAGAAAAGTTACAGTTATTGATGTTTTGGAAGATCTAGGATACCCTTTCTCAATTAATGAACATTTCACCTTGTCTCAACCTTAGTGCCACATGTTTTACTACTTTTGAAGTTAGATTCTACACCCCACCCGAATATGTATTCAGACTTTGTTTAAAAATGAAAACTGATGGAAAGAGTACGAAGAACATATGATACTTTCTTATATTCTTGAATAATTTTAAAGTTTTTTCTTGTAATCTATACTTAACATGACAAGATTCTTTTCTTCCGTATTCTTTTTTGTCTAACTGTGGGATTTTCTTCTACATCAGTAGAACAAAATTCACACCAAACATGAACTATCAAACACTAACGAGAGAAGGTTAGACGGTGAAAGAAACACAACGAGAGGGTTTGAGGGTAAGAGAGGAATCTTACCTTTGTAAGAGGTAGTTTCAACAGTGCGATGTGGGAGGGAACTTCAACAACGATGACAGAGAGAGAGAGAGTGAGAGAATCTAGGTTTGTAGACACAGAAAGGAAATGAGTTACAAAAGGAGAGTGCACGGGCAAAAAATGGAAAATATTGCAATTTAAATAAAAAATTAGGGATTTGTTGCTGTTTCAAAAGTATTTGGGATTCTATAGCAACCAAACGTGCTTCCAGAGGACGCCACCAAACACGCCTTCCCCAGGCGCCACTGAAGCCCAGATACACCCCCACCAAGTGTGACTAGTCACGCCCAAGCCAGGCATGACTATGCACCAGTTGCGACTCTCCCAGGTGCCACTCTGTCCATTCCACTCAGCTCCACCCTATTTAAACCATTGATCCTCTTCATAACCTTCACAAGTGTTCTTCGTCTTTTTCTTAGTGTTAGACACCTGAAAATTTGGTTATTTGTAGCTTTGTTTGTGATTTTTGGTTATATATATAAAAATGTGTTCAAATTCTGAATCTGTTCGTGTTGTTTTATTTTATAATGGGAGGAAAATTGAGGGCCAATGTGGTGTTGTTTTCGAAGGTGAGAAAAGGCCAACACGTATGAAGCGCAACTCAACTATTGACGAATTGCATCAGAAAATCAGTCAAAAATTAGTTCTCAAAGGTAATCAATCTATCACTATGGTGACTGCAAGAATATGGTGCGATGATAAATATATTAGCATGTAAGTAGTGGACGACGAAATGGTAACTGGAGAATTGTTCACCCAGTCAATGAAAGAATTCTTAGAGTTATTTGTGGATATTGCTGAAGCAAAGGATGTTGGTTTACTAATGAGGTCAGTTCATTTAAATTATTCCCATAATGCATCAGTATCTGCTGCTCTAGTTTTTAATTTGTTTATGGAAGATGAAAATGACCCTACTTGGGTTATGGACGACGATATTGACGATGACGATGATGAAAATATCGCAATGGAAGATCGTTTTCTTGTTGAGAATGCTAGTGATTTGGACGATGATGGTCCAAGCGCAAGTCAAATACAAGTACATCACTCTTTTGTGGGCGACTCTCAAATCCAACCACAGGAGGATGGGGGGCAATCTCAATTACAACAACAATCGCAAGGTGTGCTACCGAACAATATTTATTTACATATATATGTGTTTTTTTGTTATGTATTTTATTGTAATCAAATTGGGAAATTGCATTTTTAGGTTAGGGTAATACTACTTATTGGGATGAAATTCCACATTACACATACATTGATTGGGATTATTCGAGTGGACAAGATTCTGGCACGGATTCTGGTTTAGTTGAAGGTCCATGGATATTAGGGAATAAGTTGTTTGTTAAATAGGAATTTGCATCAAAAGAAGAGGCGCATATGGCAATGAAGCGGAACCTCATGAAGGAGCATCAGGAAGCTGTTGTGATTGAAAGTACGCCGACAAAGTTAAGCATGAAATGTCGTGCGCAGGACCAGAATTGTTTGTGGAAGGTTAGGATAATGAAACCAGCATATGGTGATAGATGGATTGTTACCAAATGGGGCGGGGATTACAACTGCCTAAATGATCACATTTGTCAGGACCATAACCAACTTGATACTGATGTTATTGTTTCACTGGTACTAGGTATGTTATTAAATGCCATGATAATAATAACAATGAATGTTTCATTTTTTTTATTACTGTTGACATGACTTTTTTATTATTAGGGATGATAAAACATGATCCATCATGTTCAATTGGACTAGTCTAGGAGAGGATAAGGCATGCATTCCTATGGATACAAAGTTTCATATTACAAGGCATGGTATGCAAAGCAGAAAGCAATGGCAATTATATACGGTGATTGGGAGGAATCATACGCATTTTTGCCGAGGTGGTGTGACTATATGCTTCGCTTTTCACCAGGTTCTGTTTATCATATTCAAACAAAAAAATTATTATGTGGTGCATAGAATTGTTCATGGGAAATGCGTGTTTCATTGCATATTTTGGACCTTTAGACAATGTTGCGAGACTTTCAATTTTTGTAAACCGGTTATTCAAATTGATGGCACTCATTGGTATGGCAAGTACAAAGGAAAATTGCTGATTGCCACAACTCAGGATGGAAATAATGAGTGTTTGCCACTTGCATTTGCTATTGTTGAGGGTGAGACACTGTGATATGCGCTTAGCATATGAGGTTTCCTAAGCCTTTTAGAGCATGAGTTGAACATTAAGCATGGATAATTACCCTCTTTATGCATGATGTGAGCTAATGTAATGAATTGCCAGGAACTCGATCAAAGGTGCTAAGAATGAGCAGAATTCAGAAGAAAAGGACAAAGGCTTGGAAAAGATTCTGGCGCCATGAGCGCCAGAATGGCACCAAGAGCGCTACAAGCACTGAAACTTGGCGCCTGGAGCGCCAAGTCCACGCCTTCAGCGCCATCAATTCTGGAACCTGGCGCCACCAGCGCCAGATTGGCGCCAGGAGCGCCAGACTCACGCCAAGGGCGCCACAGCTCGACAGAAGAAAGATATTGAAGGCAAAACAGAGATTGCACAAGCTGGGTTATAAAGACCCATTCCTCAGCATTGAATGCACAGACTCTTGGAGGGAAAATAGCACAAATAGTGTTTTAGAAGCTTAGGAACCTTAGCTAGGGTTAGGGGAGAGTGAAGGTTCAAGTGGAGGTTTCTCCATCTTCCTCTTCCTTGCTTCAGCTAGGTATGCCATTCTATTTTGTAACACAGCC
>CM023960.1:13247452-13279568 GCA_013407115.1 Glycine latifolia
ATCACTTTATTACTTGTACGATCGGTATACTTGCCGAACACGCAACACACTGCAAGCTTGGGAATACTTTCTGAATAACATTTGCGCTCATGTTACAAAGAAGACAAATATTTGTCTTATTTCTGATCGGCATCGAAGCATATTATCTACAGTTGAGAGGCACCGTGGGTGGCAACCACCATATGCTTATCATGTGTTTTGCCTTCGTCATATTGCTAGTAATTTTAATCAAAAATTCAGAAATGAAAATTTGAAAAGGGTGCTATTGAATTTAGGTATGTTTAACAACTTAATTTTCCAATTATGCAGACCTTAACCAAATTTTCATGTTATTTAATTTGTAAGCAGGTTATACTCCTTCTAGTATTGATTTTGAGGTAGCCTTTGCACGTTTTCGTGATGTTAGTCCCGAGGTTGCAAACTGGATTGATAACATCCCCAAGGAAAAGTGGACGTGTGCATATGATGTAGATGGACGAAGGTTTAGCCATATGACAACAAATTCGGCAGAGTCAGTTAACAGGGTTTTAAAGGGTGCAAGAAATATGCCAATAACTGTGTTGATTAAACACACATATAGCAGATTGGTGGAATATTTTGTATGTAGGGGGCAATCGGCTTCTAACCAATTGCAAGGTCCTCATCGTCATTGCAAAAATATGGTTGCTATGTTGAAGGCCAATGAGTCAAATGCCACTTGTCATTATGTTCGTACATATAATGTCGAACAAACTGTATTTGAGGTTGATGATGGTTATGACAAATCGTATTCGGTTAACCTCCCAGAGCGGTTCTGTCAATGTGGGAAATTTAAGGCATTCAAGTATCCTTGTAGTCATACCGCAGCAGCCGCTTTACATGTTCGTCAGGCACCGGCACAATATGTGGATGACGTATTCCACATAACAAACCTGGTAAATGTGTACTCATTTCCATGGCAGCCAATTGGTAATGAGCAAGCAATTCCCCCGAGTGCAGATGCAGTTGTCATACCTGACAGGTCCATGTTGCGTACAAAGGGTCGGCCAAGGTCAACTAGAATATGCAATGAGATGGATGAAGTTGAAGCTAGCCAAAGTCGTATTAGGTGTGGTTTATGAATATTACCTGGTCATAACCGTCGAAGTTGTCCTAGTCGTCCATCTACCTCATGATTTTAATCCGAATATGTTCATGCTTTGTTAATGTTAAGTCGTTGTTATAAGTGAATGTGTTCGAGGTTGACTTTGTTGTTATCTGTTGTTGTTGGTTGTCTTATGTTTGAACATCATACATGTGAAATAACATAGTATTGCGCAAAATAAACTAAACACTATTAATAAACATAGTATAAAATCCATATCATAGTCCATCAAATACATAGTCAATAATAAATAACAAATGAGAAAAAACAAATTTACTAAGAAGGCGGAGGCCACTGGTTATGACGGGCCTGACGATCAGGCAATCTACGTCTACCATGTCCACGCTGATATTGTGGGGTAGGAGTATATGTTGCAGATGCCTCAGGAGTCGGTGGTGGAAAGGCATCAATTGGGCTCTGTGGATCATTAAACACCACATGCCTAGGTGGTGAAAAATCTATCTGGCTATACAATTCTGCCACAGCTGCATCATCCCAAGACATAGCTCCCTGACTACTGCTTCCCCCTGATCCCATGATGCCATGTGAACTAGACTATGATGAAACAACTACTGCGCCTGCGTGTCCGTAGGTTGCCACTGTAGCTGATAATATTCCTGTGTGTACGCTTGGGTTTGAGTGTCCGTCTGTGGCTCAGGCTAGGGAGCCTGGTGGTATGTCTGCCGAACACCATATTCATTACCTATATATGGTGGCCTCAACCATCCATTAAAAGGTGGCCTGGGTGCGTAAATAGGCTTAGGAACTGGGGGAATAGGCCGACGACGATGTCCTAACCCTCGACCCTCTTTGGCACGATGACCAACATCGAGCGACAGCTGTGGCTGCTCTGGAAGCTGGGTCAGGGGTGCCTCTAGACCTAGCTCCTCCAGTCGAGCAGACTCTCTCCAAACAGATATCAGGCGACTTACTTCGTTGTGTACGTAATCCAACCCGTGGTTTGGAAATTCCCCAGCCGTTGTGACAAAATGCAAATTCTCCAGACCGTCAATCTATAAGTGACAACATGTATACATAAACTAAAATACAAGTTAATAGTAAATAAATGATTTGCAGTAAATGACTTACACAACGTCCTTGTTTGGCACCCCGCTCCGTCACGTATCACTTGCCGCACAGTCTATACCAAACCATGTACTCATGGTTGGGTGACATAAGACCATGTATTTCAGGAGGCACTTCAACATGTTGAGCTCGCCTATTCCATCTCTCTATAAATTTCCTTAGTTTACGAGCCCAATTTTCATGGGGTTTATCTTGGAGTGTATAATCATGAACACCTTTCAATTTCCCAGGCCTATGAGGTATCGGTTGGTCCCGTCCAAATTGCCTCATGCATCTATTAGGCTGTGCATACTCAACAATGTGAAAACAAATTAATGGTCCTAGCCATCCACAAATGCATTGTGTCAGCAGATGCACCCATAAAATCATAATCACGATACCGTTGCCAAACCACCTACATAATGAAAACATTTATAGGAGTAAATTTCATGTTCACATCCATTTAAAATGAATATATTTGATTAACCAAACATACCTCATCTCTACTTAAGGTGTCTAGTCTGTCTCGATATCAGGTAAGTGAATTAATTCATTCTAAACCGACCAACAACATTAAATCTAGTTTGCAGGTAAAACATTCAATTATTAATTCAAGTACACAAAAATACAGGGTGATTTAACTTCAACAAAATAAACATACCTGTGTCCGAAGTGGCGGTGCGCCTCGTACTTAGATGGCAAAGGGGGACCAATGGTTGGAAATCTAAGCCATGCCCAAATCTGCAGCAAAATTGTGCAACCACCAATGTCTTTTCTATCAGGGTCTGTACAATCGCACAACTGTCTAAACAAGTTTTCCAAAACCGCTGACCCCCAGCTATATGAACCAATAGCATCAAAATCACCCGCAAGTAGGCCAATGTAGCGACATCCTACTATGCACCCCCCCGATCTGTAGCAGAGGATCCAAGATCCTAACATGCATGCGAGCAATGTGAGCCTTCGCGAAGTATATCACATTCTGAGGATGACCAGCAACTGCATCCCATATTGGATACACTCTGTCAAAATATGATAGCTTCACATTGCCAGAGGTTAGCTCGGGGGTAGCATCAGGTTCGTTACCAAAAACTTGATTGCACAATTCGGGCCAATCGGTGTAGGTCTATCCGGTAACGACTTGCCCATTAGTAGGCAAGCCTAGTATCCCTGCGACATCTTTCAATGTGATGGTCATCTCACCCTGCGGCATATGGAATGTATGTGTCTCTGGTCGCCACCGCTCGACCATAGCACTAATAAGGCCAACATCAATCTGAAAAATATAAGTCACATATCAATTTATCACTTCAAATAGCAATAATTTTAAACATGCTAAACATAACAATATTCATAACTACATACCTGCATATATCGCATGCGAGCGACATGTATGAAACCCATCTGAGTCAAATACTGCGTGACTACGTCTGGAATTTCGTCGGGTCAGGGTCCACCACTACGTCTACCTCCGCGACGAACCTTCAGCTCTCTTTGTGTATCGTCATTCCAAACAGCTTGTGAAATATGCGTGCCCTGTCTGCACCTCCTAAGTACATCCCATTTATATGGTCCAGGAAGAACATGCTTAGTGGGATCGGTAGGCTCAGGCTGATGGTCAAAGCCAGAACGAGGTGACTCAAATGATGATGACTCGGCCATAATAATATGCTACACATTTCATACAAAGATGGTTGAAGTTAAAAACTGTACTCACTAACTAATAATATTCTAGGCCAATCAACATGGTACAACTAACTAACTCGTCATATCGCTAACATTTTATTATCATATTATCATAATTTCTTTAATTTTACATAAATTTTTTTTTTAATCATAACCTAGGTCAGTAACTTTAAACTTGCTAAGCCAATAAACATGTTCTAACCTAGGTCGGTAACTATTTATAATATAAGCCTATGTGTGTCTTAGGTAAGTCTTTAATCATAACCTAGGTCAATAACTAATAATATTCTAACCCGATAAACATATTCTAACCTAGGTCAGTAACTATTTACAATATAAGCCAATGTATGTCTTAGGTAAGTCTTTAATCATAACCTAGGTCAGTAACTAATAATATTCTAACCCGATAAACATATTCTAACCTAGGTCAGTAACTATTTATAATATAAGCCAATGTATGTCTTAGGTAAATCTTTAATCATAACCTAAGTCAATAACTAATAATATTCTAACCCGATAAATATATTCTAACCTAGGTCAGTAACTATTTATAATATAAGCCAATGTATGTCTTAGGTAAGTCTTTAATCATAACCTACGTCAGTAACTAATAAAATTCTAACCTAGGTCAGTAACTGTTTATAATATAAGTCACTAACAATTTCCTAAATCAATAACAATAACAATTTTCTAAGACAATAATATAATATATTTCATCTAATTTAAAAAGTGCAGGGTCAAGTACTTACTTGACACAGAGTTTCATTGCACAAACCCTCAAATAGAAGCTGAAAATTAGAGAGAAGTCAGAGCAAAGTCCTAGAGAGAGTTAGAAGTAAAAAGTGAGGTGAAATAGTGAATTTGAGGTATTTATAGATGCCTGCTAGGTCGCGCCTGGGGGCGGGGGTGCATCTGGTGTCCAGTGGCGCCTGGGGGAGGCGTGTCTCAACCCCAGTGGCACCTGGGAGAGGCGTGTTTGGTGGCATCCTCTGGAAGCGCCACAGGTTGCTATAGAATCCCAAATACTTTTGAAACAGCAACAAATCCCTAATTTTTTTATTTAAATTGTAATATTTTCCATTTTTTGCCGAGTGCACGGGAAAAAAAATATTTTAGTGGCATTCAAAGACAGTTTCTATAAATTAAAACCTCTTTGAAAACTTGCTTTCAAAGAGGATTTTTTAAATTTACCTTTTAAAAACGGTTTTGTGAAAACCGTTCTTGATTTGGTGTTGTAAAATCCCAACTATATATATATATATATATATATATCGAGCCAATTCATGAATCACATTAGTCAAATTATACACAGCTTAAGTTTGACTTATTTATTTAACAAACTCAAGTTCAGCTTATTTGGTTCATGAACCAAGTTCAACAAGCTTATTGTCGAATCGAGTTTTAAACTATTTTTGAATTGGTTTCATTCATTGCCACCTCTAACCTCAAGGAATCAAACTAAAATTATCAATCAAAATTAGCAGCTTAAGAAAATGGTTGCATTGTAAAAAGAGAGAAGAAAAAACAAATAGACTGTGAGAACACACTTCCGTAAAAGACAAACAATAGGTTAGGTGATTGAGTACTAAACTAAAACAATACAATAAACAGTGAAATTATGATATGATTAAGGCATATACATACTAGAACACAATCTGTCACCAATGTCTTATCTCTTCATATACTTCGATGTATATAAAGGGTGAGCAGAGAGCATAAGTACCGAGCATGTAAAGTAATAGAAATTATAGAAATTCTGCCTTTTTTGTCACATTAAAGATGTTGAAACTTTGAAAGATAGATAAATAGTTAAATTTAATATTTATGTTTGAAAGTGTTATGGAGCGATAAATTGGTTCCTAAAAGATGAAAAATATAAATTTTATTTTAGAATATGTAAAAAGTGCAATAAATTAGTCTCATCATTAAACTTGTGTGACTATTTTATTATTAAGTTGTAATGTTGAATGACCAATTTAACAATAAATTGTATTTTTTGAGGACCAATGTAACATTAAGTTGTAAAGTTTAGGAATCAATTTATCATTAGATTGTCTTTAGACTAATTTGTGGCACTTTGATAATACATATTCACTTCATAGTAAAGTTTTTCTATTTTATTTTTTAAACTCTCTTAGTTGCTAAGATGATGAAGTTGCTGGTTTAGATAAAATATAAATATAAAAAATTTTGATCAGACAGGAGGATTACAAAACTATTTTAAATTTTGTTGAAGTAATTAATATATATGAGCTGCTTATAGCACTCTGCACAAGTAAAAGAAATTTTATTTTCAAATGAATTTTCTTTGAGTGGCATGCCTAAGCAACATTCAACCAACCCAAGGCACTGCCTGCCAAATGCGTTGCCTAAGTTGAATAATAGCTTCCAGCTACCAAAGTTTCCACAATGGCTTGGACACTTATGCTATCCCTTCTTTTTATAGTCACAAATATTTGTTAACCTTAGTTGATGATTAATGAAAACCAAAAGTGAAACCAGAGAGATCATATCAAGCGATTCATAGTGGGCTTTTGAGAATTTGACAGTATCTTAATGCCTAATATTCAATAACGTAATTGCTGAATATTACAAAAACTATTCTGCACGAAAAGTAGGAATTGTGAAATCAATTGTTATGCCATTGATTCCAATAAATCTCTTTTATTATATAGATGATATTTCAACACTTTACTATTTTAAACACCTTATCAATACCTCTCATTTTTTTTCTCTCTCTCTTTCTATCACATCATATCACCTATCATACATATAACTCACTTTTTTTTCACTCTCTCACTGGGTGTAGGATAGTATTGTCCAACAATATTTATCCAAAATTAAATTCACATGTCATAGCTAGTGTCAAAGAAAACAAGTGGACTTTTAAGTCCAACACCAAGGTTCCAAACTCCAATCAAATCAATAAAAGTTGTCCAATGTAAAACAAAATAAATGGTTTAGCAATCAAATAGTGTAAGTTCGCTCAATGATTTAAAAATGAACCTTGAATAAATATGGTTGTCATTGTTTGGAAGAATCCATTATACAATAAAAATGGTTTATCATTAGGTTGTAAAGCATCACTGTAATTTTTCATAAACCGCTTGGTGCGCCAATTAGAATCAATTTTTTTTGCATTTATTTATTTTGAATAAGTCAAATTCATGGATAAATGAGTACAAGAGAATCCAGAAAGAATTATTAAAGAGATTCAAGTACAGAGCCTCTTTTATTTGCATACATTTGGATGAAGAATGATTTATCTACCCTGCTAAGGTATAAACCAACAGAGTCCAGATTTGCTGCAGTCACAAGAATCACATATTCAAGTAATCAGCAAATCAGAATTAGTTACCTGTGGCCTATGGGTATAGCAAGACAGTTGGTTTATTTACATGATCATTATGATTCTAAAATTAGAGTAGATTACTAATTTAGTCATTAAATCTGTAAGGATAAGTCAAATTTGTCTTTGAAATTGACAAAACGGCAAAATCCAAAATGGTCTCTAAACTTGTAAATCATGAATCAATTTAATGTCGTTCTAATTCTATGCATCTATTGTCATTATAGAAACTGAGTTGACACATGAAGTGTATAACAATCAACAAGGCACACAAGTAGCTGTCGCATCATATAAATACTTGAGATTGAATAATTGTATGTCTAATATGACCATACAGGGAATATATTTATATTAACAAGTACAAAGACTAATCTATCATATACAAGATATGAGACTATTATATTATATACTGTACTACTCTAACACTCTCCCTCAAGCTGGTGCATATATATTGTGAGCACTCAGCTTGTTACAAATATATTCAACCCAAGGACCTCTAAAAGCTTCAGTGAAGACATCTGTGAGTTGATCATTGGAGTTGACAAATGTCGTTTTAATTTCTCCTAACTGAATCTTTTCTTGAATGAAGTGACAATCGATCTCTATATGCTTGGTTCTCTCATGAAACACAGGATTAGATGATATATGCAACGCAACTTGATTGTCACAAATGAGTGTCATGGGCTGTTTTTGTTCATCGAGATGGAGCTCTCTAATCAACTATTTTAGTCAGATTAGCTCGCATGTAGCAACTCCCATTGCATGATACTCAGCCTTTACACTAGATCGTGCGCCAACAGTTTGTTTTTTACTCTTCCAAGAAATCAGGTTTCCTCCAAAGAAGATACAATAACCTGAAGTAGAGTGTCTGTCTGAGGGTGAACCTGCCCAATTGGCAACTGAATAACCACAAATTTATGTATGTCTCTGATATGAATATAATAAGCCTTTCCCTGGTGCTCTTTTGATGTACCGGAGAATCCTAACAGCATCATCCCAATGAGAATCACAAGGGGAGGCAAGGAATTGACTAGCAACACTAACAACAAAAGAGATGTCTAGCCTAGTCACAGTAAGGTAATTAAGCTTCCCAATCAACCTCCGATAACGTCCAGGATCAGATAATGGCTCCCCTTGTCCGAGCAATAATTTGATATTAGGATCCATGGGTGAATCAACTGACTTACACCCCAACATACCAGACTCCTCTAAGATATCTAAGGCATATTTCCTCTAGCAAATGGAAATGTCCTGTCTAGACTGTGTCACCTCAATTCCTAAGAAGTAATGAAGCTTACCAAGATACTTTGTCTGAAATTGACTAAACAGATATTGTTTTAATTGGTCCATCCCAGCTTGATCACTTCCGGTGAGAATGATGTCATCAACATAGACTAACATATAGATGCACTTATCAAGAGATGTGTGCCTATAAAACACAAAATGATAAACCTCACTATGGATTAAGCCAAAAGCTTGAACGGTAAAACTAAAATGGTTGAACCATGCCCAAGGAGACTGCTTGAGGCCAAATGAGGACTTGCGAAGTCTGCACACCATCCCAGACTCCCCCTGAGCAGCAAAGCTAGATGGTTGCTCCATGTATACCTCTTCCTGTAAATCACCATGAAGAAAAACATCTTTAATGTCCAGTTGAAAGAGTGGCCAGTGACAAATAGCAGCGAAGGCAAGAAACATGCAGATAGACGCCATCCTAGCGACATGAGAGAATGTGTCACTATAGTCAAGGCCAAAAATCTGAGTAAAACCCTTGGTGACTAAGCACACCTTGAGACGGTCAACATGGTCATCAGGTCCAACCTTGACAATAAAGATCCACCGAAAACCAACTATAGACTTCCCCGAAGGAGCAGAAACAAGATCCCAAGTGTCATTGGAATGAAGAGCGGTCATCTCATCAAGCATCACTTGGCGCCACCCTGGATGGGAAAGAGCTTCACTTGTAGAAGCTTGTGTTCTTCAGTCCTTTCTCCCTCAGCTGCAATATACACACGTTAGATTAATGGACACTTGAGTCTTTTAGGTTTCTTGAAATAAGATTACATGTTATGTTAGTATTCCAAATGATGTCCAATGATTTGGATTTATTGATCCTATACATTGTTTTCCTTGTAAGTCTAAATCTTAGCTTGACTGTTTTTTCTTCTGTCTAAAGGAAGACATGTTATATTATAAGAATGAATTCATATTATTAACCTTTTGAAGCAAAAAGAATATGAGATGTATTATTATAAGCATAAGAGATTTTCTGGATACAAAGTAAAATGCAAAACAATAAATACTGATTCAGAGGAATGTATGTATAAAAGGACTTCAATATAAACCAGATCACAGTTAAATATTTAAAACCACACTTGACAATATAAACCAGTTTCAAGCAAGCATTTGAGCAAGTAAAATTAGTTACAGCATTGTCTTTTTTCTGCATTGAGACCATTGAACTTGAATCCTCTTTCGCATTATTATCCAATTATTGATTGCTGGAGCAGCAAGAAATGAAAAACAATAGTGCCCAGTTCCACACGTGTGACAAAAAACACATATGTTGTTGCTGCTGCACAAATTGTGTCTCTGCAACTTCCACTTTACTAATCTTTGCTTTTTCAGTAACTGTTGGCATTGTGATTCTGAATTATTGACATCATCTTCATCATCTAATTTTCTTTTTCTACAGGGATTGGTGAATTGAATATCATCCATGCTACTTTGCTGTTTCAATACATAGATTCCCCATTTTGTAAGGATTGGGATTGGGTCAGACTTTAAATCTTCACTTGTAATCTCTGCATGGTTCCATTGATTTTCTAGAAGTGCTTCATCTATATTATCTGAGTTTTATCTCCTGTGGATCAAAAAGAAATGTACAATCCCTTTCAAACCACAAATTGTCACCCCCGTGTTTATTGTCATTGCTGATCACGATGGGTCTGAAAAAGTTAATTTTTGACAGAGTTGTCGCTGGTTGGTCCCAACAAAAGACAAATAGCTATGGCTGGGAATTTGTTACGAAACCAGAAAGAAATTGATGGTCCCCAGGTCTGGCACTCAAACCACTTTCGAATCTTACTAACTGGCATACAAAAGACTGTGTTTGCTGCCTCATGTAGTCACAAATAATTCATCAAATTTAGCAACAATAAGGTCTTATGGGATAAATTTTTCCAATAAGTGACCAACTCAAATAAAAGTGCTTACCACCACAGTTTTTGAAAAATTTAGATGGGAGAACTTCTATAAAAGTGAAAGTACCTTCATGCTTATAGATAAGTTCACCCAAACAAATACACTATTAGTGACCAACTCAATACATAAATCAATACCTGATTCAGTAACATGCTTCTACATGAGGAAGTCAAAGATACGCAATTTTTTGCTGAAAAATATTTTATGTCTGGAGGAATCCTTCTAATTTCTTGAAGACGCTCACACTCATTCAAATTAAGCCTTGTTAAAAAGTGGCATTCTGTGATGCATTCAGGAATAACTGTGAAATTATTGACTGATAGGTCTAACTCCTTCACATTAGCAAAATATGGGAGAAATATTGGAAAAAATTCATCTGACAAGTTGCAGTCTAAGAGAAGAAGATGCTGAATATTTGAAGACTCAGTTAAGTTCACTTTTTCAGCACCCTCATCCTCCTTAGGCAATTGCCACCCTTCCTATTGCCAAGCTTCAATCTCAACGAGTTCTGGCATCATGGAAATGATCGGAATAAAAATGGCAGCACTACAACAAATTGTCTGCAGACAGAACAGATGTAATTTTTGAAGTCCAGTAAAATTATGAAATGTAAGTGGGAATTCTTTTACCGGAGTTCCTGCCAACCTAAGTTGTGTCATATTTTCCATCTTTCCTAATACTTTTGGAAAATTCTAAGACGGACACAATTCGAGAGTATGAGTTGCTCAACTTGATGGGTGGAAAACTCTTGAGCTTGAGGCAACCAAAAGCATTCAAGACTTTAAGTTTTTCCAAGAGACCAACTGAATAGTGAATTGTAAATAAATCACAGCTTCAAAATGACAATTTTTCCAAATGTGGGACACAAGATACATCAGGTATATGTGTTAAATATTGACAAAGGCTAAAATTTAAACTTTTCAAATTACTAGCATCTGCAACATAAAAAAAATGGAAAAAGAGCAAAGTCAATAAACTAAAAGTGAATATATTATTACAGAAGACACACACACACAAAAAAAGGAACCAAATGAATAATAACTTAAGTGAACTTATATGTTAAGATACAAGATCAAGAGTCAATACACTTTCCTTTTTCGATAATAAGGCAGCCAACCCGACCGATGTAAAGCAACTGTTGAATAACTTGCATATAGAAAGTTTCTCCGGATGAAAATCTTATGGAAAATCCTGTGAAGGATATCTCCACCATTCCAATACTCTTAAATTATTAGGAAGATGTTTGGGACCTTTGGAAAATATACCACTTTTAATAATAAGTGTTTAGAGATTTTTTATCTTCTTGAAGGCATTTCTGTCCCATTCTACTTCTTCAAATACGAGGGAATCCATAAATATGATTTCAATATGACTAGTTCCCTTATAACACAAAAATTACAAGTCATGATGACTCTATTGCCAGGACCAAACCAATCAGGTCTTCCAACAATTGCCTGTAACTATTCCTGTCTGTCAACATCATCTAGCATCAAAAGTACCTTCTTTTGCTGGAGCCTATGTTCTATTATGGAAATTCCTTGTCTAACACTTGTTAACTTAATGTCCTTCTCTCCAACTGTTTCAGAAAGAAGGTTGCTTTGGAGATGTAATCCATGTTTGTTTGAAGTTTCTCTCATGTTTTCAAAAGAATATAAAGCTTCATACGATCAGCAATGGAATTATAAACTGCAACAGCAAGTGTCATTTTACCTATGCCACCAAGACCATGGATCCCCACCATGTAGACAACATCATCAGATCCAACATCCAGAAGTGACTTTACTTTTAGCACTTGTGACTCTAGACCAACTAGGTAATCCGCAACAGGTAAAGATTAATTTTACTAGATACCAAGTCAACAATCATCTGAAAAAACCTGTATTCATATCCGTCCCTATTCAATAAGAGAGATTTGTGTGAAGTCAAACTAAACACATTATGTCCATGTCTAGACATGTATGTATGTTGTTCAACGTTAGTCAGTATTTTCATCTCTTTAAATTTAACATTAATTAAAGGTTTAATTACTTATTTAATGCCTATACCTGTATAATCTTTACTTTTAGTCCCTACACCAACAAACTTCTCGTTTTATTTCCTTTACAACACCTTTTAACTTGTTTTAGTCCCTAACTCCTTATAGATATATTTTGATCGATTTTAGTTCCTACGATTTTGTATGGCTGAAACTAAAACGGATTATAAAGTTTATGAGTAGACTAAAACAAGTGATTTTTATGTGCAGAGACTAAAGCACATGATAGAGATCAAACTAGTAATTAAACCTTAATTAAAATATCATTTTTAAAGTGAAAATTGATGATTTAAAAGGTGAGGAAGGGTACCCATGTTTGAAACGATAGCCAGACAAATTACCTATGTCAATCTTCCATTCCTCCAGCGTCTCCGCATTACGCTCGAAACCCGTTTCATAAGCGCTGAACTTCTTTTCATGACTAGCCAATGCTTCTCCAAAGCTGCCCCTGTGGTATCGCACATGGGAAGGTCCACATTATGAAAAACCGGCAAAACCAAGAGACCCTTCCCCTTAACATACCTAAGGATGTAAGCGAGTTCGTTCAAGCAGAAGGACGAAGACACAGAGTTCTGCGAGAGGACGAGGATGAAAACTCTGGACTCCTGAATTGCATTCTCGAGTGCAGAGGTGATTTGGTCCCCTCTGCGGAGTTCGCGGTCGTCGATGAAGGTGTGGATTCCTCCGTCGTGAAGAGCTTTGTAGAGAATGCCGGTGAAACCGTGGCGAGTATCCTTTCCTCTGAAGCTGTGGAACACGTCGTAGGTTAATCAATGGTCGTGAGAACTGAGAAGTGTTGGTGTGATTTTGGATGGAGTTTTGGATCTCCAAAGCCGAACAAGAACGCAAGCTTGTGGCATTTTCAGAACCAAACGACCATTAGGGGGTCGCCTTTTTGGTTAATTACCATTTATGTTTTATTTTGAATTATTATCACAAGAGTAAATTGAAAAATATGTCACTATTTCTAGTTAAAAATCGTAGTTAATTTTTAATTTTTTTTCTTAAATAAAGTCATAAAAAACTTTATGATTTTAGTTTTTATTTATTTATGACTTTTAAGTTATAAGAATAATTTTTTTATTTTTTATACAAGTGATAAATGAATTTATGATTATTATTTTTTAATTATATATATTTTTAAAAAAATTAGTAGGGTTAATTCTATTTTTTTTATTCTTTTGAAAAATTGTAAATATTTTTTTAATTTAATTATTTAATAAATAATTTTTTTTAGTTTTATTTAATATTTTGTATATGTTTTTTATATCATTTTATTAATATTATTTTATTTAATATTTTTCTATATTTTTATATTATTTGAAAAAAACTTATAATCAATTTGAAGTTATAAAAAAAAAACTTTAAACAATCATAAAAAAATAAAAACCTTTAATAATTTTGAAGTCATAAAAATAAGATAAAATTTAATTTATAATTTTAAAGTCATAAATTCAAAATAGAAAATAGTTAAACTCATAAAATATTTTATAACTTCATTTAAAAAAATTAAAAATCATAACATAGAATATAACTTTCAAAGTTTTAACAGATAGTACTACTTATCTATTTTTTAATAATAATTCAAAATCAATCCATAAATAATAATTAATAAAAAAAAACTAGACCCAAATAATCTTTTCAACCATTTTGCGTGAAGCTTCGTGTTCCTTTCCCTTTCTTCGGAACTGAATTCGGTGAAATTTTGTGCAGTAAGGTCACCGTGACTTTTGGTCAGACTTGGATGTACATTATGCGTTTTGATCCAATGGCTTGAGAAAAGGGTAAATTATTCTTTTTGGCCTTAACTTTTTGGAATTTATGTTACTTCCAAGTAGGTAATTTTTTTTCAATTTCTAATAAATATTAAAATTTTATATTTTTTATAAAAAATTCATTTGAGTTTCTGATAAAATAACAATTCTATTTTTTTATTCTTGACATTTTTTTAGTCTTTAATAAATTAATAAATTTTGTAATTATTTCTTGATAAGTGTTTTTCATTATTTTATTAGGTATTCAATATAAAGAAAAAATTTATTAGAAAAAAATATAAATTTATTAATTTATCAGGAACTAAAATATATTTTAACATTTAAATTAAAAGTTGAACTTAAGAGTTTAAAATCAAAGAAGTTATTTAACAATTTTATCTCCTTTGAACTTAAAAAGATGAACCAGTTTTATGTTCGTAAAAGGTTTTTTAGGACAAAAAATCTTAAATTAAATCCTGAAAAAACAGCAGAACAAACTAAGCCAAAACACAGCCTATTTCACCTTCTATAATATAAAATTTTTCATTGTTGCATTTTTTTTAGTAGCTAGTTATATATGGACATCTCAATAATGTAAGAGTCATTATATTTTGACACCTTCAAATGTTTACAACTTGACAGAAAAAGAAAGAAATGAGAGATAAGTGATTAATTTGATAGATGATATAATGTGAGAGACATAAAAAAAAAATAAAGTTGTTAACTAGGTGTTTAAAATTTTTTAGTGTCAAAATATAATCACTCATAGTGTAAACAATTCATTAACTCTCATTTTTTTGCTTTATCTCTTTTTTTTTTTTTTTTTTTTGTCAAGTCGTATTATCTATACTTCAGAAAGACAACAACAATGGCTAACGTGCAGATACATACACAAAGCGAAATGTATTTTTTTTTTCCAGATAAACTCATCGGTCTCCAGGTTCCAGCACAAACCAAAAAGCCTTCACATCAAGCACCTAGCACACTGAATTGAAATTACTTAACTTCTTCCAGTAGTTAGTGTGTCATCATGTTCACAAGGTTATATTTATTGTCAACTTCAGTTTTACTCAATTTTATAACATGACTACATGAGCAATCGATATAAGGGAATCATTCTCTATATTTTAAACCGAAATCGATATTTGACATGTAGGTTTGGCGTTTGCAACTGCACAAAAGAAAATGATCCCTGAATATGATTAAAATTACAACAGGGAAATAAAAAGAGGAGAAAAATCACATTAAAATGACACCATTGGCAACAACTTTCAATAGTGTGGGAAAAAAAGCTCCAGAGACAAAGAAGGCACAGTTAAATCAACAGTTAATGTCTGTGTATTCATCTCAGTTATGACTTCAGCGATCAATGCCTTCAATTTTGTCCTCAACTTCTGAGTACAACTGCCTGAGCTTCTCAATGTTGTCTTCTGAAGTCTCCCAGTAACCACGTCCATTGGCTTCCAAGAATGTCTGCACCAGCTTCCTAAAGGAGTTTGGATTTGTGTTCATGAGCTTCTTCAGCATTTCCTCATCTTGAATGAAAGTTGTGTTGGCTTCTTCATACACCCAGTTGTCAACTTGGCCTGAGGTTGCACTCCACCCAACTGTGTTAGTTAGCCTCTTCTCAATCTCGCGAACACCCTCGTATCCAGTAGACAGCATGCCTTCATACCACTTGGGGTTCAATAGTTTTGTTCTTGCATCAAGTCGAACCGTCTCAGCAAGGGTACGCACCTGAAAAGGATCATCTCCAGAAGGTCAAATGGAAATCATTGACATCTGCTGTGTAAACTCAACGTGATTTGGGTATAATTCAAGAATGCAAAAATGATCACACCAAGCATGGAATAGGATGGATATTTATGTAACAATTTTCACCTGAGCATTAGCAGTGGTTGTGTCAGCAATGTATGCACTTGGCTTCTTCCCATCTTTCCTTAGATTTTGAACCAGGTTTGTTGGATCTGAGTCAAAGTAATGACTGACATCAGTGAGGGAGATTTCTGATGAGTCAAGGTTTTGGAATGTGGCATCTGCTGTGCTCAGAGCCATTTCGAAGACCTTTCTTTTTTCAGTCATGCCTGCACCAGGCGCATCGCAATCAAAAGCAAAAGACTTTCGGCTAAGGTACATGTCCTGGAGCTGCTTCTCATCATTCCATGAAGAATTCTCTACTGCCAAGTTTATGTTTGAGGAGTAGGACCCTGAGGCATTGGAGAAGACCCTTGTTGCCGCTTCTCTAACGTCAATCCCAAGGGCTTGGGCTTGTTCTAGTGCATGCTTCCTTACAAAGTTTTGCTCTGCTGGTTCATCCAATTCAGCAACCATCTTCACTGCTCTATCCAGAAGATTCATCTGAAGGAAAAAAGATAAAAGCATATAAAAATATGAGCAAAGCAATGGTGTGGAGAAAATCCTAGTAAAATAAGGTAAAAGAGATGTTCGGCACAAAAATGTAACCTGAACATTTTATTATGGTCTCTCATGAATCAATGGAATTATGTCAAACAAGGATATTAGTTATTTTGATATAGAGAAAAATGTTAAGTATTGCCTACACCACAGCTATTTCGTGTTCAAATATGAATAATTTGGGTATCCTTTTTTAACAATAACAGAATAATACTTCAATCAATGATGCAACACTAGTACAAATAAATTGGTCTTAGGCTCCATTTCTGGATAAGCAGGTAAGAAAGTGATACCTGATTGATAAAAAGGTCCCTGAATACTCCTGAACAATTAACCACTACATCAATCCTTGGCCTTCCAAGCTCTTCAAGACTTACAGGTTCCACCCGGTTGACCCTTCCAAAGGTATCAGCCACTGGATTCACACCAATCATCCACAAGACTTGAGCCAGGGACTCACCATATGTCTTAATATTATCTGTTCCCCACAATACAAGTGCAATAGTCTCAGGATACTTTCCCCCATTTTCAGCTTTCTGCCTCTCAATTAATCTATCCACCACTATTTTGGCACTTTGCATTGCTGCTGTAGTTGGAATAGCTTGTGGGTCCAGGGCGTGAATATTCTTCCCTGTCGGTAAAACTTTAGGATTTCTAATTGGATCGCCACCAGGTCCTGGCTCCACATACTTACCCTCCAACGCTTGTTTCAAACTTCCCAATTCATTATCGGCTACAACTAACTTCAAACACTCTCCCAAGAACTCAAACAAGGTTCTGAGTTTTTCCCTATCAGCTCGGTAAAATTTGGTGTTTGACAAGTACTCGACCCACGGTTCATTTATGCCAAATCCAAGGATAGAGGTAAGTTTATCAGCTACATCAACAACTTGACCCTTCTTATTAGTAGTCCGCTGCACAAAGGAAGTAATTGCTCCTCTCGAAGCTTCAGTTATCTGCCGAAGAAGCTCTACATCCTTTAGTACTCCTTTGTCACTCCCTCTATAAACTTCCTCAATGTTTCTTCCAACAGTCTCAGCTAATATTGAAGGGAGAGAGGAAATACCATCTTCGGGACGATCAAGTGCAGCTATGTTCACTAGTGTTGCAACTGCTTCCAAGGCAGAGGGTGGCTCACCAATGACATGGAGCCCACAAGGCAACAGGCGGGATTCAATCTCCATGATCTTGGCATACACCTTTCCAATGACAAGGTCGCGCTCTTTAGCCGGGATCTCTTCACCCTCTTCTGGCAGTTCCACATCCTTGTCAAGATTACATTGTCTAGCTGTGCTGATAATTGAGCTCACAATTTGTGGCCCGCGGCCAGTGTCCTTGAGGGACTGGTAGGAGGAGATGAGCTCACTTAACTGCTTAAGACCTTTGTACAGTCCAGCATTTTCAGCTGGAGGAGTCAGATAGCTAATGGTATTTGCATAGCTCCTACGTTTGGCGATGGTAGCCTCAGAAGGATTGTTTGCAGCATAGTAATAGACATTGGGAATGTTCCCAATCAGACTGTCTGGATAACATACATCACTCATCCCCACCTGCTTTCCAGGCATGAATTCGAGGGAACCATGTGTCCCAAAATGCAGAACAGCATCAGCTTTGAAAATTTTCTCAACAAAAGAGTAATATGCTGCAAATCCATGATGAGGACTTGCAGATTTGGAGAAAAGCAACCGCATAGGATCGCCTTCATAGCCAAATGTGGGTTGAACACCTATAAATACATTACCATATTGTTTCCCGTATACCAATAGATTCTCTCCATCTGAATTCAAATTCCCAGGTGGTTTTCCCCAGTTTTCTTCTAAAGCTGTGGCGTAGGGAGTTAGACTTTGGTATTCTCGGACACTCATTTTGTAAACAACGTTCAAATTTGGGCTGCTAAATTGCGCTTCTTTGTCATGTATTACTTCTTCAATCAAAGCTTCTGAAGTTTCTGGAAGTCCCTCAACATTGTAACCATCTCTTTGAAGATCTTTTAGAACAGAGAAAATGGAGGAGAACACGTTCAGGTAGGCTGCGGTTCCTACATTGCCTTTGTCTGGTGGGAAACTGAAGACAGTGATTGCTAGTTTCTTCTCTTCCTGTAGGAGTACACAAGTTTTGCAAGAAATTTTAACAACCAAAGTCATACTTCGCCAAGTAAACGGATGAGAATACGGTGTAAATTCAAATGTAGATGAACCTAAGTTTGGTTTACTACTATGCAAATACATACAAGCTGATGGCAATGAACTGAGAAATGGAGAGTAGAGTAATTTTAGAGACTGGTGGACAAAAAAATCTCATATAATGGATATTTATATGAAAGATGGAGTTCAAATAAATTCCTATAGAAAATGAAGAAAAGGGTAAAAATGCAATGAATATGAATATTGGTCCACAATATAAAATGGCAAGAAGAAAAACTTTAGCTAGTTCCTACTATTGGAACATGTGTCAGTTCAAAGTTTGGTAGAATTGATTTTGGACTTTGATTGAGATGTGTGTCCAAATTAATTATAATCATAGATTTTACTTCTGTACATGCATCATGATATGTAAAATTTGTTTTAGATGGTAACAAACAGGCATGCTAAAGAAATGAAGTTGTTCCATCCACAAAACGGGGAAGAGAGAGATTTAGAGACAAAAGTTATGCAACAGAAATTTCCTTTCATTTATAGTAATCCATTCACTATCCTTCTCTTCCTTTTGAGATTTCTCTAGTTACCATTGAGATAAGACAGATTAGACTTCTACAAGATACATATTCATTCAGGTCAAAATATCATTTTTATTCTACTTATCACCTAAGCCTCATTTTTACTGTTAAAAAATGGTTGTGAACGGGATAGTTGTTAGTTAGATCTCACATAGTCTTACACACTCAGTTAAAATTCACTTTAACTGGATATTTAAATTTTTAAGACTAATATATTGTCAAATACCTTTGTTTTTCTTTTCAATTCAGCCCATTTTATTGCCCTAGTGCAGAGCTGTTCCACTCTCTTGTGAAGCGCATGGGATTTTCCTGAAAACATATCAATTAAACAACAAACAATGAATTTTGTCACACTTAAGGGACATATATGTCTTAAAGAATTAGCAAGGACAAAACTAAAACATGTTAATTTACTAGTTTAAAAGATAAAAAAGTTTATTATTATTACCCGTTTTGGGATCTCGACCAGCAAAAACTATAGGCTCCATGCCCCCATCTAGCTCTGGCAGTGCAACTTGAAGAGCAACCTGAATTGGATGCAAACCCAAAGTACTGTTCAGCCACTCTTCTGTTGTCTGAAATACCAATGGCAATGCAACAATGTAAGGAACATCTAGCTTCATCAAAGCCTCAACTGCCCTTGGATGGTCCTGCCTTGCGGGGCCTCCAACAAGTGCAAAGCCGGTGAGTGACACCACAGAATTCACAAACGGTTTCTTAGTGACTGGATCAATCAAGTACCTCTCCACTGGCCCTGAAAAGTCAAGGCCACCGGCAAAAATTGGGATAACCTTAGCACCTCGAGCCTCAAGCTCCATGATCACAGCAACATAGTGACCATCATCCCCAGTCACAATGTGACTCCTCTGCAAAATCAAACCAATCACGGGTGCATTCGGACTCTTCAGCATCTCATTAGCATCCCTTCTGGTTCCATGCCAATTCAAATACTCCTTCACATCATCATACATACAAGGAGCTAGAGGGTGCCAAATTCCACTGTCCAAGTACAAAACCGGCTCCGAGTACTCCATCTTTGTCCTTTTCAGTGCTGGAACATACGACCCCGAAATCATCTTGAGGAAGTTTTGCAAGTTATCAGGTGATCCACCAAGCCAAAACTGCAGACTCAGAATGTACAGCCTGGCATCCTGAGCCTTGTCACTTGGCAAGTACTTCAACACCTTTGGCAAAGTCCTCACCAGCTTCAACATGCTGTCGGCGAACCCAGCAGAGGACTGCTTCTTCTTCTTGAAGAGCTGAAAAAAGGGGCTCTTGGATTGTCCAAGCTGCGACATGCTGAAAGAACCCAACTTGTTTAGCCTCATTACCTCAGGCATTGATGGGAACACCAAAACTGCATCAAGCCTATCCCTTTCCTTCTCCACAGCAGCCTTAACCTTGAGGGCAAGCTCCTCCACAAAAATCAGTGATCCAATGAAAATGTTGGCATCTTCCAAGTCCTTGCAGAAGGTCTTGTAAGTGGACTCATCGCGAAGCTCCTCGACCAAGTACCCCACAACTTCAAAGGAAGCATCTTTCTTGTTGCTGTTGAGAGCTCTAACAGCAGCAGAGAGAGATGATTGGTACTGAGCTTCAAGCACAACATACAGAATTTTAACAGTTGGCAGGCTTTGGTTCTTCTCCGGAACAATCCTACGAACTTCGGGTGTGGTTTGAGTGAAAAGTCCATTGCCAATAGCAGCACATTTCACCCTCAGGGAAGCCTTTGAGCTGCTGCCATAGCCATTGGCCTTCCTGGGAAGGAAAGAATGAAGAAAAAGTTGCCTTTGGGCAAGAGAAGAAAGTTGATCAACCTTAGAATTGGGTAAGGTAAATGGAGAAGACACTAAATAAGCCATTGATCTTGTACAAAACCAAATTAGAGAGAACCAAAAACACACAAAAAAATGAAAAAGAAAAGGAACTTCAATTCTCTTTTCAAATTAATCCCTAAGAAAAGAGAAGAAAGAGCAAATTGGTTAAAAGAATGAAATGGGGACGTGAGGAATCACTACAGTTTTTTATTAGTGATGATATCAACTCAGTTCAAAGTGTATTTTCCTTTTCTTCTTCCTCTTCTTTCCTTTTCTCCTTTGGGAAGATGAATGGCTATGAGTTTTTATTTGGTTTGTGTGGAGAACAAGAGAGAGAAGAGGAGCCCGCGAATGGAAACGGTTTATTCAGTTAGTGGTGAGAGTTGGAACCACGTTGCACATTGGGAGTCATTTTGAGTCAATGATTTTTTGAGGTTTAATGTCATAGTGTGTGTGCGTGCGTATCACACTCTTTGTCAATTGCTATATTTATCATTAGCTTATTAGGATGGAGTTTCTTGAATTGTGATTGGTGGAATTGGATTTCCCGGAAGTGGATTAACTGGTGTGATGAAGAGAGAGAAAGTGTGAGATTTTATGACCTTTTTGGTTGCTCGAAGATCCTAATTGCTTTCTGACTTTGTGTCTCACATTGAAAATGAGAGTTTGATATTTTTATGGACACCCAAATGAGAACAAGTTTCGTACGTAGTGTTACGCTTCCAATTTTCTTACCACAGGTTACCACCAACATGGTACATTCTATTTCTTGTCATTTTTAATGTTCTTGTCTTTTCTCTGTATAGATGAAAAACTTACAAGTTTAACGTTGTCAAAAATAAAATTACCAGTTTTTTTAAGGCAAAAAGATAGTGTCTGTAATTCCAATTAGATTGGCACTTCAAATATTACATGTCATCGATCTGCAGCGCACACAAATATTATTAATTAAAGAAAGAAAACAAAAGCATGAAGATACATGTATAATCATTTGAACCTAAACGATGGAAGATTATATCTATTACGGAAAAAATCTTTCTTAAGGTTCAAGATTAGTAATAGTAATGTCTTTATCAGAAAACATGATTCTTAATAGTCTGTAAATTGAATGATCTTTTTTTATTCATATGCACTATATTTTTAAATCAATTCACTCTAACTAGTTAATTCAGTTCACCTTGAATGGACTTAAGCAATGTCTTATATATATATACTTCTTTTCATAATTTTTAGGGGTGTTTGTTTCATGAAATCTTGTTAGATTTATGAGAATGTTATTCCTAAAAATATTAAACGAGAATGACATTCTTGGATAATTCACGAAAATTGTATTTGGTTAATTATTGAGAATTTTTTTTTATATTTCCAAAAATATTTAAATATATGTTTTTCTTTTGTCATGGATCAGAGATCGTAGATATCTCTCAACTTATGAGGATTAGAGACTAATCTCGCTCGCGATGTGTGACTACGACTGATCCAATGGAATTTTGCACAAATGTTTAGTTCAGGATGTGTGCCGTGATGTATGCTTTTCGCATATGATATTGTAGTTATTGATAAGACCAAAGATGATGTTAATAGGAAACTGGAATTAAGGATAAACACTTTGGAGTCTAAAGGATTCCCAATAAGCAAGAGCAAGACGGAATATATGAAGTATGAGTCTTCGCGGGTAAGAGATGGTGATCAAAGACACAGTGCATCTACTTGGTCAAGAGGTACCCAAGAAAGATGTTCTTATACACTTGGGATCAATTTTGCAAAAAGGTGGTGAGATTGATGAGGATGTAAATCATAAAATCAGCGTAGAGTTGATGAAATGACAGAGTGCATCGGGATTTTTGTATAACCGCAAAATTCCCCTTAAACTAAAAGAAAAATTCTATAGAACAGATGTAAGATTGACAATGTTATATGGAATTGAATGTTGACCAGCACATAGGCAATACGAGCATAAAATAGGGGTAGTAGAAATGAGGATGTTAAAGTGAATGTGTGGTTATACGAAGATTGATAAGAAAAGAAATGAGGATATTCGACGAAAAGTAGTTGTGGTACCGGTGTGTAAAAAGATGAGGAGCATAGATTAAGGTGGTTTGAGCACGTTACGAAATGACCACTGGATGCTCCCGTAAGAATAAGAGTTTGTTACCAAGAGCTTGACACAAAGAGAGGTAGATGTCGACCGAATCTTACTTGGAAAAAGGTAGTTAAACAAGACCTAATGGAGTAAGATATAGATTGACGAACGGTATGTCTTAGGACGAAGTGAAGAAAAAGTATAAGTTTGATGAGGGTTAAACCCATTAGTATTTCTATGTTCCAATCGTTTCCTTTTTTTTTAGTTCTTTTCCTCTTCATTTCTCCTATCTTCCTTTCACCCTTCTTTTATTTTAACTTATTTTTTCTCTCTTTTGTCTTATTTCTACTTTTTCTTCCCCTTTCTTTTTCTTTGTCTTATTTCCGATCTATAATTGAATTCATCTACGACCGACCCCAAATTAACTTGGGTTAAAGGTACCGTTGATGTTGATGTTTAGTTCACATTATTTTTTCCTAGGAGTATATGTTATAATACTAAAATATTTTTTTCTTAAATTATTATAATAATTTATATAAACAACCAACTATGAGTGAGGAAGATGTAAAGTGAAATTCTAATTTTCACAGTAGGAGAATATACAATAGCCGAGAATAATATAGCATTGGTGGGTAAGTAGAGAAGCAGTGGATTTTAGGATAAGTTGTCTCGAATGAGTTTTGGATTCAATCTTTCCCTTCTTCTTAGGTTACCCATCTGGCTTTGCCTGCTTCTGATCATAGTGCTTTATGGATTGAAGTGATGGATAGCAGTTTTGTTCAAAGAGGGCCTTACGTCAAGTTTCTTGGAACTTGGCCTGATCACCAGGATTTTAACCGCCAGGTTGCTGATGCTTCCTAGATTGGATGAGTTAAGTCAACAACTTTGGGATGTTTATACTCAGACCCTCCATGAAGAGGAATCATATTGTTTCCAGCAAGCTAGATGTAAATGGATAAATTTGGGAGATTGAAATACTTCCTTTTTCCATTAGTCAGTGCTTATGCGCAGGCGTCAGAATAAAAATTTTGCTCTCTTAAATCATCAGAATCAATGGGTGCATGATGAGTATGAGATTCAGAATTTGGTTATAAAGCACTCTAGGAGCTATTCTCCTCCCAAGATCATGATATTCTTTCTTTTCAATCAGCATGTTCGTTTCCTCCCATTTCAAATAATCTGGTGGCTTCACTCAATGATGAGTTCACTCTAAAGGAGATTAAAGAAGCTCTATGTTCCATGGGAAACTTCAAATTCCCTGGACCTGACGGGCTTCATCTCATTTTCTTCAATGCCCTGTGGGATCATCTTGGACCTTCCATCTTTCACTTTGTGAGGCAGGCCCATTTAGATCCAACTATCATCCAGCAGATCAATCACACCCAATTGATGTTGATCCCCAAGAGTATAGATCCTTCTTCTGTGACTCATTTTATACCGATTGCACTTTGCCATGTCATATACAAAATCGTCACGAAAGTTGTTGCTAATCGTCTTAGGAGGATTATGCCTTCAGTGGTGAGACCTCTTCAAAATAGCTTCCCCAAAGGTCATAATGCGGTTGACAATTTTATTATTTTGCAGGAACTTGTTCATTCCATTGAGTCTAGTGGTAGATCAAACGGCTTCATGATCACCAAGCTAGATCTCCAAAAAGCTTATGATCGCATGGAATGGAATTTTGTGGAAAACTCTTTCAAAAAATGTGAAGCAAGCCTTGGCCCTAGAGATAAGCTCTACGCTCAATATCCCTATTACCAAGGACTTGGACAAGTATTTGGGATTTCTGATTCTGCATGGTAGGAAATCAACTAATCAATTCACTTTCATTGTGGACAAGTTTAGGAAAAATTTATCTACTTGGAAGGCTAGAACTCTCTCCATGGCGAGTAGGATTTCTTTGGCTCAAGCTTCTCTTATGGCTATTCCTGCTTTTATTCTCCAAGTTGTTGCTATTCCAGCTTCGATCTGTCGACAAATTGAGAAAACTTGTAGAGACTTTATATGGAGCAGCACTGATCAACAGCGGGAAATTCATCTTGTCGCTTGGGTTTTCGAAATTTAGAAGAGGTCAATCAACGTTATATATGAAGCTTGGCTGGAGCCTCAATTGCCAACCCAAACTCGTTCTAGGTGAGGATTATCTGGGTGAAGTACAATTGTGGCGTGTCAACAGTTCCTCATATTGCTCATCGTACCAAAGCCTCCCATATTTGGAAAGCAATTGTGTCCCAATGGCATCATATTGGAAGTAACATTGCTTGGAATATTAATGATGGAAATTCAGTCTGATTCTAGCAGGATGCTTGGATCCATGGTATACCCAAGCTGTCTGATTGCATTACTAATGGGATTCCACCTCAGGATTTCAACCTGACTGTGTCAGCTTATGCTTCTGATGATAGCTGGAATTGGAATCAGTTGAGTATCATTCTTCCTCCTGAAGTTTGCACTAAAATTGTTGTTATTCAACCTTCAACTACTGTTGGGGGGGATATCCCGATTTGGGAAAGCTCCTCCAATGGTCATTTCTCGATAAAGGAAGCCTGTAAGTACCTTATCAGTAATTCAGAACCTCAATTGGGTACGCCTGATACCTTTGCGCTTATTTAGGATTGGGAAGGCCCTCAAAGGGGAAGGATTTTTATGTGGAAGCTTTTGCACAATAGCTTGTGGTTAATAGCGAGAGGAAAAGAAGGCATGTGCCTGAGGAGAATGCTTGTCTTAGGTGCTCCTCACAGCAAGAGACAATCATGCATTCCTTAAGGGATTGCGATGAAGTTCGAGATTTTTGGTCTAAATGGATGGATGATGATCACTGGGCTTGCTTCTTTAGCCTAGGCATTCATAGCTGGATTCATTTCTACCTCACTACCAAGGAGTTGAAGGCCCCTATGGGAACTTGGGCATCTTTCTTTGGCATGACTTAGTATCTGGTATGACAGAAACAGTTTGGTGTTTAGCAACCAAACTAGTTTACAGACCTCTTGGACGCAACAAATTATAGCCTAGGTAGCTCTCATAAATAAATATGCTGAATCCCCTCTTAGATATCTTTCCTCCCCTCCTAAGGTGGAGGTTCCCATTGCCTAGATTCCTCCTCAAGCAAGTTATTTCAAAGTCAACATTGATGAGTCCTTCTATACCCATTCCTCCCAAGCAGCTTGTGGTGGTTTGATAAGGGAACCCTTTGGAAGACCTATATGGGATTTTCATGTCAAGCTAGGCTACTGCAGACTGCAGTACCCTCTGCTGAAATGTGGACCTTGAAACATGATACTAAAGTAGCTAGAGATCTTCAATTGCAGAATGTTGGATTCGAAAATGGATGTGTTGTTTCGATCACTACTAAGGTTATGTCAGAGGTGATGTATCTTCAACCGTTGGTTTCTGAGATATCTAGGCTCTTAAATCTCACTACCTGGAGAGCTTCTCTGGTTCATATTTATAGAGAGGCTAACAAGTGTGTTGATTTTCTAATTTGGCCATACAGGTTCTTTTGTTGTTTCTTTTTTAGAGGTTTTCCCTCTTAGGCACCTGATGTTGGCTGATGTCAGGGGTGCCTCTTGTATGCACAGGATTGCGCCTTAGCTGTTTCGATGTTTTTCCCCTTAATAAAAAAGAAAAAAGAAAAAGAGAGAGTAGTGGAACATTGTATATTAGTAGTGATGGTATAATAATATTTGTATACAATAAATCAGATTCTCATCACATAGGAATCCACCTTCTTACTCTCCTTTAGTAGAAATCAAATCAATATAAAAACAAAATGACCATGAGAATCTCATTTTACTGAAAATAAAATATGTTTGTAAATAATTTTTATTATCTTTTAACATGGAAAAACACATCCTCTTCTTTGTATTTTTGGAAATCCAATAAAATTTCATGAAACAATAGCTCCATTAAAATGTGAAAATTGTCCAAGGAAGGTGGATAATATATACAGCGAGATATAACAAGTTATGCACGATGAAGGTGGATTGAATAACGTATATTCCATTAAGCAAGCTACCAAAATATCTAGACAATATGGAAGGGATTCTCCCATAATTAAGGAGAACTGATAATTACAATTAATTAAAAGGACATAAAAAATACGATAAAGAAAATTGATTTTGTTATCTTTTAAAAAGAGTTTGACAGATCATAAGACTTTATATAGAGAACTTTCGAAGGATTTAGCATCGAAAGGTTAGAGGTAAGGCGAAAGAATTAAGAAGCTTCGATGAGAAATACTTTGAAGGAAACTTAATTTTTCTAAAGTGTTTCACAATACAATCCCTTATTTATTGGATTAGTAAAGCAAATAAAAGATTAAAGGACGAGAAAAATCAACACACAAGATTTATCCTATTTCACGCCACAATACAAGGTTATGTATTCAATTCTTGATAGTAAAAAAAAAATAATCAGAGATGAATCTTGATATCCAACAAAAACCTAAACCCGTTCTGTCCTAACCAACTGATGTTGATACTTCTATCTATTTTTGTACTTCAATAATAGGAACAATATGAATGTAAAATGTTTTCTGAACATAAAATAATTATGCCCGAAAAATTTTAACCAAATGTCATCAACCAAAACACGTTACATGCCAATAAACTTGTTTTATGTGTAAAATTGATTTTAATGAATTTATTTTTAAACAGTTAAATATAATAAAAATTAATTAATAAAAAAGTTATGATCAAGGAAATTGATCCGGAATGTTAGCCAAACAGCCCCAGCCTCTATTTACCGAGATTTTTATATGCAAAATGAATATTATTCACAATGAGATTCTTACCAACTTTTTCCAATGTCTTGATTTTTCTCCCTTTTTCACATGTCTAAAAATCATGCTATCTATTTTCTTTATTAGCGTTTCCTGTGATCTTTGTAGAGTTGACACCATTGATCATCTCCATTTTAGTTATCTTTCTTGTATCATGTGCGTGACATCTTAAACAATTTCTCTCTCATTGGCTCTAAATATTTAAACTTAGATCCTATAATATATATCTCCGTTTGAGCTAAAAACTAATTTGAATGAATTCTTAATATCATAAAGATGAAGACAAAACTAAATAATTTAGTTATGATTGAAAATGTCATTTTTAAGTTTAATAGAAAATGGAATCATAACATATACACGTTTCTTTTATTTTCTTTATGTTGTAGAACTACTATATCACCCACAAACCAAACTATCTATTTTAGCATTAAATATATATAGAGAGACAGAAAAAAAAATGTAATGTAAAAAGTTTTATAAATTCATCCAATCACAATTCAATTGGTAATTAGATGATAATATATATATATATATATGTATGTATATTTATTTTCTCAGAAAAAATCAGTATGATCGGTAGTATTTTCACACCTGAATTGACTTGGTAACAGATCACAGAATCACTCTCCATTCCAGTTCTAAAATTCACATCACCCATATAGTTGCTATAAACCAAGGGTACAAGTGAAGAATTAAAGCTAAACATTGTGTTCTGCTCCGGAAAAACAAATGGGGCTTAGATTTGCATTCCTTGCACACCACTCTCAGAAAGACACCTCCAGAAGAGACATTTTTACAAGACCCTATTTGAAGAGAAACAATATTTGACCAGCATCTTTGATATGTGGATGTCAAACAATATGAATGTGGCTATTGCAAAGAAGATAACTGACAAATGAATTCCTCAAGCTGGTTTTCCTTTATCACCACACCATGCTTCTGGGTAGAAATTGCATCTTTGACTGAACTGATTGTAACATCGGTAATAGCATCAGCAGCAGATATGTTAATGTACTCATTCAGGTTGTGCACTGTTCCAGCTGCGTGGATGAAGATACTGTAGAAGTAAGCAACTAAAAATACATCCATTAATATCAAATGTATAACAGTGGCTTACCCTATTAATAGCAGAGTATTTTTTTCACAGAATTAGAAACAAGTGTCATCCAATATTAAAACTTGTTCTACTGCTTGCGCTGCTTAACTTTTCATGCTAAATAGAAAACTCTTGTCCGTGCTTGTGAATCACTTAATTGGACAACAGAAGTAACTTGGCAAAATTCACATTAACATGTCCCAGTTAAGGACATGTTTTTTTTTTTTTTTTTGTCAGAAAACATTCTCCAATTTCATTTTGTGTTTTCACTAATAATTACACAAAATGATACTGCATTTTTTTCCTTGTTTTACAAGTAGAGAGAGAGAGAGAAATGAAAACAAGAAATAAAGAGAAAGGAAAGTGTTTTTATTAGTAAAAACAGAAACTCGAAATGGAAAACATTTTTCAAACCAAACAAATCGTAAATTTTTCACCAATAGGATCTGTAATTTCTTCATCTTATGTGACTCTCCCCAAATTCACATCAATAACTTCAATATTTTTCTGTCCACTAGCAAGTAAGAACTTCATAATATTTGGATGGAATTTATTTCTATGATTCTGCAATGCATGCTGAAATAAATATAAATTTTTGGTAGTTATGCTTCATGAACAATATCAGAAACTAGAAATTAACCCTAGGTTATAAAAATTGAGAGATAACAAATAATTGAGATGTAAGGAAAACCTTGCAAAATGAGGACTTAATACTATCAAACTTTAATCATGTGTACTTGAAAGTTGCTTTCTCCATTCATATATTTCTCTTTATTAGGACAGACATAGCATAATGATCTGTTTCTGTCTAAGCCAAACAAGTTTCTACTACAAATTTTCCCAGTCATTACCGTCTGCAACTATGGGTTCATGTGGAGGAGGTTCTTCGATCCAGTTTCCACCAGAATCTTTCATGTGTCTTCTATCAGATGCAAACAACGAAAACAAAGAAATATCGGAGCATGCACAACTCTGAATAATCTGATATCAAAAGAAACCATTTCATGTGCTTCAACACTTAGATTTCCAACCAACTATACCTCATAATCAATCAACAAAGGAAACACACCTAATGAAAGCAAAGTTAAACAGAAAGTAGGCCATTATGTTACAACATGATGGACAAACAAATTTAGACAATATGATACAAAATATTTGTGATAACCTTAGAAAATGTTTTGAGCAAATTACAGTAACACCCCCTGAGGTTTCGTATGATTACACATAACTTCACTCTTTTTGATTTTCCTACTCTAACCCCTCTTTAAGTTTGAAAATTGTTAAGATTACATATTATTTAGTTATTTATGAATAGTAATTAGTGGTTTAGTCCTTATTACAAATTATTAGATTGATCCTATGAAATCAATATTGATCATATTTGCTCATTATAAATAAAGACTTAGTGGTGTCATCCTTGACACACAACATTACAGTATATTAGAATGTGTATTATACAAACTGTACAAATAGTTTGTAATAGGTGTAATTATAAGGGCTGGTAGCTATTGCTACCAGCACCCCTCTGTACAGCTGTTAGTTAATTACTATTGTTAGTAGTTTTTCTGTTAGAGATGGTTAGCCTCTGTTCAAGGGTTATAAATACTCTCTGTAACAATCTTCACTCAACAATTATTTTCAGAGAATAATAAACAGTGTTCATTTCTTTTTCTCTTTTCAGTTCTCACTTCTTCTAAAATGGTACCAAGAGCCAATTTTTTGCGCTAATTGTGCATCTTGGCAAGCTTCTGTTCTTGGTTTCGTTTCTGTTAGTGGGTTTCGTTCTTGCTTGTGGTTTCTGCATGTTGTTCTTTTTCTGGTTCAAGATTCTTGCTCACAAGGTTTCGCCTGTTCGTTCTTGTTCAAGATTGGGTTTCTTCCTGCTCGCGATCGTGATTGTTCTTGATCGTGCTTGTGCTCGCGGTTGATCTCGATCGTGCTTGGGTTCTTCTTTTCACACCTGTCTGTGTTGTTCGTGTTGGGTATGGCTTATACTGTGTTGTTCGCACCTATATATTTCCTTTTAATCTAAGTGCATTGTACGAGTGTGTGAGGAAATATAGTGAATAGTTGGACGTAACCCACATTGGGTGAATCAGGGTAAACTCTGTGTATTATTTTCTTCTTCCCTTTTCTCTCCTTCTCTTATCTCGATTGTTGTGTGATTGCTCGGTAACCAACAATTGGTATCAGAGCCGATGGTTCGACTTGGTAACCCAGCCTTCTTTGCCATAGCAATACAGTGTCTTCCTCCGCGTGCTCAGATATACAGCCATCACCATTGAACACTGTGTGACCCAGCAGTTTCCACAGTTTTCCTGACACACTCCTCTGGCAACTACCATAGCTCCACGAGTCAATTTGCATGAATATTTATCACTACTAAAATTTATACTTGCATCTGCCATACTTCCAATAGAGATAAGATTTCTGGTCAGACCCAGAATATGCATTACATCTGGTAGATTCTAGACTGAAAATACAATGAATACCTAATCCAATAAACCAAGAGGGGGGATGAATTGGTTTTTGCCCCTTTTTAAACTTTTCTTGCAAATCAAAACTCAGCGGAAGAATTAATTTGGATCGTATCTTAAATCAAAAAAAAATTTAGAAAACAATTCTCTTCTCCAATCAATTAACTCTTGTGTTGAATCAAAGTTTGAGTTGATACACAAAATTGAATATCTCAAGCAATCAATGAAATGTAAACCAAAGCTTAAATGCACACAAATTTATACTGGTTCACCTCCAACCACTGAGGCTACATCCAGTTTACCTTCTAATCCAAACCAAATTAGAGTTCCACTAACAGAATTTAATTCTTTACAAGCAATCAACAAGGTCTCTTTCACCCACCCTAGGCAAAACTCTAAATCTACTCCCTAGATTTATCAAAAGACCTAGAACTAGAGAACCCTTCTCAGTTCCACCCCTAGAAAAACCCTTTCTAGTAATGCTTTAAAGAAACCCAACTGTTACATGGAAAAATT
>CM023960.1:13289568-13362550 GCA_013407115.1 Glycine latifolia
ACAAAAATAACTCCTTCTCTTAAGCAAGCATGATGATTCTAACTCTAATGAACAACATTCTTAAAATGACTTTTCAAACTCTTTTGAACACTCAGAGATTATTAAAACTTTGGTATGAATGAAAGCTCTCGAAATCTCTCTCTGTTTTTCTGTGACAATGCTTGCCTATTTATAAAAAAAACAGATTTAACAAACTATAATCGATTATTTCATTATGATAATCGATTATTTTAACATGTGTAATCGATTATTCCGTCTATGTAATCGATTAAGTTGTTCATGATATTTTTGGAAATCTTGAACGAACAAAATAATCGATTATTTTACCATGTAATCGATTATGTCTGAAATACCAATATTATTCACAAGCAGAGGTAATCGATTATAATGTATTTTAATCGATTACGCCAGAAGTATCCAAAGTAATTCAAAGCATATTTAATCGATTACAATTATTTGGTAATCGATTAAACCAGTTCATAGGCTAAACAGATTTATGCAGATGCCTTATGTAATCGATTATATGACTTGTGTAATCGATTACAACAGTAACAAAACATTTTATGCTTGTTTAGACTTATCAATGTATTTCTAATCAATTGCATATACTAATATGATTCTTAACCTAAGAGTGAATGCATGCATGTATGATTTCTCTAATGACTGCAAAGGATTATAGGATTTTATCCTTAATGAACCAAGCTTAACCAAAAGGAAAAAATTACAAATGCCATCATCACATGAGTGGGTATGAAACAAATATCAAAACAACACTTGTCTTCTGATTCTTCTGACTCTTGAATCTAACATAGACTGTTCCATCTTTCATCTTCATCCTTACCTTCCCATGTTCCACAATTTCTAGGGTCGTGTCATCTCCCATTCTCACTGTACCACCAGAACATGTTTGATAAGTGTAGAACCACTGCTTGTGAGGTGTCATATGGAACGATGCTCCAGTATCAATTAGCTACTCGTTGTAGTCGCTATAAGGATTTGACACTATGTACAGATCGCCCACGCTATCATCATCATCCTTCTTTGTACCAGAAGATGATGACTCATCCCGTTTCTCAGGGCCCATACTTTTATTTCTGCAATTCTTTCTTATGTGCCCAACTTGCTAGCACTTCCAGCACCTTGCTTCGGATTTATCACAAGACTTTGACCTTTCCCTAGATTTGCCTTTGAAACCTGATTTTGATTTATCAGTATTTCTCCCTCTAGCAAACATAGTTTCATTAGCAATACCCCTCAGAACCTACCTTTCTCATCTCTTCAGATAACAGGGTAGCAACAACGGTCTCTAAGGACAGTGTGTTAACACCAGCACCAATAGAGATAATGATATGCTTGATATGCTTCTAGCATATAGTAGTTTTTAGGATTAATTGATTAATAAGTTGTTTAAGACTGAGTAAATTAGATTAGGATTTGGTAAATTATTACTTAATTGCATATTAATTTAATTTCTTAGTTATTTTGTCATTTAGGAACCAACAAGAGAGGAAAAGAAGCAAAAAGAGCAAGCTAGTGCTCTCGAACAAGCCACGCTAATTGTGTGGACTCCCGCGCTATCAGTGTCAGAGGGTAAAGATCAAATGTTCAGTTCGAAGAGCCCGTGCTAGTAGCGCCAACTACCACGCCAATCGCGCCAGATGCTGAAAACCAAACTGCCAACTCGAATTAACCACGCTATCAGCGTGGACATCCACGCGAGTAGCGTGGGACTACCAAAGGTCAACCCCTCAGCTCGAACAAGCCACGCTATTAGCGTGGCCATCCACATGAGTAGCACCATGATATCAAACTCAAGCCTTCAATTCGAATGACCCACGCGATCAGCGTGGGACTCCACGCTAGTCGCGCCACAAGCTCGATATTTCCTGATTTAAAAGATTTGACACTGATTTAGCTTCGGGAACAATTCCTTATTACTGGATTTAAACCTAGAACGTATGGGAGATAAAAGGAGACCTCTGGGTCACAAAGAAGGGGCTTTTGCTAGACCTCTTGAAGCTTTTCTGCAGAAGAAGCCATTGAAGAACCTTGGGAGAAGATTGGAAACATTGAGGAATTTCAGAATAACAACTCTGTGTAATCTCTTCTTTTCCTTTGGTAATTTCTCTCCAGGAACATGTTAGTTATGGAAGTAATGCCAGTTCTGAGTATGCTTGGCTAAATTCTTGTATTGTGGTTGAGCCAAGAAGCTATGTGAACTCCTCTATGTCTTGATTGGTTTTAATAAGAATTATCATAATTGCTTTGTTTTATTCTGTTCTTCACTGCATTATTCTTAATTGGGACTGGCCATTCTATTAAGATGTTTGGGGTTAGGATTCACAATAAGGATATTGGGATTCTAGTTTCTGAAATGAGTAAAACAACAATTTATACATTACCTAGGGATAGGAATGTGTAGTTGCAGTAAATTCAGGATTTGTTTGCTAAATGCTTGGTTTAAGAAGGAATCACTAAGGGATTAGGGTTTTTAATTTCACCAAAGGGTTAAATTACTAAGGGATTAGGATTTAGCTAATCATGTGAGAATACATCAACTGAGCAATTAGAACTAATTCAAGTTAATAATCAATTGAAGCATAGAAGGTAGGAATCATAGGGGAATGCGCTTAAACCACAATTATCTCTCAACACTGCAGTAAAATCAAATTAATATTAGTTTACATTCTCGTTAAAATTCTGTCATTTCATTTACGTTACTTCAATACAAACTCAACAAATTCTCTCAACTTATTATTTGTCTTCCAATTTCTAAGACATTAGGTTACCATAAAATTGCATTCAATCCCTGTGGAGACGATACCTGACTTACTCACTTTATTACTTGAAACGAACGGTACACTTGCCGAGTTCGCAACAATGCTCCCAAGAGTTTGGCAGTGAACACAACAAGATGCATGCTTTATCTTCATCATCCAGGTTGACATCTACAGATGTGAGTTCTGCACAGACATTGTTAAATTCATTTAAATGTGCAGAAAAATAATCACCTTCAGACATCCATAGATTGTACAGCCTCCTTCGAAGGAACAACTTATTCACGAGTGACTTGCTCTGATAGAGACTGCCCAGCTTCGTCCAGAGATCCTTCGCGGTCTTATTGGAGGTCACATTCACCAGAACGTTGTCAGCAAGGCACAACCAAATCAGGCTTCGCACCTTTCAATTGTTTTTGATCCAAGTCTGCATCTCATTTGAACTTTCAGGCCCAGGTGGCGCATCTTCGATCACATGCCAGAGGTCCTTGTCAACAAGCAGGGCCTCCATCTTCAGTTTCCATAACTTGAAACCCTTTCCTCCAAAGTTTTCAACCTCGATTCGTCATTGGTCGGTTGACATCCCTCACAGATTAATTTCGCAAGTTTCTTAATGTCAAGAAAACGAAAACCCTAAAACAGTGAAACCCCAATCACAGAACCTAGCTCTTGCTACCAATTGTTGTGTGATTGCTCAGTACCCAACTGTTCGAAGTTGTTTTTGACCCATTTGTTATTCACGATTGGGTTTTCGTGCACCTGTTTGGCTCTGTTTGGTTCGGTTGTATCTAGTTCACTATCTATTAGTGTTTCTGTTTGTTTTTGCTTGTTCATCCATGGATTTTGCTTCCGCTCCATCTGGTTTGATCTCGCATTCCTTTCCCAACTCCATAGCTAAAAAGCTTGATGATTCCAATTATCTTCATTGGCGTCAACACGTGGAACCAGTACTTAAAGCACACAAACGACAGGGTTTTGTGGTCAATCCGGTTATTCCTCCTCGATATCTCACAGAGGATGACAGTGTTGCTAATCGGGTCAGTCCTAAATACAAGGCTTAGGAAGTTTAGGACCAAACTCTACTTGTTTGGCTCCAGTCTACGCTCTCCAAGTAATTTTTTTCACAGGTTCTTGGATCCAACCATTCCTATCAGGTCTGGGAAAAGATCCATGAGCACTTCAGCCTGCACACCAAGTCCCGGGCTCAATTACTAAGAACTGCAATGTGTGCAGTTTCTCTTTCTGATAAGTCTATGGATGAATATCTGAGAAAGATTAAAGGTTTTGTGGATGAACTTGCAGGTGTTGGTGTTCCAATTCGACATGAGGAGTACATTCATGCTATTCTGGAAGGACTTCCTTTAGATTATGCACATGTCATATCTCTTACTGAAGGCAAGAAATGCACCCCGTCAATTCCTGAAATTGAGGCCTTGCTTTATGGCCATGAAACACGTCTGAATCGCTACAATAAAGAAGCTCAAGTGCTGGTTTCTCCCTCTTTGAACTACACTCAAGGGTACTTACCTTCTAACTCTTACAGGTCAAGTGATTCTGGAACTTTCGGAGGTTCAAATGGCCGTCATAGTTCTGGTCGTGGCAGTGGGGATTCTGGAGGTTCTGGCAAAGGTCGTGGCAGTGGTAAATTTGCTAATTTTTGGTGCCAAATCTATCTCAAGTATGGTCACACTGCCAATGTTTTTCACTTTAGGACTGATGTGAATTTTCAGTCTCATGAATCTCTAGCCTTTTTTTATCCTACCACCTTTTAGCCAATTCCTTATTTATCTGGTTCCACTAGGCCTTCAAACACTTGGGTAAATCTTAATATGAAATCAATAGCTTTAGCTCATAATCAGCCAAGTGCCATGCTCACCAACACTTCCTCTCTTGGTAATGGGTCTGTTCCCTCCACTTGGATTCAAGATTCTAGAGCCAATTTTCATGTGACTGGTGAGGCACAAAACATTAAGCAGTTCAACCATTTTGATGGTCCTGATCAAATCTTTATTAGCAATGGTGAAGGTTTGCATATCAATGGTGTTGGTTCTTCTTGCTTTATGTCTTCTAATGATAATCACTTCATATTTCAACTACATAAATTGTTGCGTGTTCCCTCTATTTCAAAAAATTTGTTGAGTGTAAGCCAATTTGCCAAAGGCAGTTCTATTTTCTTTGAGTTTCATTCTAATTTCTGCCTTGTGAAATCATAGGAGACAAGTAAAGCTCTACTACAAGGTCATGTTGGAGCTGATGGTCTGTATTACTTTCAGAATCTCAAGCTCCAGCACACATCTCCTCATCTTTTGTCCACTTCAATTCCTTCTTCAGCAACCAACTTGTTCAAACATTCTATTGTTCCTTCTAGTTCTACTACTTCTTGTCCTAGTACTGTCACCCTTTGGCATGCTAGGTTAGGCCATCCAAATAACAATGCAATGAGACTTATTCTAAATGTTTGTAATGTTTCACAATCAAATAAAATTGTTCCAAATTTTTGTTCATCTTGTTGTATGGGAAAGTCGCATAGGTTGCCATCATCCAATTCTACTACTATTTATTCTCCTTTAGAACTGGTTTTTACATATTTATGGGGACCCTCTCACATAACATCTTATGTTGGTTTCAAATATTATGTGTCTTTCATAGATGCTTTCTCTAGGTATACTTGGATTTTTCCTATTAAGTCCAAAGCTGAAACTGTTTGTGTTTTTCAGAACTTTAAATCTCTTGTGGAATTACAGCTTAACACTAAAATAAAGAGTGTTTAGTCTGATTGGGGAGGAGAATATAGACCTTTTCCACTCTTTAAACCTCTTTTGGTATCTCTCATAGGCTTATTTGTCCTCACACTCTTCATCGAAATGGTGTGGTTGAGAGAAAACATAGACATATAGTGGACTTAGGGCTTACTTTGTTGCATCATGCTTCTTTACCTTTGTTTATCTCATTAACAGGCTTCCTACTGCCTCTCTTAATTTTTGCATTCCCCTAACCACTATTTTTCACAAAACCCTGATTTTAAGTTTCTAAAAACCTTTGGTTGTGCCTGTTTTCCTCTTTTAAAACCTTACCACACTTACAAGCTTAATTTCAGGTCTCAAGAATGTTTGTTTTTAGGATATTCTAATTCTCACAAGGGTTACAAATGTCTGTCATCTTCTGGCAAAATTTATATCTCTAAAGATGTCTTGTTCAATGAGCAAAAATTTCCATATTCTGACATGTTCCCTTCATACACAACTCCTGTTAGTGATCTAAACACATACTTTAGTCTTAATCCCAATCTGTCTCCTCCTCCTGTGCTGTCAGAACCTTCCCATACACAGTTTTCCCTTTCTACACCACAATCTATACTTTTGTACCTCCTGGATTTTCTCCTACAAACTGTCAGCATCCTATTGTTTCTTCTCCTGTGTCACAGCCAGCTACTGCTTCAACTTCTATCCATGTTTCACATGCCTCTTCAGAGACTACCACTGTCTCTGCACCTACTAATTTTCCTACTCCTCACTCCATTTCCAGCAACATTCATCCTATGCAAACTAGGTCTAAATCTGGTATTCATAATCCTAGATTACACCTTCCTTGTTTCTTGTTCATTCTAAACCAAAAACTGTAAAACAGGCCCTTACTAACTCAGATTGGCATGCTGCCATGCAACTTGAGTATGATGCCTTAATGAAAAATAAAAATTGGGATTTGGTTTCTTTACCTTCTCATAGACAAGCTATTGGTTGCAAATGGGTGTTTAGGGTGAAAGAAAATGCTGATGGGACAATCAACAAATACAAAGCCAGGTTAGTAGCAAAGGGGTTTAATCAAGTTCAAGGTTTTGATTTTCATGAGACTTTTTCTCCTGTTATTAAGCCAATCACTATTCGAATTATCCTCACCCTTGCTCTCTCACATGGTTGGAATTTATGTCAGCTTGATATGAATAATGCCTTTCTTAATGGGCTCTTTGAAGAATCTATTTATATGATTCAACCTTCTGGTTTTGAAGCTGCTAATAAATCCTTAGTCTGTAGACTTAACTGTTGAATATAGGGGGAGTTGCAAGAAGAATGAAAGCAAGAATGAAGAAGAAGCTTGATGTGTGCTTGAAGATGTTTTTGCTTTTTACATGCCCAATCAAGTATGAAGGCATTTGTAATTTGTTTAAGTTTGATTCAATTGCATTGCTTTGTGATCCTTGCATTGCATTTGCATCTTTCATTAGCATGCATACATAGGTGCATTTAAATAAGCAAGCTATCAAATGATTTTAAAAGGATTTAAGTTCTCATGGTTAAAGTTTTTGAAAAAATGTAAAATTATTGTTTTAATCGATTACACAGTAGTTTAATCGATTAAATTCTTTTGTTCTAAATCTGGAAAAGCCATGAAGAACATATTAATCAATTACAAGCTTAGTTTAATCGATTACATAGTGCATTCTGGAAAATCATGCATCACTACATTAATCGATTACCATGAATTGTAATCGATTACACAAGCTTATTAGAAAAATGTGCTTTACTGCTTTAATCGATTACATTGCGTAATAATCGATTACTCTGTTCATAATTTTTTTTCCAGAAAGCTTACGAACAATTTAATTGATTATTTAGTTATTTTAATCGATTACATATGCAAAATAATCGATTACACTAGCGTATTAATTGATTACTGTCTATTAAATCAGTTTTATATAAAGCTTTTTGGGTTTGCTCTTTTATAAATAGACTTGAACGAATCATTCAATACACATGAGCTTTATAAATAGACACCAAACTTTCTAAGAGACTAAGAGACTGATTTTCTCTGAGTGAGAAACGCATTTTGTGAGATCAAGATTTCTGATTTTTTGTGAAGATGTGTTAAAGAAAAGAAGATTTTCAAGATACTAATACTGAGCATTAGTTTCATTCAACCTGGACTGTGTGGTGATTTCATTTCATTCATTCATTCATGAAGGATCACATGTTGTGTTTATCTTGAATCTTTCTTTTTAGAATTTCTAATATTTCTATTCTGTTTTGATAAATCAATTTGATTCAGTCAAGCTTTCTAGAGTAGGGTTCTCTAGGGTGAAAGATCTGAGTAAGGTTCTTAGGATCTTTGTGATTTATTTTCTAATAGGGTTTTAGAATTCAGATTCTTTATATAGTGTTGATAAAGATAATCACTTGTAAATTGCTTGTAAATAATATTTTGATTTAGTGAAAACTCTAACCTAGTGTTGGTTGGAAGACACTGGATGTAGCCTCTGTAACGACCCACCACGTTGCTACTATATCATTACCTCTTAATCACCTCAAAAAAACATGTTTTAGCTGAAGACTTCCTTAATTTGATTATGAAAGTAGTGGGAAATTTTTTTTCATGAGCACATAATTATCATGATCATAAGCAAAACACGTATAAACATTCCAATTGCACAAATATATATATATATATATGAAACGTGGTTTAGTGGTAAGTAAAATTATCCATATTGAAATGTACAATTGTTTTACAAGAAAAAAAAAAGAGATTGGACACCAGGGGTGCATTTAGCAAAACACGGGTAGGACCATCAAAACAAGGGTACATCTAGCAAAACATGACCCCTGCCCGGGATCCATCACATCGACATCCCGGCAACTCGGCGACTCCAACCAAAGATTATCATCTTTCTGGTCACCTACTACTGTCTGTCTGCTCACACGAACCGGGTTCGCGATCATCACAGGAACTAAACCATGGCACAACAAAGCAAGGGTGAGTTGATCATATAAAATAACAAACAAAAGATAACATCAGTTAAGGAAGACAATTCAAGCATCACAACATGACCACAAAAATCCAAATATAACAACGCGCAACCAACATGAACAAGCATCCAGGAACATTTCACAAGTTGACTTAAAATGCCTATCATGATGCATGCTCCTGACTCCACTCTCAGCGTGCAATGTGGTACCATCCCAGAAATAGGACAAATCCATGGTCCAAATGATGACTGTAGTTGACGTCGGGGTCACTTTGTCGTGCACAGGACTCACCCCCCCATGGTGATCAGCTAAATGGGTGTCATAAGGATCTCCCTACAGACGTGGTCCCCCAGTACTTCTCGTACTATTACAGTCAATCATCCTATTTTCGCCATGCAAATGAAGTATGTGTCTCATAGGCACCATCAACGTATGGCCCGACACAGGAACATCCCGTCCTGGCTAGGATCTCCACATCCTCCCATGTTACATACATACTGCCCCAAACGAAGGCCGCCCCAACACGGGCCACAAACAAGTATGTCTCTCATGGGCACCATCAACGCATGGCTCGGCATAGGACCATCCCGTCCTGGCTAGGATCTCTATACCCTCCCATGTTACATACATAGTGCCCCAAACGAGAGTCGCCCCAATACGGGCCCATCAATGCACTGACCGTGGTCCTTGCAAGGTTTACTACTCGGTCCCGGCATCTCACGTATCTATACGTGGTCTCTCACCATGGCTCTATCAAGGTACAAATATCTTAAGCCATCACATAGGCTGACCTAAACGTAGTCACATATGTCATACACAGCACTACAAACAAGTGAACCAGTGTGAGGTATTAGGTGTCCAGGTTGGCGCCTGGATTTAATAACTTAAGGTATGAATTCAAACAAAGATAGACGAAGGCAGTCAAGGATTCAATGGTTTTAACTTAACAACAACAAAAATTCAAAGAGAAATGCACAATCGAGTAAAGGACCCGATGACTCTCTTCCCGAGGAAGCACAAGTTCATCCGAGTTAGGGAAACCGGTAGTTTACTCTCTCAAAGCGAACTTGATCTCAATAGCTCTAAAGCATCATCCCGAGTAAGGAACCTGGTATGCCGATGTCCGCCAACAAGGACTGTCACGTTCTGCCTGCACACATGCATGTTACGTAACCCGCTCAACTCGGCCAACCCATCTCGGTAGCCGGCATCACAAACACACACACACACACACACACACACACACACATATATAACTCGGCTAACCCATCTCGATAGCCGACATCACAAGCATATATATACAACTCGGTCAACCCATCTCGGCAGCCGGCATCACAAACACATGTATATACAACTCGGCTTACCCATCTCGGCAGCTGACATCACAAGCATATATATACAACATGGACAACCCATCTCGGCAGCCAGCATCACAAACACATGTATATACAACTCGGCCAACCCTACTCGGTACTCAGCACCTTCACGAACACTTCTGCAAAGTGTTTTGGGAGCTTTTCAGCATCAAAATGCCAACTCCACACACATGCACGGGGAGTTCTTACAACATCAGCTCCCTCTTTCTAGACTACCATACCAGAACACCATTAAACATCAACACAAAACACCAATCAATGAACATAAAGCATAACCCATTCCATTCATTCAAAGACACGACTTTCTGGAAAATAACGCACACACGGACATGCAATCATCACCATGGTTGGACTTCCCTAGTCCTCATCCATGCTACCTGAAATTGTTATCAGACAGGATAAGCTCTCCTTACCTAACCAGAGGTTCATTTTGCAGCTACCTGACATGTTTTCCTGAGCTTCTGTTAAGACCATGAGGTCCTTCTTGACGTCGAGATATCGTAGTAGCGACCGCGAATTGAAGGTGGTACAGAAGGGTTGAGGGAAAGAGAGGGTTCTGGGTGGGAGTGAGCTTGGGAGAAAAGGAGAGAAAACGCAAAGGTTGGGGAAAGGAAGAACACTTTCTGCTGTGCCAACCTACTGCTTATATACACGACTGAAAAAGCACGTCCACTTAGCATACACAGCCAGCAACCACAGCACAGTAATGTTGAATTACGTCCCATCACCTATCAAGCACGCAACCCAAAACAAGGCACTTAGGACAACAATAATACAATAAAACATACACTAAAACATATAATTAATTAATATAATACACACCTTAAGCATTCACTGAGAAACTTGTAATCCGGGTCGTTACAGCCTCCAGGTTTGTGAGGTGAACCAGTATAAATTGCTTTGTCTCTTATTCTAATTTTGTATATCTCTCATTGCTTGTGTTTAGGTAATCAAGATATAATCAACAAGACAAAGGTTCTGTCATTACTTGCATACACAAGGTTGATCTTGGTTGAAAGAAAAGTTCTAGTTTGGAAAAAGGTTTTAAAGTGATACGATCCAAATTTCAAATTCTGCAAAGTGTTTCAAGAAAATTTTTAAATACCTGTTTTAAACCAATTCACCCCCTCTTGGTTTATTTGAAGTGTGTTCATTGTGTTTTCATTAACAAGGCATTGTATGGTTTAAAGCAAGCTCCTAGGCAGTGGTTTGATAGGCTGAGGTCTACTTTAATTCAGTTTGGTTTTGAAGCAACTAAGTGTGATTCATCTCTATTCATATACAAGCATCAGATGTAGGTTGTATATCTTCTGGTTTATGTGGATGACATTATTATTTCTCCATGGAAAAGTACAACCGCTTGGTGAATGAGATCACCAATTTCACCCAACTCCAAGGAGAAACATTATGTGCAGCATGGAATAGATTTCAGGAGCTTATATGGCGATGTCCTCAATATGACATGCCAGTTGGGAAGAGGGTGCGCATCTTCTTCAATGGGTTGTCACCTGAATCCAAGCTGGTTGTAAATGGAGCAGCCGAAGGTTCCATAAGATCAAAGACCACAGCCCAAACTCATGATTTGATCGACTCTTTGGCTCGTACCGAAAATGAGAGTGTTGTAACTCAGCCTAAGAGGGAGGTCATTCATTTGGGTAGCAGTGATGCAATGTTGGCAGAGCAGAAACTTCTATCACAGCAGCTAGCTATCCTCAATGCTAAAATTGACAAGCTAGAGATCTCAAAAGCTCAAGCTTCTTCAATTAAGGCAGGCGTGGTTGCATGTGAATATTGCCAAGGGGACCACGAGTCCAATGTTTGTCCAACCTTGGTGGGGGCTGATCCAATTCAGGTGAATGGAGTATGGTATGATCAGAGACCTCCACAAGGTTATCAAAGAAATTACAACCAAGCTTCTGGGAATGGTAGTTATCCAAGAAGACCACAAGGAGGTGGGTTGGATTACAAATCTAACCACTACTTGCAACCACCTCCCCTCCCTCCCAAAGAGCCATCAGAGTTAGAGAAAGCTATGATGCAGCTGGCCAAAATCACCAACGATCACATCCAGAGCACTGATGCCTTTATGAATGAGACTAGGTCTCAATTGAAGAATCAAGGAGCATCCATCAAGAATCTAGAGACTCAAATTGGTCAGATTTCTAAGCAACTAGCTGAGAGACCACCTGGTCACTTCCCTAGTGATACCGTGGTAAATCCTAGGGAACATGCTAAAGCCATCACCACTAGAAGAGGACTTGTTCTTGCTCCTAAGGAGAAGGATAAAGTGGTTCCCAGAGAGGAGGAGAAAGAGATCCCCATAGATGCTGCAAAGTTTGAAGAAGGTGAACCATCTAGCAGCTCAAGGGAGAAAGAGAAAGGGAAGGAGAAGGAAAAAGTCTCTCCTGAACCTAAGCAGCCTATGGATTTTTCCAGATTTGAGAAACCTCCTTATCCCTTGAAGACCAAGCAGAAGGCTCAACAGCAACAATTTGCTAAGTTTTTAGAGATGTTCAAAAAGCTATAGGTGAATATCCCATTTGCTGAAGCCTTAGCAAACATGCCCAACTATGCAAAGTTCATGAAAGAAATTCTGTCAAAGAAGCATAAGCTCCAAGAATGTGACACCGTAGTTCTTACAGAGGAGTGTAGTTCCATCATACAGAGGAAGATGCCTCCCAAGCTCAGAGATCCTGGAAGCTTTAACATTCCAATTGCTATTGGGAATGTCAATGTAGGGAGAGCTCTTTGTGATCTTGGTGCTAGTATTAACTTAATGCCTTTGACAGTATGCAAGTCCTTGGGCATTTCTGAACTCAAACCCACCATGGTATCTCTTCAATTAGCCGATAGATCGTTGAGAAAGACAAGTGGAGTTTTGGAGGATGTTCTTGTCAAAGTTGACAAGTTTATTTTTCCAGCTGACTTCATAGTGCTGAACATGGCTGAAGAAAGTGAGATACCTCTCTTGTTGGGTAGACCATTCCTAGCCACAGCCCGTGCTTTGATTGATGTGGAGAAAGGAAAGCTGGAGCTAAGGATGGATGATGAGTCCGTGGTCTTTAATGTCTTTGATGTGATGAAGAATCCATTTGACAGGGATGATTGCTTCGGAATAGATGTGATTGATGAATGTATTCAATATGAAGAAGCCCTGGTTCATGAAGAAGAGGAAGACACAGAGATCCCCAATTCAAGCATGCCACAAGAGGTAGTGGTGGAAGCTATAGAAGTACTTGAGAAGAAGGCAACTGACATTGTTGTTGGTGCCCCCCAAAGTAAAGTTAAAAGAGTTGCCTGAATCTCTCAAAGATGTATCTTTGGGAGAAGAAGAAACCTATCCGATCATTATCAATAGAAGCCTATCTGGAGATGAGGAAGACAAGCTCTTGAAGGTGTTGAAGGAGCACAAGACAGCCATTGGCTGGTCCATATCAGACTTGAAGGGTATTAATCCTTCATTTTGCACACACAAGATTCTAATGGAGGATGATGTGAAGCCATATTTTGGTGGTGAATTTGATAGGGATGCTGTGGCAATCCCTTTGGGCTCCCCTAATCCTTAGAGGATTAACCGTCAGGCTCGCGACGTTAAACAAGCGCTTATTGAGAGGCAACTCAATTGCATGTTAGTGATAGGTTTAATCTATTTTTTTTTTAGGGTAGAGTAGACCAGTAGCTATGCATTATAGTCGTTAGCTTCCTCATATTTAATTACCTTCATTCCTTTAGTGTTTATTGCGGTTATTTTGATGTTTTTCATTTACGCATAGTAATCTAGTTCCCTTTCTGCATGATTGTGTAAACATCTTAGTGTTTGGGGCTTTGACAACAATTCCTGCAACTATGTGCCTGTGTGAAGAATGTGGTGCCTGGAGCGCCAACTTGGCGCCAATAGCGCCAATCATTCTGGAGTCTGGCGCTATAAGCGTGGCCCTGGCGCCAAGAGCGCCATTTACGCTGGACTGCCACGCCCGGAGTGCCACCTTGGCGCCACTGGCGCTGGCTGGGTTGCACTTTAACAGCATGGCACCATCCGCGTGGTATTGGCGCCTTTAGCGCCATATGCACTGGAACTCCGCGCCTTTGGCGCGAGAGTGGCGCCATCCGCGCCATAGTTTCTGGGATCCAATGCTTATGGCGCCACAGTGGCGCGATCCGCGCGACACTTACGACACTGTTTTCTTTTCTTTCTTAAATTCGAATTTTGCATCATTTCCCATATTCCCTCCTTCCGCAGACACTCTGACTCTCTACAACTCTTCTCCTTCCCCACGACCTTCATTCCAATAACCTTCCTAATCCCCCTCTTTCTTTCTTCCCTCTACCCTAATCTCATTCCCTTCGTCCTCCCCAAAGCTGTATGCGAGTTGTGGGTCTCCTCTGCATTTTCCCTCAGCCCTTGCATTCATATCAATTCTGACATGGCTCGGGACAAGGTATGTTCTAATTTCCAGTCTACTTTGAGATGCTTGGGACCAAGTCATTGCTGGCTTAGGGTGAGGAAAAAGGGGTTTTGAATATCATAATGAAATTGCATGCTTGGAGATGGGTGAGTGGTAGGGTACTTCCTTTCTGGTCACCCATTTGCACAACAATGGATTCCATTTGCTACTATGCATGTTTTTAATGTTGTTGCATTTCCTTGCTGTGACTGTGAATTTGGGATGCTGGTGCTTACATAGAAGGGCATTTTGGTTGCTTAAATTAAGTTCTGGTGCTATACCAAATCTTGCTCAATTATGATTCTACCTTTTTGTCCATGTTTTTCAAACTCATATACTAATTAATCCCCATTCATCCTTCATCAATAGCTTGCTATGAAATTGTTAAGTATGGACTTGTGTTGAAACCAAGCTTAGTGTTTTGAACTTTTAATGGTGATTGCATGCTGTAAACAGAGCTGAGTCCTTGAATCCCTTGCACTTGCATGAATTTTGAAACCATTAAGCATATCAGTGTTCATAGTTGTGGTAATATGGTTTCCAATAAATCTAGGAATTGTGCTCAAGTGTGTGTTTTACCTTTGCCAATGTCTCTTTCAACTGCACCTGTTTGCCTACATTATATTCTGGGTCATTAGCTGACCGTGCAAATGCTTATGACAAAATTCTGTTGAAAACAAGTCTAGGGCCATGAGTTTTAATGTTGAGTATTACTTGTACACGTAGATGGTTTGCTGTGACCTTGCAATGGAATGAATATTGAAATCACCAACAATAATTGTAAATATCATTTTGGACGTTTTGGGCTAAACATATATATGAATTGTTTTCTGTGGGTGTGCCTGTAATGTTGGGGTTGTCTATCAATAATTGCTTCATACTGTGAATCTGTTTTGCTAGCCTTAACACTGGTGTGAGCATTGTTGAAATTGAGTTTAAGATATTTTGGTTAACAATGTGATTGATTAGTGGGTGTCTGTGCACTTACTTGTCTAATATTAGCTATTTGGACCCATATCTCGAACTTAAATTCTTGTTCTTCAGTCAATTTAGTTCCTTGCTTGTGGTTTCATATTTGATATCAATTATTGTCCACCACATGGTATCAACTAAATCTGGGAATCCCAACATTGGTCTGAGTATGCATAACTTGATGCTATATTGCTTGATATGGTTTATTCCAAATCTGGGAATCGTGGAGTATCAATGCATATACCATAATTTTGTTTTGGAAAAGCCTAATGAATTATATGGGGTGCTTTAAATTTTTGACATTTCAGGGGAAACAGGTCGACAAGGGCAAGAAGAAGGCTATAGCTGGTTCCAGTAGCAAATGCCCTAGGACCACCACTTTTGATGAGGGTCGGTTCCTTTCCTTAGAACATCAAGAGAGATTTGACAAATGGTATCTGCCTAAGAAGTTCATCCTAGAAAAGCGCATTCAATTGGACGAATTCGATGATGATTCTCCTATCTTGGAGGTAGCCCTTGGACGTAGCTGGGAGAAGTTAGTCACCTTCGCTGAGCCCAGTTCCAGCTCAATCCTAAAGGAATTTCTCGCCAATGTGGACCGAGACAACGTGCAAGAGACTCGAGTCAGCTGGGTGCGAGGAGTGACGGTCCCATTTGGTTCCGAGTTCATTGAGAGTTTCCTTCGGACCTCGTATAGGAGCAGATATGGCTGCGGGTTCGTTCAGAGATATAACAAGATGCAGCCCATCACTAGCCGCAGGGTGTTCAGGGAGGACATGCCTCAGTTGGCCGATGAGATTCGCCGAGGAATCACAGCTATGTACTCATCTTGGATAACCAAGCCAGGCTTAGATCATGCCCCTGAAAAGTTAAAAAGACAAGAATTGAGCGGAGAAGCGGATTTCTGGCACCAATTTATTAATCACACCGTCATGCCTTCTTCTAATAAGACGAATGTCAATGTTGAACGTGCAGTCTTACTTTTCATTCTGCTGCGAGACATTAGTCTCAATATCTCTCGCATTCTCTCGGATCAGATTTTGCACATGGTCCAAGACCGCAGCAGCCGATCTCTCCTTGCGCATTCTTCGCTTATATCCCACCTCTGCAGGCACGCAGGCTTGGAAATCCCTAATGATGAACCCAAGGATGTGCCGATTTCATCAGTCATGACCCCAAAGACATTTATGGACTGCTTGAACCGTGCTCTCGATGAGCAGCTTCTTAGAGGTTCTGACCTTCCACGTGAAGAAGTGTTAGCTAGGAGTCCTCAGCTCAAACCCCGCACAGAGGAGGAAGAGCCTACACCAGACATACCACCTCCACCAGCTGCTTCTTCACCACCTCCCGTATCAGCAGCTTCATCTCGTCCGGCAGCTCCGCGCGAGCATATCTATGAAGATTCTTCTAGTTATTTGCAGGTGTAGGCCCAACTGGCTAGCCAGAACCAGAAGATTGACACCTTACACAGGATGCTGGAAGCTATTTGCCGGCACATGTCCATTGACCCCACGGTGTACCAAGCACAACCTCCTCCACTTGCATTGGAAGTTCCACCACCTGCCCCAGCGGAGGATCCCATGGAGGATGATCAGCCCATTGACTTGGATTGATTTCACTATCCTTATCTCTATTTATGCTTATGTTTACTTTGATGTTCTTCTATTTTCTGCACTTTACATTCAGTACATTAGACATTTGCACAGTGTGGCACCGTCAGTGCTTGCCTAAACACATTACATTCTGCCATATTATAATACTGTGTTATGCATGAGTTGTTTCCTCTAGTAATGTGTCATCTGCTTGGTGCGTATGCGTGTCATTTGCTGAGGACAACAAATGTTTAAATTTGGAAATAGGAACACGTTAATTGAGGAAACACACATCTTTTTGGTTAATCATGCGTCGTTTTAGTGAAAAATAAACCATAGACAGATACTTTTTGGTCAGATACTTTTTGATAACACAATTTCTTTTTGTGAACATAATACAGATAGTTAACTACAATTAATTTTGTGTCTAATTTCAACCTAGTCATAGGTGTACATATTAGACATTTTTGCTAAAGGCATGCATGTCCTGGATTTAGAATTGTTTGATCAGTCAACTGTGAATTGGATTTTGGAAAGCATTGGTGATATGAATCATGACTTGATGTTGTATGAAGCTTGAACTGAGAATGTGAATGCTTGTATGACTGGATTCATTTCGAAATGGAATGCATTGTTTGATCTGACATAATCATAAGTCTAGCTTGTACCATAACCTGTGAGGTTTGGGCTTAAACAGTTAATTTCGTCTAAGAGCGACCTCACAACAATAGGACTCTAGAACTTGCTCTGTTTCTCTCTGATGCATGCATGATTGATGTGATAAAGGCATTTTGTTCTGATAAGCTTGGGCCAAACAGCCTTCCTTACAAGTATTTCCTTTGCTAACCCCTTTGAGCCTGAAGCTTTCTTTTGTTTGATCACCTAATAACACATCAAACCACATCCATTATCTGACCTTAGTTGGGATTGAACTGCTCATTAATCTGTGGTTTTGTAAGAAAAGAATTCAAATATCAAGGTGAATACAAAAATAAAAAAAAATGAAAAACAAAGAATGACATTCAGTTAAGCCAATTGAGATATGAAAAGGAAAGAATTAGCAAGTTAAAAGAAAAGGAAGAAAGAAAAGAAAGTGGAAAGAAGCAATAGGTTGAAAAAGAAAAAGTTTAGAAATGTAGTAAGTTCAATCTCAATGCTTGTTAGCCACTTCCCAAATGCTCCTACCTGTAAGCCAAGCCAAGTTACAACCCTTTTAAGACCTTTTGATCAATTATGCATGTGTTGTATTTCTTAATTTTAGAAACTTGAGAATAAGATCAAGCTTATGGTAGTGCTAGAGCTGTGATGGATTGAGAGAATACCCAAACACTAGAGTGTTGAGTGAATTTTGCATCTGTGAGGGGTATTCAAGTTAGACCCATTGTTTGATGGATTTGAAAGCTTTGTGTGAAGTTTTGACTTAATTTAGTTATTTGTAGCATTTTAAACTCAGGGATTGTTTTGTCAATGTTGATTCTAGAGAATTGATCCATGTTTCCTACTTGAACTTTGTTTATTGCTGAGGATAGAAATATCTAAATCTGGGAATTGTTTGATATGGGCCTAGCATATAAGGTTTTCCTGAGCTTTTTAGAGCAAGAATTGAGCATTAAACATGGATAATCACCCTCTTTGTGCATGATTTGAGCTAATGTGATGAATTGCCAGGATATCAATCAAAGATACCAAGATCAAGCAGAAATCAGAAGAACAAGCTTGGAAGAACACATCTGGCGCTATCCGCGCTAGATGTGGCGCCAAGAGCGCCACAAGTTCTGGTAGCTGGCGCCACAAGCGCCATCATCCGCGCCAAAGGTGCCATATTCCCTGGAACTCAGCGCTTGGAGCGCCAGATTGGCGCCAAACTCTCTGTCAGCCAGCGCCTGGGGCGCCATGTTCACGCCAGGAGCGCAGTCCTTCTGGATGTTGGCGCCAACAGTGCCAGACCCGCGCCAAGGGCGCCACAGGTCGACAGAAGTAGCATTTTAAGGGCAAAACAGAGACTTCACAAGCTAGGTTATAAATACCTGGACCTCAGCATTCAATGCACGACTTCTTGGAGGGAAATAGCACAAAATAGGTTTTTAGAAAGCTTGGGTGCCTTTGCTAGGGTTTAAGGAAGTTGGAGGCTCAAGTGGAGATTCCTCTCCATCTTCTTCTTCCTTGCTTCAGCTAGGTATGCCATTTTGTTTTGTAACACAGCCACCCACAATGAGGTTTGGCTAGTTTTATATTGTAGTTAGGACCAAGCACTGAATGTAACATCTTTTGGATTGTATTGGATGCTATTCTTCATTTATATCAAGTTATTTCACTTTACTTTGATTCTTGCATGTTTCTATCTCTCTGGAACTGATCACTCTAGTTAGGTACTAAGAGCTGGGGTTTACAATAGGAATATTGGGGCCTTATGCTTGGACTTGGGTAAAGTGACAAGTCTTACATTAACTAGGGATAGGAGTGTACGCTTGCAACCATTTAATGCATCATTTAATGCTTGGCCTAACTAATATCACTAAGGAATTAGGGTATTAAAGTGGGTTAAAGGGTTAAGATCACTACGGGAGTAGGGCTTAGCTATTAGTGTATGAAGATGCATGTTTGAGTGACTTGAGATAGATGAATGTAGTAGACAATACATGTAAGAAGGTAGGAAGCATTTAGTGTGGGTTGCCCTAGCTACATTACTTCGAATATCGTTATAATCCTATTTACTTGTTGATAATAGTTAATGCTCATAATTAGGTTTAATTTCATTATTACACACACACAACAACAACTTCTCGTAAATATTTGTTATCCAACCTATTGATATTAATTATAATTTAATCGGTCAAACAATCCTTGTGGGAACGATATCTTTCTTATCACTTTATTACTTGGAACGATCGGTATACTTGCCGAACGCACAACAGGGTGTCAGAAGGAGTTCCCAACAGACATGGCCCCCCAGTACTGCGGTACCCTACAACTAATCATCAATCCCATTTCCATCATGCGAATGTTGTATGTCTCTCATGGGCACCATCAACGTATGGCCTGGCACAGGAACAACCCTGTCCCGGCTAGGATCTTCATACCCTCCCATGTACATACATACTGCCCCAAACGAGGGCCGCCCCAACACGGGCTACAAATGTTGTATGTCTCTCATGGTCGCCATCAACGTATAGCCCGGGACAAGAACATCCCGTCCTAGCTAGGATCTCCATACCCTCCAATGTACATACATACCGCCCCAAATGAGGGCCACCCTAACACGGGCTCATCGATGCACTGACCGTGGTCCTTGCAAGGTTCACCACTCGGTCCCGGCATCTCACATGTCTATACATAGCCTCTCACCATGGCTCCATCAAGGTACAAAACATCTAAAGCCATCACATAGGCTGACCTCAACGTAATCACATACGTCATTCACGAACACTACAAACAAGTGAAAAAGTGTGAAGCATTGGGTGTCCGTGTCGACACCTAGCTATATTAACTCGAGATAAGAATCCGAACAAAGTCGGACGAAGGCAGATAAGATCGATCAAGGTCGGCAAAGGTCAGTAAGGTCAATCAAAAAGGAGTAAAGGTTGGGCAAGGGAAGACATTGGTGCAGGCTCTTCTGAGTAGGGAAACCTGGTAGCTTAGAAAGAAAAGGGCTTAAACTCAACAATTTTAAAGAGAATTTCCCAACTGAATAGAGAACCCGGTGGCTCTCTTCCCAAGGAAACACGAGCTCATTAGAGTTAGGCAACCCGGTAGCTCACTCACTCGAAGCAACTTGAGCTCAACAGCTCTACAGTATCATCCCGATTAAGGAACCTGGTATGCCGACGTCCGCCAACAAGGACTGAGTCACATTCTGCATGCACACATGCATGCTACGTATCTCGCTTAACTCAGCCTACCCATCCCGGTACCCGGCACCTCCACGAACACTTCTACAAAGTGTCTTGAGAGTTTTTCAGCATCAAATGCCAACTTCACACACACATGCACGGGGAGTTCTCACAGCATCAACTCCCATTTTCCAAAACACCATCAAACACCACACCAGAATATCATTAAACATCAACATAAAACGCCAATCAACGAACATAAAACGTACCCCATTCCATTCATTCAAAGGCACTTTCTGGAAAACAATACACACACAGAGGGACATGCAATCATCGCCATGGTTGGACTCCCTGGTCCTCAACCACGTTACCTAAAGCTGTTATTAAAGATAGTAAACTCCCCTTACCTAACCAGGAGTTCATTCACGTGCTTCACAGCGTGTTGTCCTATGCTTCTGTTTAGGCCACGGGGTCCTTCCTGACGTCGGGATTTTGTGGCAGCGACAGTGAGTTGAAGGTGACTTAGAAAGGTTGAGGGAGAGAGGGTTCTAGGTGTGAGTTTTAGAGAGAGAACAGAGAAAAGGAAGAGAAAAGTGCAAAGAAGAGAAAGATGAATACGCTTCCGTTGTGCACACGACTGCTTATAAACACAGCTGACAGGACATGTCCACCATATGTGTACAGGCAGCAACCACAGCCAACAAAGTTGACTTAACACATCCATCATCAAACACACATACCAAGGAAGAACAGTAACAAACAACACTTATCAAAATAAATCAAGTAATCCAGCAACATAATCGCACATCAAACATCCACTAAGCAACTTCTAATCTGGGTTGTTACATATGTCATTATTCTACCATCAATCATTGACGTGTTTCCATTTGAATTTATATAGATTTTTAAGAAAATAATTTTCTTTTTTTATTCATTCTTATACTTGATAAGTAAGTGTGTAATAAGGCCAAAGCCTTTTCATATGTCTCAAGACATATATTTATAGAGCAAGCGGAGAGGAGACTTACCATTTTATGAATGGTTATAATGGTTCATTCATGTCTTTCCATGCAAACCTATATTTTTCCAAATCATATTAATTCTTTCACGAAAAGTTACAATAAATCAATTCCTTATGAGTTCATTTAACTACAGATTGCATCATTCAAACTACACTCATAGTGTGATCGATGCCCAATGTTCATTAATGACAAGAGGAATGTTAAAAAAAAGCGGCTAAATTACAATTTTGGTCTTTCTAGTTTCACAAATTTGCGATTTTCATTCCCTTATTTTTCATTTGTAAGATTTGGTCCCCTACTTTACCAAATTGGTGATTTTGGTATTATTGTCCACTTGTGCCCATTGACTGATAGACTAACAACATTGACTAGTTAATTGGCGAGGTGGGACACTGATGTATTGATTATTAGTGACTAATTTTGATTAGTAACTTTATTAAATTAATATTAATTTAAATAAAAATACTAATTAATAAAACACTTTTATAACAAATTTGCAAACCCTAACTCATCTCATCTTAATGTTTCTCACTCACGAACCTATCAACTTCTTCCCTTCACTCTTCATGAGAATTGCATTGTGAACATGGTCGTGCATGTTAGTATATGGATGTCCTAGAGACAATCTTTTCATTAGATTAGGACGTACATGTACTTTTCATATTGTCATGAATAAATTATAAGCGCTCTTTATCTTGTTTCATATTCTGTCTCGTTATCATTATTAATATATGAGTAACTGGATAAAACCCTTGGAATAGAATAGGTATCTCTTGAGTATTAGTGATGGGATCATGATCATGAGGATTCAAGGATACCAGATGTCTACTCCTAAATTTTAAGTTCCTAGTCTAGAGACACTGAGAATGGGGATCAGTGATTTCGGGTAAGACTAGCACGGCTTAACTACTTGTATGCAAATACAAGGTAAAGACCTTATGAGCTACAACATGGAGATGTCTTAGCTAAAGTCGTGGGTGGACCTATAAGGGTATAGCTCGCACTGAACGGACCCACAAAGAGACTCTTTGAGGAAATCTCACTGATAGTATCATTAGAGTAGTCTCTTTTTATTTGAGTGTGTCTTTCCTTAGACCAAAATTTTTCACCTAGACTGTATTCTAGAAGACATGCTTTGATTGTATACCTTCTCTGCCTGAAACATGGAGACACATAGGTATACCTTTGGGCATGTCCTGAAAGAACATGAGTCTAGGGTGACTAGCTGAAGGAATTCGTCAAATCTCTGTGAGAGATTAGGTTATCTGTAAATCGGAGAATCGGGATAACATTTACGGGACTCAAAAATCTATGCATAGTAAAAGAAATCATGAGATGATTTGCCTTTAGAGTCAATAAAATTGGAGACTCCCTATTTCGTATTAAAGCTTACCCTAGACCGCAAGGGCTGATACGTTTCCTTACCCTAGGTTTTATGGGAAGGTAACCGAGATGAAAGGAAATACATACGGAAACCAAATAGATTTAATAGGATGATCTTGTCATTTACCTAACTAGTTCTGGGGCAACAAAGCATTGCTAGTGCTCAGTGTTGTCATTAAATGAGTAGTGGCCTTGTTGGGCCCAAATTCATTTATGCCAGTAGCTATGTTGGGCCTAATGGGTCACACACTAATACTTTATTGTCATGACATTATAGCATTAAAGGTTTTGGGCCTAATAATGGTTGTTGGCCCAAGAAAGAGTTTGGATACTTATCTTAAAGAGAGAGGGGCGCATGAATGGAGTTAATGGGCTTGGATAGTCCAAGACATTATTAATTAATTTAAATAGTTAAATTAATTATCTAATATTTAAATTTGATAATTTAAATTTTGAATTTAAATATGAATTAACTATAGTAGTTAGTTTCATATCAAAAGGAGAAGATAAGAGCTAGATTTGAATTTGAATTCAACTAGAATCTTATCATGATCATTGTAACGCCTCCTTTTACTCTCTCGTGCTTGATTGATTTTAGTAAAAATCATGTGACCACTTTGTATTAAAATTAGATTAGTATATCTTTTTCACGAAAATTTATTTCGCTTTGCTTGTAATGTTACTAGTCGTTTATATCTAAACGAATTCTTTCTCTCTACGGTTTAATTAAAAGAATAAAGTACAGTTCAGCAATACAGACCATAGAATAGTTCATTATACAGTCCAAATACAAGTCAACATAAAATACAAGGAATTTAAATTTGGTACAAGTCATCAACGTATCTTCATCATCTTTTCTTTAAAATCCTTCACTACTTCACTGTTCATCTGCTCACCCAAATAAATTGGGGTCATCACAGGTGTCAACCACAGACACAACACCGGGGTAAGTTTATGCCAAACATAGTTTGAATAATATAAACACAGATAAATAAAATCCACACAGCTTATACAGTGTACAGATCATCATACATATACCCATTGTGCGATGTATAAGATGCATGCTCGTCTTTTTATATGATGCATGACTGAGATCTCAGCTTATCATAAAATCATCATCAGTGGCCACAGTCAAGATAGCCTCACCCTCTCTGGTGGCACAAATAAACTTATCCAACCAGTCGGGGTAGCCCAGGGGCGCATAGGATAGTCACCTCCACCTATGTGATCATCATGGTGGTGTGGTCCTCCCTGTCTCAACTACCCCCATACCTTGGTTTCCTAAGCTTTTTGGACAGCTTTTCCTTATTTGAAGTTGAAGAATCCTTGCTCTTAAAGTTCCTTGATCTTCACGTGGACATTATAAGCATATAGGCCTTGATTTTTGCTCTAGGTGAAAGGTATAATTTGGAAGAGATAAAATGAGAGGCTTTAGGAGGAATTGTGCACGGTTCCAGCTCTCTTAGAGCTGCCCAAATTCTGATTCCAACCCCTTTTTATAGGGTGCTTAAAGGCTTGATTTTTCTACAAATATCCTTCAAAGTCATTATGCCTAGCTTTCCTTGTGGCTTATTCTTATTGGCTCTTTAATTTGCACCATCCAAGTGTCTTATTTCATGAAAACTCCATAATCTTCCTTGGCTGTCTTGTTTTGCACGTATACTAGGCAATTTGGAGTGCAATCCGTGTGGTTGCTTTAGGCTTAGGTGTTGTAGATTTTTGTTGCATCAAAGTCATGATTGTTTTGCTTTTAGTTGGATTCTTTTTATTGGCTATCAATTCCTTACCCTACAAGTGTCTTGATTCATGAGATTTCTACACTTTTCTTCTTTTTTTCTTGTGTTGCACGTGGACTAGCTAGGCTAAGATGTATTCCATTTATTTTCCTTCTCTTTTGTGGAATAGCTTAGGCTTAGTCATAAAAATCTCTGCCCAAAACCCGTGTTATAGAAATATTCATTCTAAATTTGTTAACCGTTGGATCTTCTTAAAATTTTAAGGGTATATTCCTATCTTACATATCTAAGTTTTGACCGTTGGGATCGTCGAAATAATGTCCGTAGATATCCACGTATTTTGCCAAAGGAGACAACATAAGATTTGCTTCAAATATCTTTTTAAGCATTAATTACTTTCTTTACACATGGACCAATGGAAATGGCTAGGTTTCTTAACTCTCCATGTGTCTATTCTTGAATGTTCTAAGGCCTTTCTCCCTTGATTGTGTATCACATGGCCAAGGCTTGACCTTAGATAACCAAATCAACAATTTTTCCTTTTTATTACATGTAATAACAATTTTCTAAGTTCTTATTGGTCCAATTTGTCTTGAATTATTAAAATTACTAAACTAACTTATTTAGGCAACCTACTCCTCCCATAATTAAGAAAAACTTCATAGATTACATCCATCTTTTCCTATAATTTTCTGATACTCGAGATAATCTAGATTAAGCTCTTTTCATCCTATTTTCCAAAATTCGTAGAAATTCTATTTTAGGGTTTTCTACCCTCAACCTTACTGATAATTTGTTATCTAAAAGTATTTTATCCTATACTCAGGTTCCCACAAATTTCTAAAGTCATCTTGGTCAGTTTTGACCTAGGGGCATTTTGGTACTTTTACTCTTCACCCAAAGGGTAAAATCGTCATTTCTCCCAAATCTTTATATTGCCTCTGATCAACATTTTATCCTGATGATTGACTATACTTCCAAAATTTTGGGGTGTTACAATCATGTCCTAGATTTTAGGAAGAAGTTTGAGGGCTAATTATAGGCATATACACGGCTGATATATGATTATCTTTTGGAAAAAATAAATCCCAAGTAATTGACTTGGTCTTAGGAGGATAAGATAGGAGGTTGTTGGCAATTTTTGAAATGCAACAACTCTATCTTATCTTCACGTGTGGGATGCTTCATGATCAGATTTTTTTGGTTAAAAATCTGACTCAAAATCTTCTGTAAAGTGTGCTATTGTGATCATAGTTCTCTAATAGTTTTTGAGAGGAAAAACCCTAATCTACTTTCCTCTATTTTCACGTGCCCCTTTGTGTGAGTTTTGGCTGAAAATTCAGCCACCAATATCATTTACTGGTGAGTCTCTTAGATAAGTAAAAACACTCTAAAACCTAACCTTCCTCCTCTCCATTGGTGCGCCTAGCTTGCCTCCTTTGGTTTTTGTTGGTGGCCTTCAAGAAGTGTTCTTGAGTCTTGACAAGAAGTGGTGTGGATCAACATTAGAAGGCTTGTATCTTCAAGCCTATCCTTGATCATCAAGTTTGGAATATAAACAAGGTAACATCTATGTCTTAAAGAATGATTCTTGTGTGGTATGTGTGTTTCCGCTTGGAAATTTTTTTTGTTTTTTCTTCTCACATGCCTTCGGGCTTCAAGGCCCTATCTTTCAGTGCATGGTAGCCTTGTGGTGGTGTCGTGACCCTGTGATGACATCAGGGCTATGTGAGGTTGTGTGTGGTAGAGTAAGGTCAATGGTGAATTGTAAGGGGTTGGTTTAGATATGAATCTTAGTTGTAATGTAAGGTTATTGTGTCACAAAGGTTATTGGTGGTAACGAACTTAGTGACGTCGGTAATGTCATCGACAATGTGTGCAAGGTCAGTGGTTATTGGTGAGAGTTTGGTTTAGATTTGGATTTGGGTTCTATAGAGAGGAAAAAAGGTCATTGTGTCATGGAGGTTGTGGTGGTGACGAACACAATGGCGTTGGTGGTGTCACTGGTGTTGTGTTCAAGGTTAATGGTCACTAGTCTCTAGTGAGGGTTTGGTTTAGATCTAGATATGGGTTGTAGAGAGGGGAAAAAGTTATTGTGTTGTAAATGTTGTTGGTGGTAAGGATTTTGATGACATCAATGGTGTTGTTGATGACGTTGTGTGCTGACATCTAGATGCGGTGAGGTCGCTGAGGGCAGAGGCGGCAAATGGGGAAAAAAAGGGAAAGAAAGACAAAAAAAAGAAAAAAGAGAATAAAATTTGACCTTTAATTTAATAATTAATGGTTTCAAATTATTTTTTAATTAGCTTAATAACTCAACTAATCAAGTAATTAATTTATTGACGTTAATATTCTAACAGTTAACGGAAGTCAGCAAAAGGAGATATAAAAATCGCTAATTATAGAAAGTAGGGTGACCAAATCTTACCATTAAAAAACATGGGGCCAAAATCATGGATTTGTGAAACTAGGAGTATAAAATTACAATTTAGCCTAAAAAATACATGAAAATATTTTTCAACAAATATTTTAATTTAGAAAATAACACTTCGCACAATTTATTTATAATTGTAATAATTTAGAAAAATAATACTTTTAATTTCTCCTAAAAACTAATATTTTAATTTTAATAAATCAATATATACAAAATTTAAAAAACAATACTTCTAACAATTTATTTATAATTATAATAATTTTGAATTCTATCAAAAGTATCCCACGACACTAAACATTTAGTATTTTCTCATGTTAGTTCTTTGTACACATGTTTAAATATAGGAGAAAAATCATGTTAATAGAAGTTTTGAATTACAATAGATAGCCAAGTATTTTCTCAAATACATTTCTACTTTTTGATAGTTGTCAAAAGTAAGAAGAATAAAAAAAAGGCCTTAATAAAAAAGCCTTAAATTCAGAAAGAAAGTACCAGCACTTACAACTTTAAAATTTTAAGAAACCTTAAGTTTATTTCAATCAACAAAATATTATTTTAACATGAGTTTATAATCTTTTAATTAAATAACTAATTAAAGAAAAAAGTATTATTCTGATTTGATGAAAAACCTATAAGATGCATAGCAAAATAAAAATATATTAGAATGAAGAAGGATTTAAAATTGCAAAGTAGCTCAAATGTGAAATTACTACTACTACTATGGTATTATCTTTTTAAACAAAGAAAAACTAAAAATCACAACAATTTCAGTAAAAAAAGTTCAAAGTAACAGTTAATACCTATTATTTGAAAGGTAGTTACAGTATTATCAATAACATTTGAATAAATAAACTTAGAGATAACCTGTTTGGTTGTAACAACCCGACTGCTGAGAAAAGTGTGTTTGGGCTCCTGTAGCAGGGCTGACAAGGAGGGTGGACATGTGTACAGTGGTCCCACATAAATGACCATGTGTATTTTCTAGATTTTGGACAGTACATAAGCCCCCCAGCCTCTAATCCAATTAGTTGGCGAAAAAGGTTGTAAGGGTGTTATGTGTTGATGGAGATTGTCTGATATCAAGGGTAGTAACCTTGACAAATAGGAGAGTCGTGAGCTCATGGAGCCCCCGAACATGGACAAGTGTTGTCCGCTGTCGATGGTGATAACATTGACAAATGTGAGAAATGAAAATATGTCGATCTTTTCAAGCCCCCCAGCCTAGACATGCGTTGTCTGGGCTGTTACTGTTGAATTGTCCAGGAAGGACATGTTTTGTTCGTGCATAGGCAAGTGGCGTGTCCAGGTTGGACATTTTACTCTTATCTAACCATTGCAGAGTGTATTGAAAGCAAACCTTATGCTTGACTCTTGTCATAGCGCGTGCAGCATATGCGCAGTACTCGTGCATACGTGTCACTCATGGAGTGGACACGTGGGTGAGTGGAGTTTAATCATGGCACAAATTTCAAGGAAATCATTTCAAATCCCACCAGTAACTGAAGGGTTGCTCCTCTATTTAAATGGATTGGATGTTTGACATTTCTATCACCGCCATACTTGTTTTCTTGCCTTTTTCACTTTCTTCCTTCCAGAGCCTTCTTTGCTTTCTTGGTCTTCTTCTTGCTTTTTTTCGTTCTTCTTTCTTCGTTCAAGGTACACCCCCTTTCTTCTTTGATAATGTATGTATCTCCCATCTCTGACTTTGTCTTGGGTCTTGGTGGTAGCGATTCAGGGGGCTCAATCGAGCAACCCTTTATGCACGAAGTCATTTCCATTGGTGACTCCTCAGAGGAAAAGGCCCACCATGGATCTACTGACAATGAGTCCTCCTCCTTAGGGAGGAAGGCTGACTCACATCAAGCTGGCTTCCTCTTGCCTTCATCAGAGGGTGAGGCCTTCTATTGCCCCTCGGGTTAGGAAACCTTTGCCGCTTACGATTCTTCCCCTTTATACTCCTGAAGGGGCAAAAAAAAGTGGTGTTGGTCTTCCCCCTGTGTGCAGCGTAGTCGTAGCACTGGGTTGTCATCATCCACTCCTATAGTTGTTTGTTATGAGTGGGTAAGGGATGACATCTTGAAGTACAAGTCTTCCCTTACCTTGGCAGCATACATGAACGCCATGTGCCATCAACTAAGGTTGACGGTTCCTGAGGACTCTCGCAAGATCTTTATTGAAGCTTGCAGGAGTGATGACCTCCCTTTCTTGAGGGCGACACCAGGTGCTCTGCCCTTCTTTTTCATATAATAGTGCCTCTTTAAGGTACTAGGTTTGCTTCTTCCCTTCTCTCCCTTCTGGTGTGCTCTTCTTGAGTATTTGAATGTAGCACCCTCCTAACTTCATCCTAATAGTTAGGCAATGGTAAGAGCGTTCAAGATTTTTTTCCCCTTCTTCAACATCTTACCATGCGTGTCAATTTTCTTGTTTTTCTTTCAGATGAAATTGACGAGTAAGCTTGGCTAGGTCTCCTTGAACAGTGTTTCCAAGAAGCTGCTTGAGTTTGACTCAAATATCTTTCGTCCTTTCAAGGATTGTTTCTTTAAGGTCTGTGATAGTGGGGTCATGGCAGATGGGCTGCCATTGATGTTTAACTAGGTTCAAGTCATTTGATGAAGACTTGTTGACCTTGGTGGAAAGGGTGGACAAGGAGATCTTAGAATAGCTTCCAGCTTCTCTAAATGCGCGGGCCATCTTGTCTTTGCCATTGGCAGATAATCCCCTTGTTGCTTTAGACGGTAAAACCTTTTGTCTTATCCTTCGTTCTTCTTTTGTATTTATTTTGATCAGACTTGACACTTGTGATTTTTTGGTGTGCTTTGCAGGTAGAATGGGTGACTTCCCATGGAGGCCATTGGTGAAGAACATCGGATCTGATGGTGGTGTCGGGCCACCATCCTCTATCAATCCTCCGCCTGGCTAAGTGAATGACAACACCAGTGGGTTTCAAATCACCAAGTTGTAATGACTGGTAAACTGATGTGGGCATAACATTAATGGATGCTCCAAGGCAAGCATTGCATCTGTAAAACTGCAATCTCCAATGGTGCAATGGACAGTTAAAGTGTCAGGATCTTTGCACTTTTGTGGTAAGGTGGATGGTGGAATGGAAGAACCAATTTTGCTCTGTATAAGTGTAGAAACATTTTTTTCCATCTTCACTTGCTCATTTCCCTTCAACTTTCTCTTGTGGGTGCACAAATCCTTCAAGAATTTTGCATATTTTGGATTCTATTTGATGGCATCCAAGAGGGGAATGTTGACTTCCACCCTCCTGAAAGTCTCAAGAAGATCAGAATCAAGCTTCATTTTTTTTTGTATGAATGGATCTAGAAGGAAAAGGTAGAGGAATCTGTTTTGGTGCAAAATCTATTTTGGCACCAACATCTGATGAATTTGGAAGTTTCTTGCCACTCCTTAAGGTAATAGCACTCACGTTCTTTGGATTAATAATTGGATGTGTTGGAATGTTGCTAGAACCTTGTTGCTGCATCTGGTTGACACTTGTGGCTAATTGTCCAATCTGAGTCTGCAGGTCTTGGATAATGGCACTCATATTTTGTTGAAACTGAATGTTGTTGGTTTTCATTTGCTTCATCAAGTCCTCCAATGAAGGTCCAGAACTGCTCTGCACAGGTTGTGCATGTGTAGGTGCAGATTGTTGTAATTGTTGTTGTCTGCTTGGTATTTGCTGGTGGAGTGTTGATATTGTTGTTGTTTGAATTCCTATAGTTGCTGTGTTTTCTGTTGTTTTTGTGGACCAGGATCATACGTCAAGTTCGGATGACCTCTCCAACCAGGATTATAAGTGTTGGAGTAGGGATAATACTATTGTTATTGAGGTCTGAATGGTTGTCCAGGTTGTATGGCAGAAACTTCAACAGTCTATTCTGTTTCTTGGTGAATAGGACATGATTCTGTTGGATGATCAGGTGCACAACATATACCACACAACCTTCGTTGATTGGCTACCATCACATTTTGTTGTTTACCAGTGGCGAGTTGTTTCACAAGGGATGTTAATTCTGTCAATTTATTCTCCAACCTCTAGTTATCAGAAACCATAAAAACAAAAACTTTATTTGCAATAGCCTTGGATGGTGCAAGTACTCTAGTACCAAATTGCTGGTAATTTGATGCCATGTTGGAATTCAATTGCCTTGCAGCAATACGAGTCTTGTCCATTAAAGTGCATCCACTGTTGCATCAATCATATTCCTGTCCATTGATTGAGTATTTTTAGTTTAATATTTTTCTATTCTTCTTAGCTTATTTGACTTCTCTTGGACTTTTATTTTTCCATTCTAATTCAGTTTTTGCCTTAGGCAAACAAGTGGGCTTAATTGATAATTGTTGCTTATTTTCGGAGTTTTTGCTAACTTGACCTATCTTCTTTGTGCAGGACATAGAGAGCTCTACAAAACTCCAAATGGAGCATATGAGTAGTCCTTGGAAAGATAAAGAAAATATCTATAAGTTTGTCAGATATAAGCCAAGGCCAATTCTATCATTTTGAGGGTCATTTTAGGCTTGGAAGTCAGAACTACTGCACTTGAATTTTGGGCTGTGAAATTTGTGTAATTATTAATTAGTTAGATTAGTTTGGCTTAATTATGGCCCATCCTTTCCTACTGACTCAGTCACTATATTTTAGTGATTTTAATTATTTGGATGGACACACTTCATTTTAGCAAAAACATATTTTGTAGTGACTTTTAGAAGTTTTTTTAATTAAAACCCTTCACTACTAGAAATAGTGCTTTTTACGACACAGTATCGACGACGGTTATTACATAACCGTCTTCGTATGTCGCGCGGTGGCATTAAGGTAATTAAGTGGATGTTTACAACGACGGCTTTCCAGAAACCGTCATCGAAAGGTCAAAACGAAGACGGTTATATAACAACCGTCGTCGTTTCCATCCATTTTAATATTTAATTTTTTTTATACAGCCTTCAATTAAATAATTTATTTCAACTTCCATAATTTCTTTCTACGCTCATTCCCTCACTTTATCTATCTAATCTATTCACTCCTTCATTCATTCTTCTCTCTCAACACACACTCTTCATCTTCTTCTTCTCTTAGGGTTCCGCGAGTGTGAGTGATGCTCCTTGCGAAATGGATAACAGCGCTGTTCCGAGCGGCAACGGGGAACACTCGCCATCGCCGCCGCCGGTTGCCATGCACTCGACGGCTTCCAACCGTTCCATCATGCCAATGGTTCCGATGAAGGGGAAGAAGTTGTTCCGGTCACCAATGCTTCTTCTGCTATTCATGCCAGAGCAGCGAACTCACCATTTCCTTCAAAGGCAATGTCTATGTTTTCCTAGCAGTTACACCAGAAAAGGTTCCTCTTTTCTTTTATTATATTTCAAAATTTAGAATTTTATTCGCTGAGAAGAACATGTTTTTTCAAATTGTGTTTTTTTAAATAGAAAAGCCTTTAGAAGGATATAAGTATTACAAAATTTAGTCTAACCACAGTCACTCGATTTGGCATTGATATTCACAACTTTTCTCTTCCCTTTGTTCTTACCGTTACCGTTTCTCTGTAGTAAGCCACTTCTTGTTGTGATGGAGAAGATCTAGCACAGTGAGGTGGAAGTGAAGGGATTGAAGCTGCACGTGGCAGAGATTGGAAGTGGTAATTCCTTGAAGACAACCTATATATTGGAATATATACTATTTTATAGTCATTTGCATATATCTACTTATTAATGATCTTTGTGTTTGTCTGTGCAGGCTCCAAAGCAGTGGTATTCTTGCATGGATTCCCAAAGATCTGGTACACATGGAGGCACCAAATGATTGTTGTGGCAATATAGGGCTATCGCCTTTGATTTCAGAGGCTATGGCCTCTCTCAGCAACCAATAGAGCCTGAAAAAGAAACCATGTTTGATCTGGTTCATGAAATTGTAGGCCTTTCGGATGCTTTGAACATCTCCAAGGTAAGGAAGGAGCTAGATATGTTACAGTATATATATGTCTTGTGAATTTTTCAGTCTTGTATGTGAAATAAACCTTTAATTACCTTTACGAAATGTATGGCTAAAATTTCTATACCCAAGTTGTGAACTTTTGGTTCAGATTTTCAACATGCAGCCCAAGCTCAAATAGACAGGGAAGTTGTACCATAACAAAAACAAAAGAAAAACAGAAACCATGGTATCTGGGGATGTGTTAATTTATTTCTTGTGATATTTTGGCTTATTGAAATTATGCTTTAGCTTGCATGTGACTCAATTGAAAAGGTTAACTAATTGATTTGCATGTGTTTTTCAATTGTTTATATTAGGCTTTCCTTGTTGGCATGGATTTTGGTGCAATCCCAGGATATCTTACAGCAGCCGTGCATCCAGAAAGAGTAGCTGGTATCATAACTCTAGGCATTCCTTTCATGCTTCCTGGTCCCTCTGCTATCCAAAACCACCTTCTCCCCAGAGGCTTCTATGTTACTAGGTGGCAGATTAGCAGGTGCAAATTCCAACTTGTATCATAACTTTTTAAAGTTTAATGGTTATGTCATTTTACATTCTCAATCAACCACAAATTTATCATACAGGGTGATTTGTAAAATCATTTTATACTTTTTTTTTTATTCTGGATTAGAGATCACAAGTGTCTTCCAATTCACTGAACCAATGACTAATATCGCTCGCAATGCGTGACTGTTACTGGTATAGGAGAATTTTGCATACCATTCTCCCACTAAATAAATTATTCTCATTTATGTGGACATGACAAGATCTTACACCATTGCGCCAACTCATCCGTTCATAGCTTATTTTCTCTAATTTTTATATCCCTACCTAGTTTTTAGAGGTAATTATTGACTGAGTCCAATTTTAAGAATTTCAGAGGGCATAAGTGGATTTTGCCGCTTTCCACTGAAATCAGTGATAAGGAACATCTGCACTCTCTTTTGTAGAAGTGAGGATCCAATAGCAGCTGATGATCAAGAAATCATGGACTTGTTTGACCCTTCTACTCCTCTACCACCATGGTTTTCTGGTAAGATCTTGCGACCTATGCATCTTTGTATGAAAAATCTGGATTCAGATATGCATTTCAGGTTCCTTACAGGTAAACACAACAGATTCCCATTTTCCTTCTTTTTTAAAACTGAAGAAGTGGTGTGCAGATGTTTATAAAGTGAAATGAAATGCTACTGCAAGCTTTTTTTCTCAAACTAACGCTATTTTTATACAAGACTATAACATTACATTGAGGTTATATTCAACAAGCCATTTAGCTAACTTTTAATTTTTTTTTACTACAACATTACATACATTTGGACTATTTATGCAGGAGTGTTAATGTGGAAGCTGGCTTAAGTGACGTGAAGGTTAGAGTTCCAGCACTTTTGATCATGGGTGAGAAAGATTATGTCATCAACTTTCCAGTTATAGTGAAAAGATTAAAGACTGGGGCTGGATCTGCAACATTCATGCTTAAAATTCTGAATCCTTTAGAAGGTATACCTCTCTGGCTTCCCTGCAGAGTTTGCATATTTACCTTGACCAAGGTTGTTAAAAGATAATTTATTTTAAGCATTACATAGTTATGTGATGTCTGTTATTTATTTGTTCCTGGCATGCATCTCAGATCACGTAAGATTTCTACCTAAAAATTTCTACCTACCAATTAAACTATATATTTGGGCTCAAATTAAATAATAGAATAATTCTCTATGTCAAAACTCTATCAATTTGTTATTCTGAATTCTTTTAATTTATAATTTTGTTTGCCTTTGCATGAATTTGGATATCCTCAACAGACCACAAATGGCTCAAATTTTGGAACATAATGTTGTGAATTTATGTTTTCATAGTTAATCATGATTATGTTTGGCCAATAGATTCAGCTTATAATGTCTATATTGGATGCAGCGTTTGAATAAGAAAGGTGTAAGCTTTTGTACACGGACCACACATGATGATAATGTTATATCAAATGCAATTGAAATATATGACAGCTTGAGGTATTTTTCATACCAAGTTTATTTGTCTCAGTTTGGAACATGAACATTGCTCGACATGGAAACTTTTGCAGTGGTGTAACTCATATTATTGCCTCCAATAATGATTGTGGTGTGAGATAATATGACACAAAAAGGTTTTAGCCTTTGAATAACTTCCAGTTCTCTTGGCCAGTGAATGTCAGCACACTCTATGGAATCTGACTGATGCAGTATATTTTTTTTATTTTTTTTTCCTTTTTAGCTAATTATTCTCCCATTCAGGTTCATTTCATCTTTGCTCTCTTATATACTGTTGTATTTTTCCCTTTCTTTAGTTGATTAGAAAAAAAAAATTGTATTACATATAAAGAGAAGGCAAATCAAAAAGATGCAGGAGTCTATGTCTTTGAAGCTTTCATTCTCTGGTCAAATCCCAGTGTCTAACACTCCCAATATAACATCATGGCCAGCTAGCTTCTCTGATTGTTAGTGCTTTTTGTTGTTTCAAGACCAACGAATATTGGAGAAATTACATTAGTCCAACCCTGAAGAATTCAGATAAACCTGAAACTTTAGATGGGGTAATTTATTCAATGTTGTGTGAAAAGGTACATTGCTACTTCACCTTTATAATCTGTCATATTTTGGGTCTTTTTTTCCACAGTATGCATTTAGTTTGCTTTAGTTACTACTTAATATGATTTTGATTGGTGTTTAGTTAAATTTGAGGAAAAAGAAAAACAACTGTTATGAGGAGAAGATTTGTTGCTCAAAGGTATCCTATCCAGCATGTGATAGGGACTTTAGTAGCAAAGATTACTCTTCTCAACTGACAGAGTTATTGGGTCTGCACATTGATAACTTTTCATTCTTTCTAATTAAATCTTTAGGAAATTGTGATGATGAATTTTGTGTTTTTGTTTTGCATCAGCACTCACAGCTGATTGAAAGATCTCCTGAATTGGTTTTCAGACGTGGTGCTATAATCCAGAGGGAATCTTCTGTAAGTGTAAAAAGCTGAGATTATTGTCTATAATTGTGTCAAGCAATCTTATGTTATTTTTTTTATTTGAGACAAACTAAAAATGAGGACATATGTGTTATTCTTGTTCGTGGTAAATATGCAGGTTTGTGAAAGTTGCATCGGAGAAAGAGAGAGCTGTGAGCTAATGCAGAAGCTTAACTATTGCAATGAGGACATATGTGTTATTCTTGTTCGTGGTAAGGAGGTACCTAGATCAATATTGGAGGCTTCAAAGGTATTCGTTGAAACAGATCGGCGAGTTTCCAAGCGTTCCCGCAAGACTAAAAATGGGAGTTCAATTAGTCTAAAAGTTTCTGCTTCAACATCTTTATATCAGCTGAAAATGATGATATGGGAATCCTTTGGGGTAAGTCTAGTCTATGCTGTATGCATGTACTTTAATTCAGTTTAAATGTTGTAAGTAAGCACATGTTAAAAATAGCTAATGAGTTTCCCTACTCACGTGTATATTACGGTATACATTGAAATACATGTTTATAGTCCCTACCAACATGTATTTTTGTAAAAGACAGGGAATCAAAATTGTGTAATTTTTCAGGGAAGAAAACATAGTTAAGCTAATTTATCTTAGTTTGGGTCTCCAAACTTGTCTATTTGAGTAAAAGTGTAGGGATCTCCTTTCTATGTGAAGGAAGAACTGACTTCAATGGGTTATAAATATTTTGGGTGGTGTCACTATCACCTTTAGTAGTTTTAGATTAAAAGTATCACTGGTATCAATTCTCCCGTGTAATTTCAATAATTTTCTTGTTTAAGGAGGTAGAAAAGTGGGATTGGGCATGAAATGTATTGAGGGATAATTTTTAATACTCAATACATATTATTTTTAATTTGATATTGCTTTTGGAGATTTCCTAACAAGTTATACAAAAAAAGAAAAAGTTTATAACATTTATTGTTGCACCTAATTAAATTATTTTGCTTACTTGTACTGACTAGTGACTCATCCATTTATTCTTTTGTTCTTTTGGTCAATGAAACTTGTTATTTTTTTTTAAAATAGTGATTATTCATGATAAAAGAAAACATGAGTTTACATAGAAAGTGATCAATTATTTAGTGATGGATAATTTATCGTTGCACATGCATATAGAATATAACAATAATGATGCTAATTTAAGATTGGTCTTCATGAGTTAAATGCAATTAGTACAGCATATATGCAAGTCGTGTTACTTAATATAAAATCAATTGTGTAATTTTGTGATATCTGCCCCTCTTTGGTATCTGTCACTGCTAATTCTGCTTCTGTACGTTTCTCTTAAATGTTTTTGTCAACTTCAATGCTGACAGATGCTGTACTGGGTAATGTTTGCAGGGCCTTATCTTCAGACGCACCTATCATATCATTATACAAATGAAATACTGAATGCGATCACTGACACAAGGTTGTCTATGCTACTGCTTATTTGTACATCTAAAAACACTATTTATTTTATTTTTATTTTTATGTGTATAAAAGGATTGTTCTTCCATCTTATTGTTTTTTTTCTAGGATATCAGGTAAAAATGATGTTAAAATTTCAAAACTTAATTACTTTCGGTCTCTGATTTTTGTATCTCCACATCAATCAATTGTTTGGCATCTGTTGTATACACCTGAATTGTTTTTCCTCTGCTGTTCATTCATATAACTTAATTTTCTAGCTTTCTGAACGTGTTTAAATTTATAAAAATCAATGGAAATAAATTACAAACAAAGACGGTTATTTACGAAAAAACCGTCTTCGTATGTGGGTATACAATGAGGGTTTTTAGAAAATAACCATCTTTGTAGGTGTTCGAAATTAAAAAAAACAAAAAAAATACAAACAAAGACGGTTATTAGCAAAAACCGTCTTCGTATCCTGGCATACAATGACGGTTATTTATTAATACCCGTCTTGGTTTGTATTTTTTTTAAAAATAAAATAAAATACAATCAAAGACGGTTATTTGAAATGACCGTCTTCGTATGTAGACTAAAGATGACGGTTTTTCTAAATAACCGTCTTTGTTTGTGTTTAAATTTTTTAAAAAAAAAATCAAAAGAAAATACAAACGAAGACGGTTATTTATAAAAACCCGTCTTTGTATGTAGACTAAAGATGACGGTTTTTGTAAATAACCGTCTTCGTTTGTGTTTAAATTCCAAAAAAAAAAATCAAAATAAAATACAATCAAAGACGGTTATTTAGAAAAACCCGTCTTCGTATGTAGACCAACGATGACGGTTTTTCCAAATAACCGTCTTCGTTTGTGTTTAAATTTAAAAAAAAAAAATCAAAAATCAGAATAAATTACCAACGACGACGGTTTTTTGGAACCGTCGTCGAAAGTCCTCCACTATCAACGACACCCATATCAACGACACTGCTACAACCGTCGTCGTATGCCCAAAATAACCGTCGTCGTAGACGTTTTTTCTAGTAGTGCTTTATCTTATTTTCTCTCAAATGTTCTTATTATTCTTCATTGTTCTTCATTTTCATTTCTGTTCTTTCATTTTCTTGCACTAATTTCGTGGGCTTCCATTGTTGATGATCATGGAAGGCTAAAAAAATCAATCAATCCAAGGATCCAGCCCAAGCAAAGAGAATTTGAGTTCTGGTTTGGTATTTTAATTTATATATGAATGTTCACTTTCTTCTTTAATCCTCTATTCGATTTTCATGATTATGAATGTGTTTAGGATTGAAAACGGATTACGTTATGAATTTATTTCCTAATTTTGACTTTTAATCATAGATTATTTGGATGATATTTCAATTAGGTTTGTGTTTTCAATTAATTTAGGGGTTAATTCGATTGAACTGCTTCTAATGAAATTGAATGAACTTTCATAAAGAGATCATTATCTGAGAACTATGATAATTCGGATTGCTTGGTTTGGTGAATTGGATTGATTTTCTTTAATCTGTTTTACATTACCTATAATCAATTCTGTTAGCTTCTTTAATTGTAGTTTGTGTTTTTGTAATTTGTGTCCACAGTTCCAACAGCCTGCACGTACACCTGCACAACCTGTGCAGACCAGTTCTGGACCTTCTTTGGAGGACTTGATGAAGCAAATGGAAACCACCAACTTTCAGTTTCAACAGAATGTCAACGCCACCATCCAAGACATGCAGACTCAGATTGGACAGTTAGCTACAACTGTCAATCAGATACAGTTAGCTACAACTAGGTTAGAGTAATTACTAAATCAAAGAATCTTCTACAAGCTGTTTACAAGTGACCTCTTTATCAACACTAGACAAAGATACCGATTCTAAAACCCTATTAGAATACAAATCACAAGATAATGAGAACTCTACTCAGAATCTCAATCTAGAGAATCCTACTCTAACAGCTTGAAAAGAAACCAATGATATATCACAATTACAACATAAAATGTTAGAACTTCTAAAAAGATAGGTTCAAGATAAACATAACCTGAGATCTTTCATGTATGAATGAATGAAATGAAATGAGATTACCTCACTCTTCAGGTTGTAAGGTATAATAGCTCAAAATCACAGTCTTGAAAACCTTCTTTCTTTAAAACATCTTCTCTAAAAAACTCAGAAATCTTGATCACACATGTTGTTTGAACTCAGAGTAAAATAGTAATTTGGGCACTTATGAAAGCTCAGAAACTCTTGGGTAAGTCACTCTTGTACTGAGTAAATCGCTCAATGTATATTTATAAGAAAAAGACTCACCAAGCTTTATATAAAATAGATTTAACTGACAATAATCGATTAATTTATTAGTGTAATCGATTAAATTGCCATATGTAATCCATTAAAGTAACCAGACAATCGATTAAACTGTTCATCAGCTTTTTGGAAATGGTTTCATGAACATAATAATCGATTAAACCGTTCAGTAATCGATTAAACTAGAACAACATCATGAAAAATGAATGAAGATAATCGATTATAAAAGGAGGTAATCGGTTAAACCAGTGATGCATGATTTTTCATAAAACATTATGTAATCGATTACAAGAAATCGGTAATCGATTAAACTGTTCTTCAAGGCTTTCCAGAAAAGTTTGAATGTCTTTAATCGATTAAATTGATTGTGTAATCGATTAAAGCAGTAAGATTTGCTTTTTTAAAGAACTTAGCCTTTGAGAACTTAACTTTTTGTAAAACCATTTGATTTCTTTAAGATTTAAAAACCATGTATGCTTGATCATGAGAGTGCACATGCTAAAGAAAAATCACAAGGCATTTAACTTGAACCCCTTAAACAAATTACAAATGACATCAAAATGATTGGGCATGTAAAAAGCTAAAACATAATCAAGTCTTCAACCTTGGTTCAATTCCTCTTGCAGCTTCCTTTAAACTCACAATCTCCCTTTTTTTGGCTTTGAGCATGCTAAATCAATTTTCTATTTGTCTATTCTTTTGATTGCTTTAGAGGTATGAATGATTCCTGAAATCTAAGTCAGCTTTTGCAAGATCAAGCATAAGCATCCATCATTTTTAAAATATGCTCCCCTTACTCGGGTAGATTCTTTCATAGTTAAAAGCATTCATGCAATACATGTTACATACCATTTTCTCCCCCTATATCATACAATATTTCAATCATTACTCCCCCTAAATTACAAATATTTCTCCCCCTATTGGGCTTATCAAAGACAAAAAAATGATTATAGTAAAAATAGGGGAATAAAAAGAGAAAAAAAATACTTATATTGATTTAACAGCAAATAATACATTAATCAAACAGAAATTTAAAATGCTTAAACAACCAACAAACATCAAACTAAGCAACAGAAGACAACAAGAGCATACTGAAATAGCAACACTAAACACAGACAGAAGCACCCTAAGCAATCTAAGCTTATTTATCCATATCATCCAATACAAGTCTAGCTTTTATGTTCTCTAATGTAGACTTCATCTCTTCCAAAGATGAATTTGTCTCAGCTTTTTGCTCATGATGAAGAGACAACAGTGCATCCATCTTTTGAATCATTAGAGACTCAAAAGGACTGTAGGAAGGTTGAGCAGAACCTTCACCCTCTTCTCGTTCTTCTGCTTTAGCTTCTTCTTCACCTTCAACTGGTGGCAATTGTTGTGTTGACATCTGCCATCCATAAGGAGTTTTGACCATTCCAAGCTTGGTCAGATGCTTCTCCTTAATGAGCTATTGTTGGAATTAGTATTATCAACAACCTCATTAGTAATATCAACCTTGAAGTAATCAATGAATCTAGAAATCAGGACAGCATATGGAAAATGGTAGTTCATCAATCTTTTAGACTTAAGCATTATCTCTTGAATTATAAGAATCCAATTCATCTGAACACCATTTTTCAGACCATAAACAATTTGAAGATCATCATCTGTGGCTTGAGCATGGTTAGTTGATGGAGGTCCAAGTCAAGCCAAAGGTCTAGAAGGGGAGCTTGAAGCACTTCCTTTGGTGAGCTTCAAAGGACCAATGACAAGAGCTAGGACTTAAGCACTTCAAGACCATATTCAAGCCAATTTGGGCAAGCATGAAGTTACAAACCATATCAAGGATGACAAGAGCTGGATTTTGATGTCTCAAATCCGAATTAAATCAACAAATTCCAGCACTTGTTAAAAGAATTCAATAAAACATTTGTAAATAAGTAGCTACTGCTTTAATCGATTATTTGGGCTTGGTAATCGATTACAAGGTGTTTAGAAGCCATCAGAAATAAGCTCTTACTGCCTTAATCGATTATTTTGCTATTGTAATCGATTACAGGATGTTTAGAAGCAGTCAGGAATCCTTGCCCTACTGCCTTAATCGATTATTTCGTTGAAATAATCGATTACCAGGACACCCGTTGAAAGCAGGAATCATAACCTTACTGCTTTAATCGATTATTTTGCTAGTGTAATTGATTATTTCAGTTTCTGACTTATTTAATCGATTACCATAACGAAATAATCGATTAAACCAGTTTGAGAGGGCCACTGCACAGTTTTTGGAAGCCAAAGGTCACTTTTGTAAAGCTTGTCTTACAAGCTACGTTTTCGGCTTCATTTTAGCTTGCATTTACATTACATTTAGGGTCATTTAGCTTAAGAATTCATGGCCTATATAAGGTCCCAAAAACTAAATGTAAAAAAACTTTTGGATTATTAATACAATTGCTGAATTGTTGGTGAGAGTTTTCTCCCTTTGTTCTTAGTCAAGAACTTCTTGTTTCTTATCAATGGATTCTGAGCTATTGTGGTGATTCTTGCAAGACTTATTGGAATTCCTATTCCATTGTATCATCCCTAATCCATTTCTATTCTTCTTCCATAACTCATTTCTGAATTTAGAAAAACATAAACAACCCCATTCAAGGAGAGAGTTTCCTACTCTGTTTTGAGTGAATTGAAGATTAAGTTCCATTGCAAGGAAGATCAGGGCAAACAGGACTTGATTCAACTTAGGAGTCCATCATTAGTGGACCTAGGAGTTAAGATGTAGGTGATTATGTAGTGACGGAGTTTGTCCTCATGAGTCATAGGACCTGTGCTGAGCCTCAACTTTAGCCTCATTTGAGGATCAAGTAGCATTCCTCTGTAGGTTTCCACCCTATTGTATCCTTCAGCTTCTTCCTCAAATTTTCTTTCACCATCAAAAGAAATACCAGCAACCTCCTGCCAAATTTCAGGAGTAATTTCCATGGCTACTCCATTCACTTGAGACAAGATTGTCCCCTCCATAGAAAACTTAGAGCAGGTGTAAAACACCTTCACTAGTTCAGGGTAAAAGGTACCCTTCATCTCCCCAAATTTCTTCAAACCTCGGGCTTCAAGCATGGCTGGGAATTGAAAGCCTTCCCTACTAAACAGCCAAGGTCAAGTTTTTTTGGAGAACATATCAGTTTGGTTGCATTGAATTGGAGGTAGGTCATTTTCTCTCTCTCATTTGAAAACCAGTGGTCTAATCTACTTACTGCTGGGTTAGAAGTTTCAGCCTTTCTCTTAGAAGATTTGGTTCTCTTAGGAGCAGACATATTGGCTAAGTGAAGCAAGGCTATTTGGACAGAGGTTCAAGATACAGAAGAGGACCAGCAAGGCTTAAGATAGAAGATAAGAAAGCTGTGTTTTATTCCATTCAACATAGGCTGTTTATATAGATGATTTTGGCTCCAAGATTGAAATTTTGAAAAGTGTAACAGTTGATACAAATTAACCCACTAACATAAAAGCACATTTGATTCAAAATTTAAATTTTGGGACAGTTGGACAGTTACAATTTCCAAGATAAAACTGCAGATTTTGCAGTAACTCCATGGATAATCGATTATATGCTTATGTAATTGATTATTTCATAAGCAGAATCAGTTTTAGCAGAGGCACTAATCGATTATTTTGAAGAGTAATCGATTATTCTAGTGAAAATTTGAGCTTTCAGACTATTTGCATACAATTTAATCGATTACCATTCACTATAATCGATTATTCCAGTGAGTTTGAATTTTATAAAAGGGTTTTAAGCTTATGTAATCGATTATTTCGATGGCGTAATCGATTATTCCAGTGAGTTTGAATTTCTGGAAAGATTTCTCATGCAGAATAATCGATTATCCTGTTACTGTAATTGATTACACAAGTGCAGATATCATTCTAAATAGCTTTTTAAGTTCATTTAATCGATTAATTCGTGGCATAATCAATTATTACAATAGAATTATCAGAATGAATAGTGATTATGTAGCACATATCAACTTTGTATGATTTTGAGATTACAGGCCAATCAATGATGCAATTTCATGTCAATGAGCATATACATTTCAAGCTTACACACATAAGATTCATCCAATATTCCTAACATGTTTCTAAGTGTGTAAAATCTATCTCTATCCAAAGGCTTAGTGAAAATATCAGCTAATTGATAATTGGTTTCAACAAATTCAATTTTGATATTACCCTTTTGGATATGATCTCTAATAAAGTGATGTCTGATTTCAATATGCTTGGTCCTTGAGTGCATGATAGGATTTTTGGATATGTTGATGGCACTTGTGTTATCACACAACAATGGAATCTCTTTTATCTCAACTCCAAAGTCTTGAAGTTGTTGCTTCAACCAAAGGCTTTGTGCACAACAACTTCTAGCAGAAATGTATTCAGCTTCAGCAGTGGATAAGGCAACACATGATTGCTTCTTATAGTGCCAAGAAATCTGTGAACTTCCTAACATGTGGCATGTTCCACTTGTACCCTTTCTATCCAATTTGCACCCTGCAAAATCAGAATCAGAATTTCCAATCAAGCTGATAGATGTACCTTTTGGATACCAAAGTCCTACTCTTGGTGTAGACTTAAGATACTTGAGGATCCTCTTGACTGCAGTTAGATGAGATTCTTTGGGATTTGCTTGGTATCTAGCACACAAGCACACACTTAACATTATATCTGGTCTACTAGCAGTTAAGTATAATGAGGATCCAATCATTCCTCTGTATTTAGACTCATCAACACTTTTTCCTTTGTCATCTGTGTCAAGATAGGTAGAAGTTGCCATTGGTGTTGCAACATCCTTGCAATTCTCCATTTCAAACTTCTTGATCATCTCTTGACAGTACTTGGCTTGACTAAGGAAAATTCCATTCTTTAATTGCTTGACTTGTAGTCCTAGAAAGAATGTTAGTTCCCCATCATTGACATCTCAAATTCACTCTACATTGATACTGAAAATTCTCTGCACATAGATTGATTAGTTGAACCAAAAATAATGTCATCTACATATATTTGAACCAGCAAAATATCATTTCCTCTTTTCTTGATGAACAAGGTTTTAACAACTTGATCTCTTATGAAAGATTGTTTAAGCAGAAATTTGCTTAACCTTTCATACCAAGATCTTGGTGCTTGTTTCAAACCATACAAAGCTTTTCTTAATTTGAAAACATGGTTAGGATGTTTGTGATCAATAAATCCAGGGGGCTGGTCTACATATATTTCTTCTTCAATGTAACCATTTAAAAATGCACTTTTGACATCCATTTGAAATAATTTGAAATTCATCAAACATGCATTTGCAAGTGACAACCTTATGGCTTCTAATCTGGCTACTGGAGCATAAGTTTCATCATAGTCTATGCCTTCCTCTTGGTTGTATCCTTTAGCAACCAATCTAGCCTTGTTCCTTACTATAATTCCACTTTCATCTAGCTTGTTTCTAAAAACCCATTTTGTGCCAATAGGTTTATGAGTTGATGTTCTAGGGACTAACTCCCAAACTTCATTTCTTTTAAATTGATTTAACTCATCATGCATAGCCATTAACCAATGTTCATCCAGCAAAGCTTGATCAATACTTTTTGTTTCAATTTTGGAAACAAAAGTCATGGTACAACAAAGATTTCTTAAAGAAGATCTAGCAGAAACTCCCTTGGATACTTCCCCTATTATATTGTCAAGAGAAAGATCTTTTGTTGTCCTCCAATCCTTATGCTTTTATAAGGGTGTAGAATGTTCCATTTCATTATTTGGTTCAGCCTTTTCTTTGACATTCAGATCATTAATTTGCAAGAATTCTTCATTTTTACCTGCATCATCATCACACTCCAAATTCTCTTTGGAAGGATTAGATTCATCACAAATTACATGGACAGATTCCTCAACGCACAATGCTCTTTTATTAAAGATCCTATAAGCTTTACTTTGCAAAGAGTAACCATGAAAAATTGCTTCATTAGCTTTAGAATCAAATTTGCCAAGAGAATCTTTACCATTTTTTAATACAAAACACTTGCAGCCAAATGCTCTCAAATGAGATATGTTTGGTTTCCTTCCTTTGTATAGTTCATAAGGAGTTTTCTTCAAAATAGGCCTTATGAGAATTCTATTAAAAGTATAACAAACCGTACTTACAGCATCAACCCAAAAGTGCTTAGACATGTTTGTTTCATTTAGAAGTGTTCTTGCACCTTCCTCAAGGGACCTGTTTTTCCTCTCCACAACACCATTTTGTTGGGGTGTTCTTGGAGCTAAAAAATTGTGATTAATTCCAAATTCTTCACAAAACTTTTCAAAATATTCATTTTGGAATTCTCCACCATGATCACTTCTAATTGAAACAATATTGCAAGCTTTTTCATTTTGAATTATCTTGGCTAGCTTTCTAAATGCTCTGAATGCATCACTCTTGGATCTTATGAACAAAGTCCATGTGTATCTTGAGTAATCATATACAATAACAAGACCATAGAAATTTCCTCCCAAGCTCATGGTTCTTGAAGGACCAAACAAATCCATATGAAGCAACTCAAAAGGTCTAGAAGTAGAAACAACATTTTTGCTTTTAAAAGAATTCTGTGTTTGTTTCCCTCTTTGACAAGCTTCACATATTTTATCCTTCTCAAACTTAAGCTTAGGTAAACCTATGACCAAATACTTTTTCACAAGCTTATTCATGTGATGCATGTTTATGTGACTAATTCTTCTATGCCATAACCAAGTTTCATCAGTTTTACTTACAAGGCCGCTAGTCTTATGAATGTATGCATGGTCAATGGACAAAACATAAATGTTACCCTTTCTCTTACCAACATGGATAACCTCACCACTTTGACTGTCACAAATCAAACAGCAATTGTCATTGAATGACACTTTAAATCCTTTGTCACATAATTGACTTATGCTTAAGAGATTGTGTTTCAAGCCTTCAACATATAAAACATTTCTGATTATAGTTTTGAGGCTGTCTCCTATGCTTCCTTCTCCAATTATCTTCCCTTTGTTATTATTGCCGTAGGTGACAAATCCTCCATCTTTTAGTATAACATTTGCAAGCATGGAAATATCACATGTCATGTGCCTAGAGCAGCCACTATCAAGATATCATAGTGATGATTTTGCTCTTAGACACACCTGCACAATTCAAATCAAGTATCAAGGAAAGGTACCTAATCGAGGTTGGGTCCATAGGGGTTAGCTATTTTATTTTCCTTTTTCACCCAAACACATTCTCCATTAGGCACATAATATTTTCTTGCATAGCATTTAAAAGATGTATGTCCCTTTTTCATGCAATAGTTACAAGTTACAGTTTTAGATGATCTTTCAAAGTAAGCATTTTGATTGAACTTTGATTTATAAAAGCTCCTTTGATTCTTCTATTTTGGTGGTACAAATATGATTTTTCCACTAGATTTTGAACCATGTTTGTATCCCAAACCAGAAGTGTCTCCAGCATATTTTTGCACACTTAACATTTCAGCCAAGTTGCATTTACCTCTATACAGCCTTCTCAAAAGATCAACCAAATAGTTATTTTCTGAAAGAAGTAGCATATATTTTTCTCCTTGGCTTCTTTTGAAAGCATCAAACTCATCTTGTTATAATTTGCATTTTTCGGCCTTAGAAGAGGAAGAAGGACATATACAACCATTGGCCTTGTAACTTGAAAGAAATTTTTCATTTTCCTCTTTCAACTTACAAAGTTCACTTTGCATTTCTGCAAGTTTGGTGATATGCCATCTTAGATCTCTTTTCAGCTTATTATTTGCCTTTGCTAGCCTTTAAGCCTCATCATGCATTTCATGAAAAGCATCAACAATGTTATCATATTGAGAGCTTACCTTAGATTTAACACTTGAGTAGTCATCATCACTCAAAGTTGAAGTGAAGCACACATTTGCTTCTTCTTCATTCTCACTGCTTGATTCAAAACTTGTTGATTCATTATCTTCCCATGCAATGTAGGCTTTCTTTGGCTTTCCTTCCTTCTTAATCTTCCTCTCACCTTGTTGTTTCTTTAAGAAGATTGGACATTCATATTTGATGTGTCCAGGCTTTCCACATTCAAAGCATGTAAAGTTGGTGGAGGTGTTGCTGTCATTCTTTTTGTTGTTGTTGTTGTTGAACTTTTTGAATTTTCTGTTTTTGTTCCTTCTCATAAATTTGCTGAACTTTTTGACAATGAGATTCATGTTGTCATCTTCATCTTCCTCGCTTAAATCTTCTTCTATTTCAACCTTAGATGATGCAGCTTTCAAAGCTATGCTCTTATGTTTCTTTTCTGCATCTTCAACATTGATTAGTTGTGACATTTCAATTTCATATTCAAGTAGCTTTCCAAATAATGCAGCCATGGATATCTTGGATAGATCTTTTAACTCCTTGATAGCTGTGACTTTTGGTTGCCATGGCCTTGTGAGACACTTCAAGATTTTGATATTCAATTCTTTAGTATGAAAGGTCTTCCCAAGGCCAAGAAGATGATTGACAATATGTGTGAATCTTGTTTGTATCTGAGAAATGGTTTCTGTATTGTTCATCTTGAACATTTCATACTCATGAATCAAGGCATGCTTCCTTGATCTTCTAACTTCGTCTGTACCTTCATGAGTTACTTCTAACATTTCCCTCATTTCTTTAGCACTCCTGCATCTCACAGTTCTAAAAAATTCATTAGAAGACAAAGTAGATATCATATTTTTTGCTTTAAAGTCATATAGCACAATCCTCTTTTCTGCATCTGTTATTTCATCTCATTCTTTGGGAACCAGTTTATTATCAATATTTTTCATAGGAACCAAAGGGCCTTTTTCAATTGCATTTCATGCACCGGGATCATTGGATTGAATAAAGATTTGCATTCGATTTTTCCAAAAACTAAAATGCTCACCCTCAAACATTGGTGGATGATTGAGAGAAGCTCCCTCTCTAAAGGTTATTTGAGTAGTATTCATTTTCTTTTAAAAGAAAGTGATCTTGAATATCTTTCAAGAACCAGCTCTGATACCAATTGAAAATACTATGAATACACTGCAAATGAACCAAGAAGGCCGGGGGGGGGGGGGGGGTGAATTGGTTCAAACTGGAATTTTAAAACTTTCTTAAACAAATTGTGGAATTAAAACTTAGGATCGTATCACAAGTTCACCTTTATTAAATCCAGAAATCTTTCTTCACCCAAGATCAACCTTAGTTATGAAAGCAATGACAGAAAAATGTTTCTTTGATAATAATGCTTGAGTTCACCAAGACATGTAATGAAACATACAGATATCTAAATAAAACACAAAGCAATTATGCTGGTTCACCTCTTAACCTTGGAGGCTACATCCAGTTGCTTCCAACCCACACTAGGTTAGAGTAATTACTAAATCAAAGAATCTTTTACAAGCTGTTTACAAGTGACCTCTTTATCAACACTAGACAAAGATACTAATTCTAAAACCCTATTATAATACAAATCACAAGATAATGAGAGTCCTACTCAGAATCTCAATCTAGAGAACACAACCTCAGATCTTTCATGTATGAATGAATGAAATGAAATGAGATTACCACACTCTTCAGGTTGTAAAGTATAATAGCTCAAAATCACAATCTTGAAAACCTTTTTTCTTTAAAACATCTTCTCTAAAAAAACTCAGAAATCTTGATCACACAAGATGTTGTTTGAAGTCAGAGTAAAACAGTAATTTGGGCACTTATGAAAGCTCAGAAACTCTTGGGTAAGTCACTCTTGTACTAAGTAAATCGCCCAATGTATATTTATAAGAAAAAGACTCACCAAGCTTTATATAAAACAGATTTAACTGACAATAATCGATTAATTTGTTAGCGTAATTGATTAAATTGCCATATGTAATCAATTAAAGTAACTAGATAATCGATTAAACTGTTCATCAGCTTTCTGGAAATGGTTCCATGAACATAATAATCGATTAAACCAGAACAACATCATGAAAAATGAATTAAGATAATCGATTATAAAAGGAGGTAATCGATTAAACCAGTGATGCATGGTTTTTCATAAAACACTATGTAATCGATTACAAGAAATCAGTAATCGATTAAACTGTTCTTCAAGGCTTTTCCAAAAAAGTTTGAATGTCTTTAATCGATTAAATTGATTGTGTAATCGATTAAAGCAGTAAGATTTGCTTTTTTAAAGAACTTAGCCTTTGAGAACTTAACTTTTTGTAAAACCATTTGATTTCTTTAAGATTTAAAAACCATGTATGCTTGATCATGAGAATGCACATGCTAAAGAAAAATCCCAAGGCATTTAACTTGAACCCCTTAAACAAATTACAAATGCCATCAAACTGATTGGGCATGTAAAAAGCTAAAACATAATCAAGTGTTCAACCTTGGTTCAATTCCTCTTATAGCTTCCTTTAAACTCAACAAGTGTTGTGCTTCCACTTGGACTTATTGAAGATGTGCTGGTGTGAGTTAATAATTTGATTTTTCCTGCAGATTTTTACATACTGGATATGAAGAATAAGTCTTCCAGCCATGGTCCACATTGATCCTAGGGAGACCATTCGTGATGACAGTCAGGACCAAAATTGATTTGTATGCAGGAACTCTTTCCATGGAGTTTGGTGATGACATTGTCCAATTTAACATTTTTGATGCCATGAGACATCCTGTAAAGGAGCATTTTGTCCTTCTTCTTGCTATCATTGAAGTTGCAGTAGATAGTGTAGATATTTCTGATTTACTTTCTGATTTGATCTTGGTTCTTGTAATTGTACCTGTGATGATTCTGTTGTTGTGTGTAGTATTTGTGCTGAGATTTCCTCTGCACTTGACTCTGATTGTGTTGCAGATACAAGTACAGGTGTTGATTCTCCTATCTCTCTTCCCTCAGCCATCAACATTTCCTTGCCTTCCACCATTCAACCACCTTCCTTGGAGCTGAAGTCACTACCTGAGAACCTTAAATATGCATATTTAGATGATGCTCAACAACTTTCAATCATCATATTTAGCAGCCTGTCACTTGAGCATGAAGAGAAGTTGCTGTATGTTTTGAGAGGCCACAAAAAGGCCATTGGATGGACACTTGCTGACCTTCCTAGAATAAATCCTTCCATCTGCATGTATCGGATACTCTTGAAGGATGATTCTAGGCTGGTGAGGCAGCCACAGAGGATGCTGAATCTCACTATTCTTGATGTGGTGAAGAAGGAAGTGATGAAGTTACTAGCTGTCAGGATCATCTATCCCATTTCAGATAGCACTTGGTTTTCACCTGTCCAAGTGGTCCCTAAGAAGTCAGGTATTACTGTTGTGAAAAATCAGGATAGTGAATTGATTCTGACTAGAGTAGCCAATAGTTACTGAGTTTGCATTGACTACAGGAGACTTAACCAGGCAACTCGCAAGGACCATTTCCCTCTCCCCTTCATTGACCAAGTTCTGGAGAGGTTGGCAGGTAAATCACATTATTTCTTTATTGATGGTTTTTCTAGTTACATGCAGATTCATATTGCACCGAAAGACCAACATAAGACCACATTCACTTGTCCATTTGGCACATTTGCCTACACTAGGATGCCTTTTGGCCTATGCAACACACTTGCTACCTTCCAAAGGTGCATGGTGAGTATCTTTTTCTGATTTATTAGAGAGTTGCATGGAGGTGTTTATGGATCATTTCATTGTTTATGGTTCCTCTTTTGATGCATGTTTGGATAGTCTCTCTAGAGTTCTTGATCGATGTATTGGGACTAACCTTGTTCTTAACTTTGAGAAATGCCATTTTATGGTACATGAAGGTATAGTCTTAGGGCATTTAGTCTCTAGTAGAGGTCTTGAGGTCGATAAGGCTAAGATTGATGTTATTACTTCTTTACCTTACCCCGCTTCTGTGTTAGAAGTGCGTTCTTTTCTTGGACATGTAGGTTTTTATAGGAGATTCATCCAGGATTTCAGCAAGATTGCACTACCATTGTCCAAGCTTCTCCAAAAGGATATAGACTTTATGATTGATCAACCTTGCAAAGAGGCATTTGAGGAATTAAGGAAGAAGCTTACGACCTCTCCCATCATGCAACCACCAGATCGGGAACTCCCCTTTGAGCTCATGTGTGATGCCTCTAACTATGCACTTGGGGTTGTGTTGTCAAAGAGAGTTGATAAATGATCCCATGTCATTGGTTATGCTTCACGCACTTTAGATGCAGCCCAAGTTAACTACACCACCACGGAGAATGAGCTTTTAGCTATTGTTTTTGCTTTAGATAAATTTTGATCTTATTTGCTTTGCTCCTATATCACTGTCTTTACTGACCATGCAGCTTTGAAGTACCTGTTGAAGAAGTCTGATGCTAAACCTAGATTGATCAGGTGGATGCTTCTCCTTCAAGAGTTTGAATTGAGATTAAGGACAGGAGTGGTGCGAAAAACTTGGTTGTTGATCATTTGAGCAGGATTGAGGGATTTGTTGAATCCTTTCCTATTAGGAATAATTTCCCTGATGAGCATTTGATGCACTTGCATTCATCACATATCACCCATTGGTTTGCTGACATTGTGAATTTCATAGTTGCATCTATTGTTCCACCTTATGCATCTAGGTCTCAAATAGATAAACTTAAGAGTTACGCTAAATTTTATGTGTGAGATGATCCTTATTTGTGGAGGTTTGGTAGTGATCAAGTGACTCGCAGGTGTGTGCCAGATCATGAGATTCAGTCTATTCTTTAGTTTTGTCATGACACACCTACTGCTGGTCATTTTGGTCCTCAACAGACCGCTAGGAGGGTATTGGACTGTGAGTTCTATTGGCCCACTTTGTTTAGAGATGCTCATCACTTTACCACCACTTGTGAGCAGTGTCAGAGAGCAGGAGGAACCATTACATGTAGACATGAGATGCCTCAGCAGCCCATTATTTTTTGTGAGATTTTTTATGTGTGGGGTATTGATTTTATGGGTCCATTTCCTGTTTCTCATGGTTTTTTATATATTCTGCTTGCTGTTGATTATGTTTCTAGATGGGTTAAAGCTAAGGCCACTAGAACTAATGATTCTAAAGTTGTTATGGATTTTGTGAGATCCAACATTTTTTACAGGTTTAGTGTGCCTAGAGCCATTATCAGTGACCAGGGGAGCCATTTCTATAATATGTCATTGACATCCTTGTTTCAGAAGTATAGGGTTGTGCATAGAGTTGCTACAGCTTATCATACCCAAACTAATAGGCTAGCAGAGATTTTTAACAAAGAGATACAACAAGTGTTACAAAAAGTAGTGCAACCTAACAAGAAGGATTGGAGCAAGCTACTTGAAGATGCTATATGGGCTCACAGGACTGCTTACCAAACACCTTTGTAGATGTCTCCCTACAGGGTGGTTTTTGGTAAGTCATGTCACCTTTCGGTGGAGATTGAGCACCGTGCTTATTGGGTGGTGAAGAGTTGTAACATGGCATTTAATGAAGCGGGTATGGAAAGGAAATTTCAATTGCAAGAACTTGAAAAGATCCTCTTAGAAGCATATGAGAACTCCAAGATTTACAAGGAGAAGGTGAAGAGCTTTCATGACTCTAGGATTCTTAGGAAGGAGTTCCATATTGGCCAAAAAGTGCTATTGTTTAACTCTCGCCTCAAGCTTATTTCTGGTAAACTTCGATCTAGATGGGATGGACCTTTTGTTATTACTAATGTTTTTCCCCATGGTGCAGTTGCGCTTAAAAACAAAGTTACCAGCAAGGTCTTTAAAGTGAATGTTCACCAACTCAAGCTATTTCATGTGAGCCCGCTAATGGAGGAGGAGCTTGTGGCGGACATGTCTCTGGTCTTGCCAATTTTATGTGATGATGTGCCTTGAATATGACATTTTGGGAGTTTCCTTTTCCCTTCTTTTATTTGTTGCCTCTTTGTTTGTATCCCGTTGCATGCTTACATTGAGGACAATGTGCATTTCAAGTGTGGGGTGAAGGATTACAAAATTTGTTTTCTGTTTGCTGTTTACTGTTTTTGTTTATTTTCTGTTTCTATTTCTGTTTTTACATTCTATCTGTTTTAATTTTTTGAGTCTGTTTTCTGTTTTATCTGTTTGTATTTTGTTTTCTGTTTTCTGTTTTAGTTTTTGTTTCTGTCTGTTTCTATTTTCTATTTCTGTCTGTTTTTACTATTGTTTTATTGTATTTGTTTTGTTTTGTTCTGTCTGGTGTTTTTCTATTTTTATATTCAGAAAATAAAAATTAGAATTTAGGCACTTTTTCATGTATTTCATTGGATTTTTAACTTGTATAATTTGTGAAAAATGTACTAATTTTTGTTGGAATGAAAGGTTTCATGCTTGATGTGGATCATTGTTGCAATTGTTGAAGTGATAAGTAGGCTTGAGAAATAGAATTTAAGATGAATCATGTGTGATAAAATTATGCCTTGTCAGTTTTTAGGCCTTTGTGGATGAATCACATTATTTTATTCATGTTCTTTCATGTGTGATTTGACCCTTGTGCTAGATTACTCTATGTTTTGTCTTGCCTCTTTTGAAATTCCTTGTTGCACATGCTTTGATTGAGATGATTTAGGCCTTCTTTCTTTTATCCACTAGGCAAATAAACTATCCTTTCATTGATATCCATTGCTACCCTTTTTGAGCCTTTAACCTTTTCTTTCTTGTGTACCTCATTATAAAAAAAGAAAAAAAAATGGAAAACCAAGTTATCCTAACTTTAGGGAGAAAAGGGGCCTTGGAATTGTTTTGGGAGTGGATTTCAAACAAGTGTGGGGTATTTTTATTTTGTTTGATTTGAAAAGAAAAGAAAAGTTTACAAAGCAATAGTTCAAAGAAAAAAAAATGCATAAACAAGGAAAAAGAAAAGCAAAGAAAAAGAAAATGCAATAAAAGTTGTTGTGATTCGTTCTCATCCTTATAAGTTCTTTGTTTCTACCCCTCTTTTTACTTGTTGGTTTACTCTCCATTGCCCCTCTTTTCTTAGTTTTAGCCTAAATATCCTTTTCTTATCCTCCCTTTACCTAAGCCATACATTACAAGTCTATAAAGTCCTTTTGATCTTTTGATACATGTGTATTTCAAGTTGAATGAAGTAGAGTCTTGTCAAAATTTGGATGTGCTAGTTACATGTGGTGTTTGAGTGTAAACATAAACCCATACACATTAGAAGATGTTGAGTGCTGCTCTTTGAGAGATTTCTATCACCTTGGTTCATTCTTAATTTTAACTTGACTACTTTTTCACTTTGCACTTTGTGATCATGTGTGCATTGAAAAATGTGTGTGTCGTGTCCTTACCTTTCTTTTTTGTGGTTTACTTTAGTTTGAATTTTTCTCTTAGTCTTTCTTTTAGTTTTGCCCAGGAGTGCAAAAGTTTAAGTGTGGGGTATTTTGATTGAGTATATTTAGTTTAATATTTTTCTATTCTTCTTAGCTTATTTGACTTCTCTTGGACTTTTATTTTTCCATTCTAATTCAGTTTTTGCCTTAGGCAAACAAGTGGGCTTAATTGATAATTGTTGCTTATTTTTGGAGTTTTTGCTTACTTGACCTATCTTCTTTGTTCAGGACCTAGAGAGCTCTATAGAACTCAAAATGGCGCATATTAGTATTCCCTGAAAAGATAAGGAAAAGATCTACTAGTTTGTCAGAGATAAGTCGAGGTCAATTCTGTCATTTTGAGGGTCATTTTAGGCTTGGAAGTCAGAACCACTACACTTGAATTTTGGCCTGTGAAATTGGTGTAATTAGTAATTAGTTAGATTAGTTGGGCTTAATTATGACCCATGCTTTCCTACTGACTTAGTCACTATATTTTAGTGATTTGAGTTATTTGGATGGACACACTTCATTTTAGCAAAAACATATTTTGTAGTGACATTTAGAAGTTTTTTTTAGTTAAAACCCTTTCTCTTATTTTCTCTCAACAGTTCTTATTATTCTTCATTGTTCTTCATTTTCATTTGTGTTCTTTCATTTTCTTGCAGTAATTTCGAGGGCTTCCATTGTTGATGATCATGAAAGGCTAAAAAAATCAATCAATCCAACGATCCAGCCCAAGTAAGGAGAATTTGAGTTCTGGTTTGGTATTTCAATTTCTATATGAATGTTCACTTTTTTCTTCAATCCTCTATTTGATTTTCATGATTATGAATGTGTTTAGGATTGAAAATAGATTAGGTTATGGATTCATTTCCTAATTTTGACTTTTAATCATAGATTATTTGGATGATATTTCAATTAGGTTTGTGGTTTCAATTAATTTACAGGTTAATTCGATTGAACTGCTTCTAATGAAATTGAATGAACTTTAATAACAAGATCATTATTTGAGAACTATGATAATTTGGATTACTTGGTTTAGTGAATTGGATTGATGTTCTTTAGTCTGTTTTACATTACCTTTAATCAATTCTGTTAGTTTCTTTATTTGTAGTTTGTGTTTTTGCAATTTTCGTTTATCGCATGCAAACTGTTTGATAAAAATCCTCTTATTATCTACTAGTGAATTGAAGTTGAAACCATATTGATTGTGTCTCTAAGTGGACCTAGGTTAATCCTGTGCTATAGAATTAGCGTAGTTTAATTGTTTTGAAGCGATACGACATCGGTTATCATCCATCAACATCAACCCTTCATAAAAATATTGGATCAATAATTGCTCATTGATTTGATGGTGAGGATAGGTAGAACACAATTTGTTGAACCTTTCCCAGTACTCATATAGTGTCTCTCCAGGTAGTTGCCTTATAACCAAAGATTTCTTTCCGAACAGATGATGTTCTAAATGAAGGAAAAATTTTCTCTAAAAATATTCTCTTCATATTTGTCCAAGTGTTGATAGGATCTGGTTGAAGGTACAACCAGTCCTTAGCCACACCATCCAAAGAGAATGAAAATGCTTTCATCTTCACATAGTCCTCATGAATGTTATGTGGTTGCATGGTGGAACACCCTACATGAAACTCCTTAAGATGTTTATGTGGATCTTCACCTGGAAAACCATGAAACTTTAGAAGCAAATGGATTAGTCCAGATTTTAGCTCATAACTAATCTCTGTCTTAGGATATTGAATACACCAAGGTTGATAAACAACATCAGGTGTAGCCAATTTCTTAAGATTTCAATTGTTGTCAGCCATTGTATCAACAACAATTTCATAATCAGAATATTCAAAATCAGAAACATAAGGTTTAGAAATAGAATGCTCAGAATACACTATACTCCTATCCAGAACTACACTTCTATTATCTCTACTCAAATTGTGAAATGTCCTATCTATCTTAGGATCATATGAATGTAAGTCACCTGGTTTGGACCTAGTTATGTACAGTTCAACTTAAATGACAGAAATAACAGATAACTACTCTACTAGAACACTATTCACAATATTTGCTAAATCTATATAGAAAATGAAAAACTCGCCCAAACATTTTTTTTCAAATTAAAAAACATCACAGTAAATGTCTAAAAATTATTTTTGATTTTTGGAATTTTGTATTTTATTTTATTTTTTCAATTTTTTTAAATTCAAAAACACCACAGTAAATGACTATTTTTTTTTTTTGGGTTTTGAATTTTTTTTCTTTTGTATCTATATCTATCTTTTATCTTTATTATCTATGTCTACCTATCTTCTATCTATTATCTAGAAACAAATTTTTGTATTTTTTTTGTAGACACATGGAATTATACTATACTAATATTAATGGTACCTTTACTATTATCTAATTATGGGTAGATTAAAGTTGGCACACAATGAACTGTAGTCCCTAGCAATGACATCAGTTTTGATAACGACTGTCAAATCACTACAAAACAAATAAAACTAAGATAATTCCATAGCACAGGATTAACCTAGGTTGACTCTAAGATACAATCCAATTTGGTTCCTAACTTAATTCACTTATAAACAGCATGAGGATTTTATCAAACAGTTTAAAGACAATGAACAAAAATTGTAGGAACACAAACAAGAATTAAAGAAAATGCAAAAACTAACAGAATTGATAAAAGATGTATTAAAAACATATTCAAGAATATCAATCCAATTCACCAAAACAAGCAATGCAAATTATCATAGTTCTCATATTATGAAGGTTCATTCAATATCATTAGAAGCAGTTTAATTGAATTAACTCTTAAATCAATTGAAATCACAAACCGGTTGAAATATCATCCAAACAATCTATGATTAAAATTCAAAATTAGGAAATAAATCTATAACCTAATTTGTTTTCAATCCTAAACATATTCATAATCATGAAAATCGAAAAGAGGATTGAAGATGAACATTCACACAGGAATTAGAATACCAAACAAAAACTCAAATTCTCCTTGCTTGGACTGGATCCTTGGATTCATTGATTGTTTAGCCTTCCATGATCATCATCAATGGAAGAGCCACAAAATTTGTGTGAGAAAAATAGAACAAAGATGAAAGGAAGAAGAAAGATAAAGAACAATGAAGAATAGTTGAGAGAAAAAGAGAGAAGATTTTAATTTTGAAAACTTGCACAAGAAGTTAGAAATTATGTTTTTGTATCTATGTGTCCTCAAATAACTCCTAGCTACACTAATATATAGTTATTGAACAGAATTAAGGGATGGGCTCTGATTGGGTCAATCTAAACTAACTAATTATGCTAATTACATAAATTAAAATCCAAACTCACAACCCAAAACTCAAGTAGAGAGATTCTGACTTCCAAACCTATTTTGACCCTCAAAATAACAAAATTGTGTTAGACTTAGGGGGAGCCAGAGAGGATCAGTGAAGCTGAGGTTCTTAGGCATTGATATGTTTAGGCTTTTTACATGTCAAGTCAATTGAATGACATTTGTAATTTGTGTATGTCTAAGATGAGTCATCCTATGATCCATTGCATAAAAATCATTCATTTTTTTGCATTTATGTTTTTACAAAAGCATAAGTTTCATAAAAAGCTTTTCTGAAACACAAGGATTTCAAGAACGCATAAAAAGCCAAGTGTTTCATGTTTCAAGTTTTGGAAAAATATTTTCTCATTGGTTTAATCGATTACCAGTCAGTGGTAATTTATTACTTGAGAACTAAGAACATTTTAATTGATTATGAGATTGTAGTAATTGATTACAGAGTTCAAAATCACATAATGGACTTCCTGTGATAATCGATTACAACATGGTGGTAATCAATTACTTGGCAACTATTTTGAATAAGCCTTCCTATGATAATCAATAACATTACGATTTAATCGATTACATTGTTCATAAATGTTTTCCAGAAAGCTCAAGAACACTTTAATCGATTACATAGGTGATTTAATCAATTACATAAGTGATTTAATTGATTACTGATAGTTAAAATAGTTTTCTATAAATAGATATTGCTTGTTTTAACCAAATACAACAAAGAAATACCAACGAATTTCATAACCTTTCTGAAGAGAGAAAAGATACTACAAGCTATTCTATGTTAGACCCTCAAATCCTCAAGCTTCAAGAAACCTTGAGAGGATTTCTTTTTGGGAAACTTTTTAAAAAAGAACTTGGAGAGAATGTTCTGAGATTGTTTTCATTCAACCTTGACTCAAGTTTGGTAATCATTTGCATTCATCTGTAGTGGATTATCAGGTTGTTTCTCTCCATACTTACTTTGGTTGTAATTCTTTTAGAATTTCAGGTTTATGTAACTAGAGCAATAGTTTTTCTTAAAGCTTGTCTAGAATAAGTGTTTCTAGAAGGAATATTAGAGAAGGGTGTTCTCTATGTCTTGATCACAGAGAGTCTAAGGGAGTTAGATTTCTTGTTCTTAATCTAGGCCTGATTGAGAGTGATTGTATAAGCTTGTAAGAAACAGGTTGCTAATAGTTGAACTCTAACTAGTTGGTTAGGAAAACTAGATGTAGCTTTTCTAGGTTGAGAAGTGAACCAGTATAAATCTTGGTGTTGACTAGTTCTTTATCTTTTCTTGTGGTTATTAATTGTCATTCGTTGGTATAACTTTTTATAATCAATAGAAACATTTATGTTGTTATTACATTCTTTAAAGATTGGAGTTTGATTGATTGAAAGTGTTCAACGGTTGTTTTGTGATACGATCCATTTTATCTCTAATTGTAAAAGAAATTTTTAATTGGCCAAGAACAACCAATTCACGCCCCCTCTTGGTTCTTGTGTGCTATTCATACTGTTTTTAAATTGGTCCACGACTATCTCTGACAAAATTGTAGCTCTTTTCCTTAGCTTTCCAGGGAATACTCATATGCTCCATTTGGAATTTTGTAGAATCATAGGTCCTACACAAGGATGATCGGTTAAGTAAGCACAAAAATCTAAAAATAAGCAACAATTATCAATTAAGCCCAACTATTTGCCTAAGACCAAAACTGAGTTAAAATGAGAAAATAAGAATACAACTAAAAACGCTCAATCACTAGAGGTAAGGGTTGACCCATTGTTGGGGTCGACCCTACTGATACTATTGTTGCTTCCCCCAGCATCCCTTCCTCTCTTTTGGCTAAGAGGAAGAGGGACGATAATGTTAGGACTTCGAGTCTCAAGAATTTTAAGGCCCCTCGCAGGCTTCGTGCTATGAGGGGTGCCACTGGGCTTCTTCCCAGTTCGCCTTTGTTGCCATCCACTGTCTTGGCTCTTACTTCTGCTTTGGCTCCAGTGGTGGTGCCTGTTGTTACTGCTACCACTCTTACTCCGGCCACCTTCATTCCTGCTCCAGCGGTGGCCCCTGCTGCCATTCCGGTCTCTCCTCCTCCTCCTACTTCTCTTGTTGCATCTATTGTTCCTGCATCTTTTACTCCATCGACTTCTGCTATGCCGACATTTGCTCTGCCCTCCTCTTTTTCTCACCCTGTTACCTCCCTTGAGTTCATACATGTTGCAAGGGAGATCGACTCTCTATGGAGTATGGGACACAAGCTTGAACGAAGGACTCCAACCCCTTTCTACAAAAATTTGATCCTGTTGGTTGGCCTTCAACACTCCACCGACTATACGAAGATCTTCCTTCAGAGGAGTATTGCTATTTTAGAAGAGAATGGGGAACTCCACCAAGAGGCTATAAGTAAGGCAGCTTCCCTAGAGAAAGAGATAGTTAGGTTGAAGTCTGACGATCGTAATGTCTGGCGGGTGGAGCATTCTAAGTTAAACAGTGCCATTGTGGCACTTACTGAGGTGGTCAGGTCCAACCTCCAGCTGTCTGCCAATGCGAGTAGTGTCTTATCCAAGTTGTTGTGCACCAGGCTGGATGGTGATGAGGTGTTGCTGGGGGAGAAGAAAGAGCTGGCTGCCTAGACTGACAAAGCTGCTTATGAGAGGGATGAGCTTGCCAAGAAGGTGGCTGCCTTGGAAGCTCAATTGGATGAGGAGAAGGTGCCCATAAGGAGCTTGAAGAGGAGTTGTCCATCTACAAGCGCAAGGTGGTGGAGTAGCATGAGAAGGGATTTCTCAAAGCCGTCAAGCAGGCCGATTTCTTTGCTAAAGACCTTAACTTGGTGACCATCTATTTTTGTATTTTTTTGTTTTGTCAACTTTGGGCCGTGGAGGCCATGTAAAGCTTTAACAATCATTCTTCTTTAATACAAATGTTTTCATTTTCATCGTCTTTAATCTTCTGTTTTATTTTTGTATACTATTGTCTTCTGTTTATGAGTTTCTTGTGTTTATGAGGGCAGGCCACTTGAATGGCATCCTTTCATCATAGAGAATGAGACCCTGTAATCTGATGGTGTCTCATTTTACTTCTTGCTCGAGGGTGAATAGATGATCCTCAAACTTTGCTTGTTAGTGTTTCAAAGCAGTGGAGTTACCAAGAATGTGTCTTGGGTTTTGAGTGTCAAGGGAGAACCTTAAGCACCTGCTCCTGCAAAATAAATTATCCTATGGCCCTGCTTGCCGAGGTTTTAAAGGAGTGAATGTACCAAGAGTGAGTCTTGGTTCTGTGCACCAAGAGTGGACCTTGGGTTATGTGCACCAAGAGTGGATTGGGTTTTTTTGTTCCTGTAAACTTATACTCCTGCAAGAATAAAGTTTAAGGAAAAGTATATCAAGGGTAGACCTTGTGTACCTTGAGTTTTCGTATGGGAAAACTTAGCAATGACGGGTTTCACCATGGGTGGACCTTGGGTTTGTCGAGCCTGATACCAGGGGAGTTGTCTATCCCGAGTTTTATCAAGGCTCACCAAGGGTGGACCTTGGGTTTGACAAACCTTGGGAGAGAGAGATTCACCTAGGGTTGAACTTGGGTTTTGCAAACCATTGGAGATCGACTAGGGACGTGTCTGTCATAGATTTTGATGGAGGTTCACCGAGGGTGCTACCGAAGGTCGACCCTGGATTTTAAGAACCCTTGGAGATTATCAGGAACTGATCCTAGGTTTTGCTGGAGGTCCAGCTTAGGTGCTATTGAAGGCTGGCCCTAGGTTTTTAGAACCTTTTAAATTACCAGGAGTTGGTTATTTGATGGAGGTCCATCTAGGGTGCTACCGAAGGCCAGTCCTAGGTTTTGAGAACCTTTGAAATTACTAGGAGCTGGTCCTAGGTTTTGCTGAAGGTCCGCCTAAGGTGCTACTGAAGGTCGGTCCTAGGTTTTTAGAACCTTTGAAATTACCAAGAGCTAATCATGGGTTTTTCTGGAGGTCCACCTAGGGTGCTACCGAAGGTCGGCCCTAGGTTTTTATAGCCTTTGAAATTACCAGGAGTTGGTCCTGGGTTTTGCTGGAGGTCCACCTAGGGTGCTACCGAAGGTCGACCCTAGGTTTTGAGAACCTTTAAAGGTTACCAGGATGCGTCTGTCCTGGATATTGGTGAAGTTCACCAAGGGTGGACCTTGGATTTTAAGAACCCTTGAAGAGTAGTCAGGTGCTAGTCCTGAGTTTCGTCGTGTTCCTGCAAGGTTGACACAAATATATGAAATTCAAAGAGAGATATGTTTTATTAATGTGACATTCAGGTACATATTCTCCTTTTTATTCTTCGGATGTGCCTCATTTAGACCTCTCAAACCAAAACCCTTCTTTTTTGTTGGGACAAAAAACTCGAGTATGAAAAGGAGTACGCCATCCGGCCTTCGATATGTTAGCTATAGCAGAACTTCAGGTGGGTAGCATTCCATGTTCTTGGAATTGTTGTACCACCTAGTTCTTGTAGCTTGTAAGCACCATTGTCTAGGCTAGTGACGATCCTGAATGGGTCATCACAATTGAGTCCAAGCTTTCATGCATAAGGATCTTTTCTGGCTTCACCCCGGACATGCCAGACTAGGCCGCCTAGCTAGAAGGTTTGTGGTTGAACCTTCATGTTGTATCTTCTTGATATCTGAAGTTTGGTAGCTTCTTCTCTAATTCTGGCCTGTCTTGGATTTCCTCCGTAGTTTCTAGCTCAACCCTCATGTTCTCTTCATTTTGTGGTTCTTGAAATAGCAACCTCATTGTCGATGGTTCCCTGACTTCAACGGGGACCATGGTGTCTATGCCATATGTGAGTCAAAAAAGGGTTTCATGTGTAGTTGTCTAAGGTGAGCAATGATAGGCCTAGAGAATATTGGGGAGTTCTTCCTTCGAGAGACCTTTAGACTTATCCAGTCCAATTCGTAGGGCTCAAAGCATGACTCTCTTTGTTGCCTCCACCAGGCCATTGGTTTAGGGGTGTTCGACAGAAGTGACAAGGTGCTTGACACTTAGCCTTATGAGGAAATCTTTGTAAGTTTGTGCTTTGAATTGTGTGCCTTTGTCAATGATAATGGCGAAGGGTAAACCATACCTACATACGAGATGTTTGCAAGTGAATTTTTCTACCTCACTAGTAGTTATCTCACGAAAGGGTTTTTCTTTTGTCCACTTGGTGAAATAATCAAGGACATCAATAGAAATTTGATTGCTCCCGGGTTTCTTGGTAGAGGCCCTAGGAAGTCTATTCCCCACATGGCGAAGGGCCAAGGGGAAGTCAAAGTGTGGAGATTGTCAGGAGGAGTCTGTGGGACGTCCACAAATTCATGGCAGTTTTTGCACCTTTAAGTGAAGTCAAAGGCATCAGTCCGGAGTGTTTGCCAATAGTACCCTGCTTGTACTATCTTGGTGGCAAGGGAACATCCTCTTGTGTGGAAGCCGCATATCCCTTCATGAAGTTCTCTCAGGATGTAGTCTGCTTGCTAGTTGTCCAGACATTTGAGTAAAGGTGTTGTCAACCCTCTTTTAAATAATTCACCATTAAGGATGACGTAGTAACTAGCTTTCCTTTTTAGATGTCAAGCCTCATTTTCATCTATTGGTAGTGCCCCTTTGATGAGAAATTTTTTTAAGGGGTCATCCAGTTGGGTTCCTCCTCTTTGCCTGCCATTACCTCTTGGGTGTCTATGGTGGGAGCTTGGAGTGTTCCCTGGATGATAGTTTTGAGGTGTCTGGTTTTCTTGATACTAGCCAGCTTGGAGAGTAGGTTTGCCCTGGTTTCATCCTAAAGACCTTTTTCCTTTGGTTCTAATTTATTACCCTGAAATAATGAAGTGATACATTTTGAAGCACTCAAAACTTTTGATGAGTGTTCTTGCCCTGTGATAATATTGGAAGAGTATGGATTCTTTAGTCTGGAATTTATTGTCGACCTATCACTGGACAAGTTATGAGTTAGAGTAGCATCTCAGTTGCTTAGCTCTGACTTCTTTTGCGAGTTTGAGACCTACTATGAGTACCTCGTACTCGGCTTGGTTATTTAAAGCTCTAAAATTGAGCTTAAGGGCTTGTTCGAGTGTAACGTTGCTAGGCCCTTCAAGGATGCTATTTGCTCTGCTTCCTTGCATATTAGATGCTCCGTCCAAGTAAAGATTCCACTAGTATGGGTTGGCTTTGTCATTACCTGTGAATTCTGCGAGGAAGTCTACCATGAGATGTGTTTTCATGAGGCCTCGAGGTTCATACTGGAGGTCGAATTCTGATAGTTCGATCGACCATGCCACCATTTTGCCTGCCAGTGCGGACTTTTTCAGCACCTATTTAATAGGATAATTTGTTTTAACTATCACCCGATGGCTTTGAAAGTAGGGTCGAAGGCATCTAGCAAATGTGACAAGTGCCAATGCTATCTTTTCTATCATTTGATAGCGCTTCTCAGCATCATGCAGAATGCAGCTGGTGAAGTAAATGGAGAGTTGATACTTCCCTTCTTCTTGGACAAGGGCTAAGTTGACATCCTCGTCCGCTATTGAGAGATAGAGGAGCAGTGGTGCCCCTAGTCAAGGTCGACTCAAGATGAGTGCTGTAGTGATTGTTTTCTTGAATGCTTCAAAAGCTTGCTCATAGGCCTTATCCCAGAGGAAGGGTTCGATCTTTCTGAGTAGCTTGTAGAAAGACTTCGTCATTTTTGCAAGCTTCGAGAGGATCTGAACATGGACGCTAGTTTGCCATTTAGTTTTTGAACTTTGGCAACGTTAGTTGGGCTGTGCATCTCCAATGTGGCTACACACTTGTCAAGGTTGGCTTCAATTCCATGATATGTAATCATGAAATCGAGGAATTTACCACCACCTACCCCAATGTACACTTCTCTAGTTTGAGAGGCACGTCATACTTCTGGATCTCTTTGAAAACTTCCTCTAATTCTGTTACATGTTGGGATACGCTCTGGGATTTGATGACCATGTCATCAACATATACCTTGACATTTTGTCTGATATGTTTTTTGAAGACTCTGTCAATTAGTCGTTGGTATGTGGCACCCACATTTTTTAGGCTGAAGGGCATAACCCTGTAACAATAGTTGGTATCTTTAGTGATGAATGTCGTTTTCTCCTTGTCGGGGGTGTGCATCCTTATCTGATTGTACTCAGAATACGCATCCAAGAAACTTAGTATTTTGAACCCTGATGCACCATTGACCAGCCTATCAATGTTGGGCAATGTGTACACATCTTTGTGACATGCCTCGTTGAGGTCGGTGAAGTTAGTGCAAATGCACCACTTGCCGTTAGCCTTTTGGACCATCATGACATTGGCTAGCCATGAGGAGTGTCTGACTTCCTTGATAAAGTTGGCCTTCAGTAATTTTGTCAACTTCTTCTCTGACCGCCCTACGCCTTTCATCCTTCATCTTCCTCTTCTTCTATGCTATTGGTCTGGCCTGAGGGCATATTGCCAGCTTGTGGCATATAAGAAGTGTTGATACAATAGCTCCAAACTCGTTCAATGTTTTCCTACCAATTAAAGCAAAATAAGAAGTGTTAGCATTAATGATTAGATACCTAATAGTGAAGCTTCTCGAGAGTGAGCCTTGACCAAAAGTGGTAATGAGGTCCACATAACCTCTTGTATCAATCCTTTTCTTCTGCAAAGCCAAGGAGGGGTCCAGGGTGAGGGTGAATCATGTCCAGTGAGATTTCAAGCCTCTAGAAAGTCTTCCAATATAGGATGTCTGCTAAACGACCCTGATCAATGAGGACTTTGATACCATAAAGTTGGCAATCATTGAAAACACTATGAACATACACAATAACCAAGAAGAGGGTGAATTGGTTAAAATTTGACATTTTAAAAATCTTTAAAGAATCAGAGTAATAGGATCGTATCATAATTAAACCAAGAATGCTTCAATCAATCAAACCACTAAGCTCAAGAAAATAATTACAAAAAGCTTCACTTGTTGAGTAATAAAGATTTCACCAAGAATCACAGAATAAGATAGCAAGAAGAGATTAAACAAAGTAATCAACACAAGAACTTATACTGGTGCACCTCTCAACAAGAGAAGCTACATCCAGTTTCTTCTAATCAAAACTTGATTAGAGTTCCACTATTCACAAAATTCAGTTCTTCCAAGCTTACAACAATCACCCTTAATCAACCCAAGATTAAGAACAGAAATCTAAAACCCTTTTAGACTCCTAGTGACCAAGACATAGAGAAACCCTTCTCTACTCTTCCCTCTAGAGAACCCTACTCTAGAAAAGTTTTAAGAAACTTTTGTAATAGCAACAAACAGGTAGAAAACTAAAAACCAATTACACACAGAAACTAATGGAGAGAAACAACCTGATGATCCATAGTATATGAATGCATATGATTACCAATCTTGATGAAGGTTGAAAGAAAACAAGTTTCAGACCAAACTCTCCAAGAGCTTCTTTAAAATCTTGTCCAAGAAGAAACCTTTCAATGAAACATGAATATTGGAATTTGTGGACAAGAGCTTTATGACTCAAAGTATCTTTTCTTACTTCATAAGGCTTTTGAAAACTATGAAAATTCGCAATGTAATGATCTGTGGTTTTCAAAAAACCCAACAACTTTTTATAGAAAACTATTGTAAATGAACGTAATCGACTAAATCGTCCATGTAATTGATTATTTACACTTATGTAATCGATTAATTTACTCATTTAATCGATTAAAGTGTTCTTGAGCTTCTGGAAAATATACATGAACAAAGTAATCGATTAATCTGTCATGTAATCGATTACTACATGGATTGTCATTTTCAAAAACGTGCTCAGTAATAGATTACAGATAAATGGTAACTGATTAACACAGTCAAGACTTGTTTTGTGTTTGCACTGAGTAATCGATAAATTAATGTCTGTAATCGATTGTTTTGTTCTTCATGGCTCAAGTAATAGATTACCAAATCGTGGTAATCGATTAAGGCAGTGAAAAATTGGTTTTCCCAAAAACTTAAACCCTGAGCACTTGGCTTTTATTCAATCATGAAAACTTCAAGCTTTTTCACAAGACATGTGCTTTTATAAAACCATGAATGGAAGCCAATGAATAATGTTTATGCAATACAATGGATCATAGGATGAAACTCTCATACATCCAAAGATTACATATGCCTTCAATTGAATGACATGTAAAAGCTAAAACTCAACCAAGACAAAGAGCCTCAGCATGCATCTTGATCCTCTTCAAGCTCCTCATGTATCTAACTATCTCCCCCTTTTTGGCTTTGATCATGCCAAAATTCAATTGAACATGTTGAACCTTGGTGTTCTTTAAAAGGAGATGATTTCCAAGTGCTTATACTTGATATCAAAAAATAGAATCAACTTCTTGCCAAGAACAAATGTTAAGTATACTTTGTATAAACAATTTACAATCATAGATATTTATATGCTCCCCTATCATAGGTAATTTCACATTCGTTAAGATAATATGCAATGTTTATCCATTTATATCTTTATTTTATTTACCCAAGCATAACATATATGTTTCTCAATATGTTCATTCTTCTCTCCTCAATATGTTCTCATTTTTCAATATGTCTCATTCTCATTTTTCTCCCCCTTTTGGCTTATTAAAGACAAAAAATAGTCTAGTGATATATGAAATAAGTAAAGCAAGATATAAACACCATAAAAGTGAATTTTATTCATTCATGATAGATGTAGAACAAGAGACATGACATAAAGGCAACAAGGATAATAGCTGAAAAAGAAACAACACAACCACAAGCACGAAATTACATCCACCAAACTAGAGATTGTCAAAATCTTTAAGAGCCATCCTAGTCTCTATGTTCTCTAACCTAGAAGTAATTTCTTCCATGGAAGAATGAACTTCAGCTCTATGTTCATGATGCAGAGCCAGCATAGCATCCATCTTTTGAATCATTAAGGATTCAAAAGGTGTCCACTGCTGTTGTGCAGGACCAGCTTCAGCATCCTCTATCTCTTCAGCTCCTTCACCTTCATCAGCTCCTTCTTGTGGAGCTTGCTCTCTAGCCATCAACCACCCATTTAGGTCTATAAACCTTGAGATTAAATCAACATATGGGAATTTATAGTTGATTAACCTTGCAGACTTTAGCATTGTCTCCACAATGACAAGAACCCAGTTAATCTGAGTTGTAGTCTTCATGCCATGCACCAGTTGCAAATCATCATCTGTGATTTGTACATGATTCGTGGACCTAGGGGTGAGGACATAGGTGATGATGTAGTGCAGTAACCTATCCTTCCCTATCATATTTCCAACTCCTAATCTAGTTGTCAATCTAGCTTGAGGATCCAACAACATACCTCTGCATGTGTCAATCTTGTTGTATCCTCCAATCTCTTCATCAAACCTCATCACTCCTTCATAGGAGATCCCAGCTACAACCCTCCAAACATCTTCATCAATTACCATTGCAACTCCATTTAGTTGGGAACGGAGAACCCCATCCATGCTAGCTTTGGCACAAGTGTAGAACACTTTCACCAACTCAGGGTAGAATGTACCCTTTAATTCAAGGAATTTCTTCAATCCTTGAGCTTCTAGCATAGCAGGGAAATTAAATGCCTCATTGATAAACCAGTCAAGCTCTAAGTACTTAGGTGGCATGACTAGCTTGGTAGCATTGAACTGCATATAGTTCTGTCTTTCAGTTTCAGTGTTGAACCAGGTGTTGAGCCTGTTCACAGCTGCATTAGAAGATTCTCCAGCTTTTCTCTTACTGGTTTTGGTTCTTTTTAGGGCATTTGGGTTAGACATGATGAGATTTGGTTGAAGAATGAAATGGGCAAAGGTTTGCTTTAAAGGAGAGAGAAATAAAGCACAAGGATTAGCTCAGCTTGCTTTAAGGAAGAAAAGATTTTTCAGGTGTGAAGTTTCAGCCTTTGAATATCTGAATTTATAGGGGTTTTGAAGTTTAAATTTGAATTTTAAATTTCTTGTAACAACTATTTCAAGTTTCAAGAGGATTTAATAGCACAGACACAAATTTGAATTTCAAATTTGAGATAAGATATGTCAGTTTAAATTTTTGAAAATTGTGCAATTTTTGCTAGATAATTGATTACATAAGCCTGGTAATCAATTATTTCAAGGCAAAGTTTGTTTCTGAACAAAGCGTAATCGATTAATATGATAGTGTAATCAATTACTCTAGTGGAGTTTTAACATAGAAGCAACTCTCAATCATTAAGTAATCAATTAAAATACAAGGTAATTGATTACTCCAGAGAGTTTCTATTTCAGAAATAGCTTTCAGCAGTAGGTAATCGATTAATTCAATAGTGTAATCGATTACTCCAAATGTTTTCTATTTCTAGATATAATTTAAATAACAAGTAATTGATTAATTCGATAGTGTAATTGATTACTTCAAGGAGGTTTCCATTTTGAAATGCACTGAAAGTACCAAGTAATCGATTATTTCGCACTGTAATCGATTACTCCAATGAAGTTTTGGCCCTAAATTTGTCTCTAAACCTCCAATAATCGATTAAAACACATAGTAATCCATTAAAGTAGAAAATTATGTAGAATTAACAGTGTTTTTTTTCATCAGGATTTCGAATTTTAAGCGTATGTGATGAATAGTCAATTTAAATGGTATATCATATAATCAGGCACATTATAAGCATGCTAGCATATATTAGATTCGTCAAGAATATCTAGCATGATCCTAAGATCATAGAATCTATCTCTAGATAAGGGTTTTGTAAATATATCAACTAATTGATTGTTAGTATCAATAAACTCAATTGTGATGTTACCTTTTTGGATGTGATCCTTGAGAAAGTGATGTCTGATCTCTATGTATTTTGTCCTTGAGTACATGACTGGATTCTTTGATAGATTTATTGCACTTGTGTTGCCACATAATAGGGGAATTTCCCACCAAAGTCTTGGAGTTATTGCTTAAGCCACAAACTTTGTGCACAGCAACTTCCAGCTGCTACGTATTCAGCTTCTACTGTTGAAAGAGCAACACAGGATTGCTTCTTACAATGCCATGAGTGAAAATACAATGAATACACTGCAAATGAACCAAGAAGGGGGGTGAATTGGTTCAAATTGGATATTTAAAACTTTCTGAAACAAATTGCGGAATTAAACCTTAGGATCGTATCACTAGTTCACCTTTTTCAAATCCAAAAATTGTTCTTCACCCAAGATCAACCTTAGTTATGAAAGCAATGACAGAAAAATGTTTATTTGATAATAATACTTGATTTCACAAAGACATGTAATGAAACATACAGAAATCTAAACAAAAGACAAAGCAATTATACTGGTTCACCTCTCAACCTTGGAGGCTGTTAGAATCAAGAAGCTGAAGCTAAAGAATCAAGGTTGATGGAAGCTATTTTGTTTTTATATTTTACATGTCCACTCAATATGATGGCATTTGTAATTTTGAGTTAAAAGCTTGGTTCATAGGTTAAATCCTTATAATCCTTTGCAGCCCTTAAGTAAATCATGCATTCATACATTCATGAATAGGTTTTAATCATATTAGTATGTGCAAAGTAATAGGATTACATTAAGTACATTTAAACAAGCATAAAATGGTTTTACACTGCTTTAATCGATTACTTGAATGAAATAATCGATTATCAGCTTGTTTGAATTTCTGGAAAATGGTTTAAGAACAGTTTAATCGATTATCTGAGTACATAATCGATTACATAAGCCATCTGCATAATATAGCTTAACATGATTAACTGGTATAATCGATTACCAAATAATTGTAATCGATTATATATGCTTTGTAGTGTTTTAGACACATTCTGGCATAATCGATTAAATGGGATTATAATCGATTACCTCTGCTTGTTAAGAAAGCATGTCATTCTGGCGTAATCGATTAATTGGTGAAATAATCGATTATTATGTTCGTTCAAGATTTCCAGAATTATGATGAACAATTTAATCGATTATTAAGATGAAATAATCGATTACCATTACTTAAATAATCGATTACCATAGCGAAATAATCGATTACAGACTGTTAAATCAGTTTTTTATAAATAGAAAAGTTGTGTCATTAGAAAATATGAATTAGAAAGAGAGCACTCGTTCCTACCTTAGGTTTTACATTCTCTGAGAGTTCTAAAAGATCAAAAAGTCAGAAATTAGAGAGTTGTTCATTTTGTTGAGATCTACATGGGTGCTTAGTCAAGTTTCTCATTTTGAATGATCATTAGTGCATGTTAGTGAGTAAAGAAGATTCAAGAAAGAATGTCATACATCATCTCAGGTTGATTAATTCATTCATATCATTTTAGCTGCAAAAGAAAATGAGGTGATACCTTTCTTGAACCCTAAGCTTTTGTATTTGTTGTTTTACTTTGTGTAATCTTTGTTGATTTTCCATATAACATTTGGGGTTCTTTAAGGCATATCTAGAAAGGGTTTTCTAGGGGTAGAACAGAGAGGGGATCTCTGGTTCTTGGTCTTTTGAGAAATCTAGGGGGTAGATTTTGAGTTTTGCCTTAGGAAGGTGAAAGAGACCTTGTTGCTTGCTTGTAAAGAACTAAGACTTGTTATAGTGGAACTCTAACCTTGTTTGGGTTGGAAGTTAAACTGGATGTAGCCTCCGGGGTTGAGAAGTGAACCAGTATAAACTTTGTGCATTTAAGTTTTGGTTTATGTTTAATTGAATTCTTGTAGTATTCAATTTGCTTATCATTCACACTTTGGATATGCTCAAGGGTTAATTGATTGGTGAAGAAGATTGTTTTCTAACTTGGTTTTGTTTAAGATACGATCCAAATAAATTCTTCCGCTGTACATTGTTTTGTGAGAAAAATTTTTAAAAAAGGAGGTAAAACCAATTCATCGCCCCTCTTGGTTTATTCAATTAGGTGTTCATTGTATTTTCAATTGGTATCAAGAGCTGGTTCTTGTAATTTGCTCAAGATCTTTCTCAAATCTTTGACAATGAATGCTAATCAAATAACATTCAAGGAGGGTGCTTCTTTGATTAGACCACCTTTATTTGAAGGAGAACACTTTAGTTTTTGGAAAAACAGAATGCAAATCTTCATCCAATTGAATGACCCGGGTGCATGGAATTGTATTGAGAAAGGTCCTTTTATTCCTACCAAAGTTATTGATGGCAATTCAATACCAAAAGAATGGGATGAAATGTCTGAAATAGAAAAGAAACTAACTCAATATGATTTCAAAGCAAAGAATATGATAACTTCTGCATTATCTTCTGATGAAATTTTCAGGACTGTTAGGTGTAAAAGTGCCAAGGAAATGTGGGAATTACTTGAAGTCACACATGAAGGAACA
>CM023960.1:13370955-13390108 GCA_013407115.1 Glycine latifolia
TTCATATATGATATGCATACAATACATATTATTTTGTTTTTGAATTGATAGTTCTATGATATTTTATATTATGCAAGTATCTATCTGTATGCCTACTACTAATAGTGAAGATGACCTGGCTAAAAGTTAAAAATAATATTTCCATAGGAAAATAGAGTAAAAAAGTAACTAATGGAAAAAAATCTTAATAATTATAAATCCTAATATTTATCTATAATAAATCCTAAAAAACATAATAGGATCACCTCTTATTCTAGCTTTGTTTAGATATGTTTCTTAGTGGCTTTGTCCTCCTCACATTAAAAAAATGTCAATCTTCTTTATTTAGGTTTTCGACAATTAAGAATCACAATAAATCAAATACTATATATATATATATATATATATATATATATAGCAAAAATGTAAAATTAATTGCAATAATAACCGTTAAAATTTAATTAATAATCATTATTACATTTGCACTGTTTACAATTTGAAATTTATAGATTCAAATGCTATAATTTTTAAAAAAATAATTCAATTATATTACTATTTTATTTTAAATTAAATGATTTCAATTCGATTCCATTTAAAATTAATTTTGATTTTATTTAAAAAAAGATTTAGAGTAGATAGAAGAAAAATTAAACTTATTTAAAAAAATAAAAAAACCTAATTAAATATTATAAAAATAAATAATCTATTTAAATTATTTTAAAAATATAAAACCTAATTAAAGCTTTGAATATTTAAATAAGAAAAAAATCAAATTGAAAATTTACCCACTAAATTAGAAGAAAAATTAAACCTATAAAATTCCATGCATATATTGGTATATTGAAATTTTACCCAATTCTTAATAATTATTGATACAGGCATAGACATAAGGATGGATACAATTCGTTTTAGCTTCCCCAAATCCTACATATATTGAGACTGTGAGAGCCTCATGCTACCCTTATGCTGCTGGTTAGATGTAGAACATTAGTATTTGCTTTAAGTGCATGCAGCCTATACCCCAACTCCTAAACTACTAAAATCCTTCATTAATTTTTATTTTATTTTGTTTAATGATTAAAGAAGAAAATAATTTAAAGAGCTGTGGTATATGGAAATATGAAACTTAACTACTGAAACTTTTGTTCATTTTATCACAGATGACAATAGAGCCAAGGGTAGTGGATTAGCTCCATGGCCTGCAAGATTGACTAGTCCTCCTCCTAGATTAGCTGACTTTGGCTATTCAAATGACATGTTTGAAAAGAACACAGTGATCGAAAATTACAATTGATCCTCTTGTTAATGACTAAAATTATTTTTTCCACTGTTAGCATAGCAATTTAGATAAATCAACTTTTGTCTTAAATTTTGTCCTGTGCAGGAACTATGGCAAAGGAGAGTTGCGAAGTACTGGGATCTCTTGAGTCCAAAAATCACATCAAACACGTTGAGGAATATTATGGATATGAAAGCAAACATGGGTTCATTTACAACTGCTCTTAGACACAAGAATGTTTGGGTAATGAATGTAGTACCTCAAGATGGACCAAACACACTTAAGCTCATATATGACAGAGGCCTTATAGGAACTACTCATGACTGGTATTGAAGCTAGATTGCTTGAATTATAAATCTATTGCTTCTTTGATAACTTTCCATCCATTTGAGGCATTTCATTATTATAACCTATGAATTTCTAATCATATTTGATTCTGTCTTCTAATATTTAGATTCATTTGCCAAATATGGTTTCAACGTATTGGTAAGTAGACACTATTTTCTAATTTTATGGAAGTGTTCTTAATCTCATATATTACTTCACTAGAAATAAATATTTTAATCATATATTACTCCTATATTAACGTGATTTGGTGTGAAGGTATGAAAATATAGTATGATTTCCAATGCTTATATAGATAAATTCAATGATAATAACATTATTAGGAATTTAATTGTCTCAGATCAGGAGGGAAAGAAGAAAATTAAGTATGATTTCCAATCCTCTATTTTTTATTTATTTAAAAAAGACATTCTAAGACGGTTATTTGAAAAACCATCTTAGAAAATAGGCTTCTAAGACGGTTATAGGCTAAGAACTGTCTTCGAATGTCCAATTCTAAGACGGTTATAGCCTATAACTATCTTAGAATATGACATTCTAAGACGATTCTTTCCAATAACCATCTTAGAATGATGTAAAAAATAAAAAATTCTAAGACAAATTCTAAGACGGTTCTAGGCTAATAACCATCTTAGAATGTGACATTCTAAGACAGTTCAATAATCGTCATAGAATGTCTTATCTTTCAACAATGATTCTCGAACTGATGTCGAATGGGTCAAATAACCGATGTAGAAAGCGATGTTTGTAGCAAAAGAAGAATCTTCAAACGTTGTGGATTTACCAAAGGGTTATCTTGCAGTCTGTTTTGGAGGGTATAGATATCTAATGGGTGGTCTTACAATTCCTTGCGGAGAATGTGTTCTTGGATATCTCTTTTTGCTTGAATATGAGCTACACCTACAAAGATAAGTAGACTTATATTACTTGACACATTTTTTGTTAGGGCAATGACATATTTTAGGGTTGACTGAGTTAGAAAAAAAAAAGAAACTTATGGTCTTCACCTTATTTCCTCATGTATATCAATATGAAAACAAAAGAGGGTGAGGTTAATAAGCTGAATGTTTATTGATAGTGGGTCAATAAAAAATAGAAAATGTACTTTCACTTATCTACACAAAAAACCAATATAAAATTGGCTGCAAGAAATACATTTTAAGAAAAGTATATACACCATCATAGATATGATTAAAGGAAGTCAGAGAGGAGAAAAGGATTTCAAGGTCACACAAAGGGTTTCAGGAATGGATCTAGGTAAGTTCTTGAAACCTCCTTATCGTATTCGGTAAAAGTATGTTGTCTAAGATACCTAGTGCTTTAAATTAGTGTAATTTCCATTGATGTTAAACCCTAAGAAATCTACACATTATAGTTTAACAGCTTAAATCACATAGAAATGAATTCCTTGTTCTCCTATAAGATTCAAAAATAGCTACATTATTTATTTTATGGAACATGCTCCTAAAGTGGCCCTTCAATTCACATTGTTACAAATCCAAATTATTTGATGATTTGATTAGCATGTGAAATTACTTTCCAAACTTCTCTTAATCAACTTGTCCTTCATTTGTATATGTAGAATTAAAAAAAATTATGTCGGGAGAGCTTGTGGAGAAAACAATTTCTATAAAAAAAATTATTCAATTTCTTTCTCTTTTTCTTTTTCTCTCCTCTCTCTTTTTGTCAAACATTACAATGATCTATTTATAGACTATAATATGTCCTTCAACAATTTAAAAGGATTAAATCCTATTAATAGCCATAACCCACCATCACAACCCATTATAGTCATTCATAACCATAAACTACAATCAAAATCCATTATAGTCATTTATAGCCATAAACTACCATTATTATTGACTCTTGACCTTTCATTCTCCTAAAAATTACTAATTAAACCCATTAATATTTTAAGTTTACTCAACAAAACTCCTCCATAAACTTAAAAGTTTCTACCATCCTTCATGCCGATCAATTTCTTTTTTTTTTCTTCTTGAACACCTACTTCACATCAATGGGCTGACTTCCTTTCGGAAACTCCGCTAACTGTCATGTGTTGCTGCGGTTAATTGCTTTAATCTCCTCATCCATGGCAGTTTGCCACTTCTTGTCTTGCACCACCTCTTCAAAACTTATATTCTCGGAATCTGCCAAAAGACATACAATATGTACCTCATTTGTCGAATTATACAAGTCTTGCAAACTTCGCATTTTGGATTGTTGCGGTTCATCTTCATCATCGGTAGTTTCAGAATTTGCTGGTAAGATTGTTGGTATAGCTTTTGATGATCCTCCATTTTCGTTGATAACCTCAATTGAGTTATTCCAATCCCACCTGCTTGCTTCATTTACTCGTACCTTGTCTTCTACGTCGACTCTCAAACATTTTTGTTGAACACTTCTCAAATTCAGCTTGAACATGCGATTTCTTCCCATTTCAACTCGAACGACCAAACACCCATGCTTATCTTTCAAGTGTAATACTCGATCTTTAATAAGTACAAAATAACCTTTCTTCATGAGTTGCCCCATACTCAAAATGTTGCTCTTGAGGTCTGGTACGTAATACACATCTTGGATTGACCCAACTAAGCCATCCTTTTGTAAATAACAAACCGTACCTTGGCCTTTGACGTCAACCTTCGACGCATCTCCAAATGACACATGCTCGATTTCAACCTTTCACATCTCTTTGAATAGGTGTTTGTGCCCGCACATATGGTTGCTCGCACCCGTGTCAAGGTACCACACCGTGTCGTTATTGGTGTTGACTTCATTCCATCAAAAGAAAACCTTTTTTTGCCTCCTCATCTTTCGTGATTAGGTTGGTTGTCTCTTCCACCTTTTTCTCGACTTGACATTCTTTTGCAAAATGCCCCACCTTGCCACAATTGTAACACTTATAAGAGTAGCAATCCTTCACATAGTGACCATATTTGCCACACTTGTAGCACTCAATATTGGAATAATTCGATCGATCACCTCTCCTATGACTGCGTCCTCTTCCATGCCAATTTTGTTGGTTTGATTGCTCCCTCTCCTGATAATACCCTTCTTGACAGCGGCCTCTACTACCGCGACCATCTCCTCGACCTCCATAGCCACGCCCTCTACCTCGAAAGTTTTGATAATAGAGTACCTTTTTCGTCTTTGATTGATGCCTTGGCTTGAAGAGCTTGCTTGAGTGTCTCCTCCTCCTTCTTCTTCTTACGTTGTTCATGTGCCTCTAGAGAACTGGAAAGCTCATCGACCATGAGCTTTGTTAGGTCCTTTGACTCTTCTATAGCACATACGACATTCTCGAAATTGTTGGTTAACAACCTCAAAATCTTCTCTACAACTCACGCATCAGTTAATGCTTCTCTGTTTCGGTTGAGTTGGTTCACCACAGTTTGAACGCGCGTGATGTAGTTGGAGACCCCTTCCAACTCCTTCATCTTCATGCCTTCCAACTCACCACGAAGTGTTTCAAGGTGAACTTGTTTAACCCGGTCGGCTCCTTTATAGACATTCGCCAAAATGTCCCACGCTTCTTTTGAAGTTGTCTCACTCGCAATCTTCTCAAAGCCCGACTCGTCAACAGCTCGAAACAACATGTACAAAGCTTACTTATCTTTCAATCGCGTCTCTTTCAACGCCTTTTGTTGAGCCGTTGTATATCCCGTGGTAGTTTCTGGTTCTTCGAAACCTTCTTGGACCACCTCCCAACCATCTTGAGACCCGAGAAGAGCTTTCATTTGGATGCTCCAATTTTCATAGTTCACCTTCGTTAGTCGAGGCAACGATACATTGTTGATTATACTCGTCATTGGCTCCTGATACCAATTTGTAGAATTGAAAAAAATTATGCCGGGAGAGCTTGTGGAGAAAACAATTTCTATAAAAAAAACTTTATTCAACTTCTTTCTCTTTTTCTTCTCTTTTTCTTTTTCTCTCCTCTCTCTTTTTGTCAAACATTACAATGATCTATTTATAGACTATAATATGCCATTCAACAATTTAAAAGGCTTAAATCCTATTAATAGCCATAACCCACCATCAAAACCCATTATAGCTATAAACTACAATCAAAACTCATTATAGCCATTCATAGCCATAACCTACCATTATTGTTGACTATTGACCTTTCATTCTCCTAAAAATTACTAATTAACCTCATTAATCTTTTAAGTTTACTCAATAGTATAAGTATCATTTGAAGACTTTGAATGAAATACCATAATGAATATAAGGATTAAGATATTATGTTTTCCTTCTAATAGAAAAGGAATTAATTATGTTCAAATAGCTAAGTTTTGGAAAATATTCTGACAGTGAACCATCACTAGCACATATTTTTTTCAGACCTAGAACCAACTATTATGCTAAATTGCTTAAGAAGGTGTTGCTGCTTGACACACAGAAATGAATAATGGTTTATCATAACTAAATTTGGCCTCTTTCATATGAGAAAATTAGTCATATGGTGCTACTGCTGGCACCAAGAACCCAATGACAACAAGTGGGAGTGGTTTGGCAAAATAGGCAAGTATTACAGTAATGACACTAGGCACATTGTTCCTCAGCTTTGCTCAATAACTCTTGGAAGAAAGTTTGCTACAATTTTGACGTGGAGATCACAAATTGCTTCATTTTCTCTCCAATATAGACTGCAAAGTAGTCCTATGGCATGTCCACAACTTTTGAAGATGTTTCTGTTTGCTACATATGATGCCTTTGATGTATTTGTTGAGACTTGAAAAGGTTCGTTCTAAAAATGGACGTGCAAATAAGATGGAAGTTTTTGAACTTATAATGCTTCAGAATGACAATGATTTTTGTTGGTCCCTAATCTCATGTGTTTGCAGCCCTGAATATATATAGGTAAAAGGGTATGTGAGAAACTGTTTTACTACCTAAATGATTGGTGGAAGGCTAAGAGTCATGTGACCAACTGGGAGACAAGCGCAAATGGCACTGTCGTATAGGACTTCAGAGCTCTGAAAAAGAAGAGATAAGAAGAGAACCAACATTGGATGCCTGATCATATTATGAGGCACTATGAACCACATTTTTATTTATGTCAATTTCTAAGCAACAATGTTTAACATTTGCATAAATGATGTTTCCGGTCCCCACCACCCTGAATACTTCAACAAGAACTAATTAGACTCTCTAAGACATCACATGTCCTGTCTCAAATTTGGTCCCATGACTCCTATCACATATCCCTCCTTCACTAATAATTCAAATAAACAATTAATGATTAATTTATTGTATATCCTTTTATCTATATATATTCATGGCTGCAAGCATTTACGACCACATAAATCATTCACATCCTATAGCATTCAAAACTCAAAACCTTATTTCAAGATTTCTCGATCTTTAACCACTCTCTTCTCCAGGCAATAAAACAATGGGTTTTGTTTACCAGGTATCATTATTTTCCGCAAATCAAGCATCTACAAAAATGGTGGATGCGCAAAAGGGCTATCTTGCAGTCTATGTTGGAGAGAAAATGAAGCATTTTGTTATCCCTATAACATACTTGAACCAACCTTCATTCCAGAACTTATTGAGTCAAGCTGAAGAAGAGTTTGGATATAATTGTTAGGATAAACGTTTAAATAAATAGTTAGTTACGTAGTTTGAATTTTAAAAGGAGTAATATGGGTAGATAAGATATGAAGATAGATAAGATATGGAGAGAAAGATATTATAGAAAGATATTGTTTAGATTTGAATTTGAATTGTTTTAGGTTTAGGGTTTTGGTGCTTATAAATAGCACATTATGTAAAGAGTTCAGTGTGGCTTTGGCAGACTATTATCAATAATATTAGAGAGTTTCCGCCCCCAGTAAATTGTGTGTCTGTGTTTGTGTGAGTGCACCAGTGTGTGTGTGTGAGAGTGGGCCTGTGAGATATCAGTTTATCAAATCACTGATATCAAATTGGTATCAGAGCTGAGAGAGAATGGAGAGTGGTCCGAGTAGTAGTCTGCCATTACCCCGCCTTATGAAGGCTAATTATGAGAACTGGAGTATCCAGATGAAGGCTCTGTTGGGAGCCAATGATAGTTGGGAGATTGTCCATGATGGTTTCGAAGAACCACAATCCACGACAGGATACACGGCGGCGCAGAACAAAACGTTGAAGGAGATGCGATTGAAAGACAAAGGTGCGTTATATATGATGCTCCGGGCTGTTGATGATTCCGGATTTGAGAAGATTGCTGGTGCAACAACGTCAAAGGAGGCGTGGGACATTCTTGCGAATGTCTACAAGGGAGTTGATCGAGTCAGGCAAGTCAGACTTCAAACTCTCCGAGGAGAGTTGGAGGCAATGAAGATGAAGGAAGGAGAAAGCGTATCCGATTTTGTTACTCGGATTCAGACCGTGGTGAATCAATTAAAGAGAAGCGGAGAGGTGCTGCCCGATGCCAGAGTGGTAGAGAAGATTCTGAGGTCACTCACCGATGACTTCGAGAATGTTGTATGTGCGATTGAGGAGTCAAAGGACTTAGCAACGTTCACCGTTGACGAACTTGCGGGTTCATTGGAGGCGCATGAACAGAGGAAGAAAAAGAAGAAAGAGGAGTCACTGGAGCAAGCACTTCAGACGAAAGCTTCAGTCAAGGACGAGAAAGCGCTCTACTCTCAAAATTTCCGAGGTAGAGGACGTGGCCGAGGTGGACGTGGTTATGACCGAGGTGGTAGAAGCCGAGGTCAAGAAGGGTGGAATAGAGAGCAGGCTGAATAAAGTCAACAAAATTGGCGAGGAGGCCGAGGACGTGGAAGAGGCCGACATTCAAATGTAGAATGTTATATATGTGGAAAGTACGGACATTATTCGAGAGATTGCAACAACTCGGATAGATGTTACAGTTGTGGCCGAGTTGGTCATTTTGCGAAAGATTGCCGAGCCGAGAGAAGAACGAATGAAACTGCGAATTATGCCGTAGAAGAAGTAAAAGATGGAGGACTACTAATGATGGCTGGAGGAGTCAACCAGACAACCGAGATGGAGTGGTTTATAGACACTGGTGCAAGCAATCATATGTGTGGGTACAAACATCTGTTCAGTAGTTTGAGAGAAACAGAAGCCGGACATGTATCGTTTGGAGACGCTTCAAAGGTCGGTGTGAAAGGCCGAGGTACGATTAGTTTCTTGCAGAAAGATGGACGAGTTGGACGTATTCAAGATGTGTATTACGTGTCTGAACTGAAAAATAATATTCTGAGCGTGGGACAACTAATGGAGAAAGGTTACTCAATTATTATGACTGACCGAGTTCTTTTATTGAAGGAGAAGCAAGGACGACTGATAGCCCGAGTACAGATGGAGAAGAATAGAATGTTCAAGTTAACACTGAGATGTGTGGAGGTCGGCTGTTTGCAAGCCGAGATGAATGATGAAGCATCCTTGTGGCATCGTCGGTTTGGACACCTTCACTTTGGAGGCCTAGCCAAGATGGTGAATAAAAATTTGGTGGTCAGATTGCCGAGAATGAATTGTGAGAGGAGATTTTGTGAAGATTGTGTTGAGTAAACATACGAGGAGTCCATTTCAGAGGTCGGCCAGATACCGAGCACGGCGACCACTGGAGTTAATTCATACCGATGTGTGTGGACCGATTACGCCCGGGTCCTTCAGTGGAAAGAGGTATTTTGTTACATTCATAGATGATTTCAGTCGTAAAACTTGGGTATATTTGCTGGAAGAAAAATCCAAGGTGTTTGAAGTGTTCAGGAGTTTCAAAACGATGATTGAGAATGCAACTGGAAGGAGGATCAAATCGATACGATCAGATCGAGGTGGAGAGTACACATCAAATGCATTTAAAAGATATTACGAGGAGTATGGCATCAGAAGATTCTTGACGGCACCATACTCGCCTCAGCAAAATGGAGTAACAGAGAGGAAGAATCGAACCATTGTTGACATGGTGAGATCAATGTTGAAGACGAAGAGTATGCCGAAGGAGTTTTGGGGGGGAGGCTGTTCTGTGTGCTGTATATATACAGAACCGCTGTCCGCATTCCATATTTAATGGAAAGACCCACAGGAATGAATTATGGACGGGCCAAAAGCCATTGGTGGGCCATTTGAGAGTTTTCGGGAGTGTGGCCTATGCACACGTTCCGGATCAGCAAAGAACCAAGTTAGAAGACAAGAGCAAGAAGTATATCTTCATTGGATATGACGAGAAGACGAAGGGATACAAGCTGTTAGATCCCGGCACCAAGACGGTATTGATAAGCCGAGATGTGAAAGTGAATGAAGACGATGAGTGGAATTGGAGCAGTCCATCCGAGATCAAATCAGATCCCGGAAAGATGGTTATACAAGACGAGAAGGAAGATGGATCACCGAGTTGGATCCCGGCAAGGAGCGAGACAGATGAAGACGAGATGAGACAACCCCGGATGAGGAGTTTGCAGGATTTGTACGAGTCAACAAGCGAAGCCCATCTTGTTTGTTTGTTGACAGATTCTGAAGAAATAAGGTTTGAAGAAGCAGTCCGAGATGAGAAGTGGCAAAGTGCCATGGATGAAGAGATCAAAGCAATTGAGAGGAATGATACTTGGGAGTTAACCGAGCTGCCAAGAGGAAGTCGGCCCATTGGAGTCAAATGGGTGTATAAGAAGAAAATGAATGCTGATGGAGAAATAGAGCGATATAAAGCCCGACTAGTAGCTAAAGGGTATTCGCAAAAGGCAGGAGTAGACTATGATGAGGTGTTCGCACCTGTTGCCAGAATGGAGACAATCAGATTGTTGATCTCGCAAGCAGCTCAATATGGGTGGCCGATTTATCAGATGGATGTCAAGTCGGCATTTCTGAATGGTGTACTTGAAGAAGAGGTGTATCTCGAACAACCACCGGGATACTTGAAGGGCGGAGAAGAAAAGAAAGTGTTGAGATTAAAGAAGGCTTTGTACGGACTGAAACAGGCACCGAGAGCCTGGAATACCCGCATTGATGCATATTTCAAGGAGGATGGATTTGAACAATGTCCATATGAGCATGCCATATATGTTAAGAAGAAAGGTGATGGTTTATTGCTTGTAGCTTTGTATGTTGATGATTTGATTTTCATGGGGAATAGTGAGGAGATGGCGCGAGAGTTCAAGAAGAAGATGTCGAGAGAGTTTGAGATGACTGATCTCGGTTTGATGAGATATTTTCTCGGTTTGGAAGTCAGACAGGACGAAGATGGAATTTTTATCTCTCAGGAGAGTTATGCGAAGGGAATCCTGAAGAGATTCATGATGGCGGATTGTAACCCGGTTTCAACACCTATGGAACCCGGTGCAAAACTTTCGAAGTATGATGGAGGAGAACGAGTTGATCCGAGAAACTATAGAAGTTTGGTCGGATGTTTGAGATACCTGACGTGTATGAGGCCGGATTTGTGTTTGAGTGTTGGAATTATAAGTCGGTTTATGGAAGAGCCGAGCTATTCTCATTGGGGAAGGCGGCCAAGAGGATTATGAGGTACATTCAGGGGACGATCACACAAGGACTTTACTATTCGAGGTCGGAAGATTACAGATTGAAGGGCTACTCAGATAGTGATTGGTGTGGAGATGTGGACGATAGGAAGAGCACGGCTGGATATGTATTTTTCATGGGAGAAACAGCGTTTGCATGGATGTCAAAGAAGGAACCAATTGTGACTTTGTCAACATGTGAAGCCGAGTACGTTGCAGCGTCCTGGTGTGTGTGTCATGCAGTGTGGTTGAGGAACTTGTTGGAGAAGCTGGAGCAAGTTCAGGTCGGTACGACCGAGATCCGGGTAGATAACAAGTCGGCAATCGAGTTAGCGAAGAACCCGGTTAATCACGAGAGAAGCAAGCATATTGACGTGAGGTTTCATTTCATCCGAGATCAAGTAAAAGAGAAGAAGGTGGAGTTGAGTTATGTAACGAGCCGAGAACAAGTCGGAGATATATTCACAAAGCCACTGCCGACGTTGCTGCTGGAGAATTGCAAGAAGATGATGGGAATGAAAGATGGAAGAAGAATTTAAAGTTTATGGGGGAATTTTGTTAGGATAAACGTTTAAATAAATAGTTAGTTACGTAGTTTGAATTTTAAAAGGAGTAATATGGGTAGATAAGATATGAAGATAGATAAGATGTGGAGAGAAAGATATTATAGAAAGATATTGTTTAGATTTGAATTTAAATTGTTTTAGGTTTAGGGTTTTGGTGCTTATAAATAGCACATTATGTAAAGAGTTCAGTGTGGCTTTGGCAGACTATTATCAATAATATTAGAGAGTTTCCGCCCCCAGTAAATTGTGTGTTTGTGTTTATGTGAGTGCACCAGTGTGTGTGTGTGAGAGTGGGCCTGTGAGATATCAGTTTATCAAATCACTGATATCAATAATCACCCCATGGGTGGCCTCACAATTCCTTGCAGTGAAGATGTCTTCCAGCGTATAACTTCTTGCTTGAATTGCAATAAATCTCACAATTTAGTAGACTGACGTAGATTTGTAGAGAAATTTTGTACATTAATCATCTTCTCGACATGTAAAGATCTCCCTTTTCTTGAGAAAGAGGAGAAAGAAACACAATGACAAAATCCTTGTATATCATTCTTTTGAGTAAGTATAATGAATTCAACTACTAATGCAGCTCCTCTGTATTTTCTATTTATTAGTTTCAATGTTTAATTCTCTCTTCATGACATAGTTGTATTTTGTTAAAAACCAGAGTTATAAGGAGGAATAGAATACATGATTCCTAACAAGGGTTGAGCAAAAGTATATTCCGTAGGACCAAGACAATGATTAAATTTATTTGGGACAAACAAAATATATTTTATCAATAAATGTACATATCAAATTAAAATTTTGAGCTGCAAGGTGCAAAATAAAATTGAACTTAGCATCAAGGTTATTTTCTTCCTTGATTAACCATATATCTAGAGAAGTCAAAGAACCAATGCTTTTCCATAACTTCTGCCTTTTAGATAAAGTTAAACTATGACCTTACAATGCAAGAAGCATGGGTTTTAAGTTTTCAACCAAAATAAGAAAGTGTCCTTAAACCGAAACAATAAATCTAGCTTTGGAAGAATTATGACTGACTAATATCTATATCATAAATTATCACCAAAAAAATTTATAGAGCTGAACAATTATTGACTATTCATTGAAACAGTGTGGATTAGAGTTCTTATTTTCTGTCCACCAAAATTTACGATACCTTCTTCCATTGCTACCGTGAATTGTGGGACAATACCTTAGTAGTAATCACTCCACGCTTTTCTGACAAAGAAACAACTAATAATCCAAGTGATAGTGCTGCTTATTTAGGAATATGGAAGAATTTTTTACCCTTGAAAAATCATAATGATTTTGCAGTGATGATAGAACGGGAGGGAGTACTAAATTAACTGAAGATATATAATTTCTATGTGCTTCTAAAGAAGGAACAAAAAGAACCACATATATAATTTCTTTTTTAGGACTGTTGTGAATTGAAATAGATTAGGGCACCAGTAAAACCCAGTATCATGGTTGATCAACATCTCCAACAGAATTACTTCACCTAATCCCTAATATAATATGATAGCCTGATATATATCAACTTAAATTTGATAACGATACTTTTTGTATGTATTAAAATTTGTTGAGATTTTGGCAGCAGCAAAAAGTGTTTAAGCAACGTTGTGTGGCATTCCCATTCAGGCAACAGGTTTCAACTTTAAATGGAATTTTATAAGAAAACAAAATTGACAATCCATATAATAAATGAAGTAGCCTTCTGTACAAATTGGCATCATCTAATCTGTATCTCAAACTCTATAAGCATGATTTACAGCTCTTTCAAGTGAGAGGTGACATTTTGGAACTCATCCTCCTTGAATGGTATTGTTAGACCACCAGTTGGATGATCATATCTGAATTCTTCTTCTGCTTGACTAAGTAATACTTGAAATGAAGGTGGGTTCAAGTATGATACTGGAATGATGAACCGACTCATCCTATCTCCAACATAGACTGCAAGATAGCCTTTTGGTTCTTCTATCCTCTTGGAGGCTTCTGCTTGAGTTGTTGAAAACGAAGCTTGCCTAATCATACTGGGTATGCGGAACCCCATTGTTTTCTGTGTCTCTGCTCAACAAATAATTTACTGATGACAAAGGACTTCTATATAAAAGAAATATTTGAATTCTGATACGTCACAGATGTGATGACTTGTGTGGCTTGAGAACCCAAGAAATAGTGTATATATAGGTTCTAAGGACATCTGCAATCCAATTCTACAACTTACAAAGGATCACATGGTATTGTCGCAAAGATCTTTTTCAAGGATTAGGAATTGGCCGACAAATGACCACCTTATAACCTAATGTTTGTTCATGCATTGTGATATAGCTAATCTAATGGTGGATATTCTTAGACATCTAACATGCTTCTTCACATAATTATGATGACAGTGCTATTGATATATATACATATATAGCAAAAAAGTTAATATAATACTTTTTTAACAAAAAATTATCAATTTGGGGTTGTTTTGAAACTATTTACCAATATGGGACAATCAAACACGCTCAAATTGGGAGTGATAGGGCGGTGCCACGCCTAATTTGGGCGTGTTCAGTCACGCCTAATTTGGGCGTGATTGACCCCTATAAATGCCAAAATAATTTTACCTTTTTTCCATATTTACCATTTCACCTTCTCTCTAAAAGTTTCTTAACTTATTCTCTAGAGTTTGTGAGTGGGTTATTTCTGCAGCGAAGCTCTGCCAACAAGTAAGTGAATTTAATAATTTTGCATATTATTTAAAATGTTATATTATTGAATTAGAAAATTATTAGGACCATATGAAATTGTTAGCGGCGTAGGTAATTTTTAGCGACGTAGATGTTAGCTAGGTAGAAAGGGCTGTTACATAGAATTATTTTAGATGATAGTTTAGTTTAGTTTTTAATTTAGAATTATTTTACTCAAGTTATTTAGTTCAGTTTAGGTAGAACTATTTTATTAAAGTTATAGTTTAGTTTAGTTTAGTTTGTGATTAATAGGAAGTATTAAATTAGGGTATTAAATTATTAATTATAATTTTGATTTATTTAGGATAATTATTTGTAATGTAATTTAATTTGAAGGTATTAAATTATTAATTATAATATTGATTTATTTATATTAAGATAGTCATTAGATGGCTGATTCATCATCGTCTGATTCTTCGCAGTCTGGATCCGATCATGAGGGTGAGCCCAGGGATCCGACGACCCATGTTATCCCTACCCCGTATAAGTGGGATGTTTTGCAAAGGCGTACCCAGTGCACCCACGTTTCACAGTCTGTGTGGAACGATGACACATGTCGAGTCTTGAAGACTCAACGTGATAAAGTCACGGGGGGCCACATCATGACGATATACCTGATGTCGTTGAGTTGTTAGGACAGGCTGAATTTCTACATGTCGCACGCATGCGACATATTCAGGTATGCAATTCTGAATTGAATAAATTAAATTTTGTTTTAATTTAAACTACAAAAATGGTTTTGTTTATAAGAGTACATATGAATTGAGTATTGTTAATTTTTTTAGATCGATCCTGCGCTTATTAGTGCTCTGGTTGAGAGGTGGAGACCAGAGACACATACATTTCACATGACGCAGAGAGAGATGATTATCACGTTGGAAGACATGGCTGGTATATTGGGATTGGCCAGCGACGATAATGTAGTCACAGGATCCACGTCAGACAATTAGGCCACCGTCATGGAGGACGTATTTGGTCATCGTCCTCAGGCAGAGGGTGAGCTGAAAGGTGTGTCATGAGCTTCTTCAGATATGGGTGTGGCTCAGATTCCCACCCATTGCTCCAGCTATTCCTCAGCCTACTCAGCCAAAGTGGCATTATGGACACAGGTATGTGTTATTAATTTATGTAATTAAGTATGTATTAATGAGTTTTATAAGTATTTTAATGTCAGTTATTTTGAAAAAATGTTTATTACGTTAGGCTGGTTTTGAGCACACGAGCTTCTTTGGTATCGGCTGACATTAGATTCCCTTTGTCGGGATGAGGTACGTATTTTTATTTCACTACTACAAAAGAGGTATTTTAAGACGCGCATTCTAAGTCGGTTGTACCAAAACCGTCTTTGAATGGGAGGCGGTGACAATTTTGTAAATAATTTAAAATTTACAAAGACGGTTATACAACAACCGTCTTAGAATGTTTAAAATGACGTCGTTTATGTGCATAAACCGTCTTTGTTGTTTTGTATTCAAAGTCGTTTCCTTATAACCCATCTTCGAATTTAAAGGTGATTTTTTTTTAAATCCCTAAATTAAGTTTTTCAGTCTCAAGCACACAACATCGCGACCTTCCTTGACCTAGGCTCGTGCACGCTCCGTCAGCCGCTGTGGTTGGTTCCCTCTGTGACTCCGTCGTGGTCTCCGTCAATCGGTGGTGGTCTCCGTGACTACATCCCTCTCAAGAACCTTTTTCTGCCTTCGCCCTCTCTCTCCCATCCCAAACCTCCGAACCAGAATGTGGGTTTAGTCGATGACGCTTGCCATTGTGGATGCGACCTGCGGCGATGGATGTGAACTGTGACGATGGCATTAAGATCCGCTCCAACAACGACGGCGCAATTCGACTGAGGTAGAGAGACAAAGAGATAGTCGAACATGGTTCAAGTTCTAGATCGAAGACGTCGGTGGTCCGAGCCTCCGAGGTCGACGGCGTTGAAGTTTGGAAAACAGAGGTTAATCTCTTTCCCTCTCTCTTTCTGATTTGGTTTGGTGGAATGTTAAGGTCATTTCTGATTTGCGCATGGTTGAAGAGTGGGTTTGGGTTTAGTGGATGGGGATTTGGTGAGATCGTTGTTTGTGGTTCGATTATGTGTTGCTTTGTGTGATTTCAGGGGTAGTTCATGTGGTTTTGGCAATGCCCAACTTGAGAATTATGGTCAAAATGGTATCCTGTTTAGGTGAAGGGTTTGGGTTGGGATTTCACCAAGGAAGAAGGGGCATGTTAATGGGTGACAATCTGCTTTTTTATTTTGGGGGAAAAGAGGGGGGGGGTTAATAGGATTTTGTCTAATTTAGTTTTGATGTTATTATATTTTTTTCTTTGAATATTCGGAGGTTTAGCCAGGTGAATCAAATATTTGCAGACATAACAAAGTGGCGAAAAGAGGGAATGGAGTGCAATTTGTTGTTATAGAATGGTAGTTTGTGCTTGGGGCTACGGAGGTGAAGGGCAGCTTGGTCGGGTTCCAGAATACGTATGGTTTCCACTCCTCATCTTGTTCCTTGCATTGATTCCTCTTATTATGGTAAAGATAGATCTGCTACACTGGCTCGAGGAAACATGGGTTCAGAGGGACAGACTTTTAGAGTTCCTGGATGTTACATAAAGAGAATTGCTTGTGGAGGTTGACATAGTGCAGTAATTACAGGTACATACGTGTCAGTCTATTCAGCAACTCAACTGGACTACCTTCATTTTAGTTACTTTGAAGAACCTAAAATGAAAATATCCATATTCTTTGTTTATAATATTGCGATTTACCTACCTGGTGAAAAATGTTGCACTTGGTGGTGTTTACTGTTTAGAAGGAGAAAATTAGTTTCTTAATGGACGTAATGGACTGTTTACTGTTTGGTGGATTTGGGCCTGTCTATCAGGTATAGGTACTAAATCTAATGTCAATTGCTTTAATAGGCAATTTTGTTTGTTGATTTTGAGAATCTGATCTCTTAATCATGATGCATCTATGTTAGTTAAATATGAGTCCTTTTAAAGAATGTCCTAAGGGCTTGATGAAGGAATAATAAATAGAAAAAAATTAATAGAAATTAGGAGGACTTGTACTGGAAATCATGGTCATGTGTGTTAGTAACACTTTTTCCATAAAAGCTTTTCAGTTTTGACTCATTAAGAAGAGCACTAAAAGCACTTGTTAATATTCTCCTAACTATATTAAGAAGGCAGTGGACAATTTGTTGAAATTCACATTAATGGTGTGTTAAAGAACTTATGTTTGGTAGTTGAGCCTGGCATAAATGTATGTACTCCTATTGTGGTTACCATACTGAAATTCAAATTGTTTTGACTGGGAAAGTTGGCAGATGGAAGGCTTATTGCAGTCAAGACATTGTCTCTTGACAAGTCTCAACAAGGTGAGAAAGAATTTCTGGCAGAAGTGAGAATGATCACAAGCGTCAACACAAAAATCTGGTTCGCCTTCTTGGATGTTGCACAGATGGCCCTCAAAGGATACTTGTGTACGAATACATGAAGAACAAAAGTTTGGACCTCATAATATATGGTATCCTGTTTTATTTTATATAAACTGTCACTCTTGTTAGCATGGTGTTCATTATATGTAAAAATAAGTACTTTCCTTGAAGTTGTAAATCTTGTGTATACTGTATAGCATGTCCAATGTGTCATAGAGTTATTCAAAGAACTGAAAATAGTTTTAAGGAAATTATTACTAATTTGGATGTTTCTGTAATGATCAGGAAAGAGTAATCAATTTCTGAATTGGAGCACTGGATTCCAAATTATTCTTGGTGTAGCACGGGGATTACAATACCTCCACGAGGAGTCACATTTAAGAATTGTTCACCAAGACATCAAAGCAAGCAACATTCTTCTTGATGAGAAGTTTCAGCCTAGGGTTGGAGACTTTTGGCTAGGTAGGTTCTTCCCTAAAGACCAAGCTTACCTTAGCACTCAGTTCACAGGAACAGTGTAAGTCAATTTATTCAAATGATGCTCCTCAAAAGCATCGATCGATCACTGGTTAAATATAAATATCCTGTATAGTTATATAGCCAATCATATATGTTCATCACTCATAAATAGTCAAAATATCTCATTGTACTCTTCATGATTAATTTTAGTGCTGCCAACTACCAAGACTTTTAAAACTTTGAATTTTGTTGAGTTTTAATGGTTGGAGACACCTCATTCAATATGATCAACACAATGTGTGTGTGTGTGTGGCAATATTGATTTAATGGAGATCACTAATCAGGATACTTAAACTTTTATGTCTGCAATTCAGGTTGGCCTGAGTATAGTGAGTCTGTGGTTGTAAGGATAACTGGCTGCCCTTTGAAGGGTAAGATACGTGTGACAGTAAAGAGAGGGATCGTTTCATTGGTTCATGATGGCCGCACGTTTCAACTTCATCATCATCATCATTTTTATTCCCCCTTATTACTATGGTCCTTTGATGATTAATTTTTACCACTGTTCTTTCCCACACTCATCATTATTTTACAGTGCCAAATCAATGCTGTATCATTAGAAAAGTTAGAATCATGCTAGCTTGCTCCTGCTGCTAACTTAACAGTTTTTGCTTTGCAGTATGTAGGTGCTGAGCCCCTTTAACTTTCCAGATTCAACATAAAGAGAGGGATCGTTTCATTGGTTCATGATGGCCGCACGTTTCAACTTCATCATCATCATCATTTTTATTCCCCCTTATTACTATGGTCCTTTGATGATTAATTTTTACCACTGTTCTTTCCCACACTCATCATTATTTTACAGTGCCAAATC
>CM023960.1:13390118-13413675 GCA_013407115.1 Glycine latifolia
GATGCTGTATTATTAGAAAAGTTAGAATCATGCTAGCTTGCTCCTTCTGCTAACTTAACAGTTTTTGCTTTGCAGTATGTAGGTGCTGGGCCCCTTTAACTTTCCAGATTCAACATGGTAATTTCAAATTCTAATTAACCACAGCCAAATCATTTTTAAATACTCCACTCTATCATCATATTCATGCCTTTTCTTCACAATTCACTGTTCTCCAATATACTCTATTTTTTGAAAATATTAACCCCATAACATTTAATATGAATATTCTACTTTATAAATAATGCATGGGTGTCCAACTCCAATTTAATTAAATTACTTTAAGTAAGGATGTTACCACATGTAATATGAAAATGTTAATTACGTGAATGTTCAAGTAACACGAGCCTTTCAGCCATCTAGCATTCATGAATACTCATATACTATCAATCGTCACAGTCAGTCAACATCACTGCAGTGACAACCTTTGAAACAATATTTTGTCACAAATTATTGTGGGATTTTCTTAATTAGACTTGACTTTTAACTGGCTGAGAGTTGATAGAAAAGCTCAATAGACTACCATGTACGCTGTTTTTTTCTTCTGATGCAGATTTGGCTTGGAGGAAACCATAAACAATCATCATTAGCTTGAAATTTCATGGACAGGGTGAAGATTCCAGACCTTGAAAAGTTTTTGGAGCCTTTGTTTTATTATTGGAAGCAAAAGCGTCAATCTAAAGTATGTTTAACTAAATAAGAATTTCTAGTTTTAATATTTTTATGAAGAACCTAGAGTTTTAGATTTTGTTTAAGAGGCTAGATCATTTTTTAGTTTCTACAATATACAATTTATTGTCTTTAACTCATGTAGCTGTTAAGAGGCTAGATCGCTTTAAAATAAGTGTTCCCTGAATGATAGTTAGGTGTAATGTTATCTGCAGTTACGTGGTATTATCACAAAACTTTTAAGAGGCTAGATCATTATTCTACCTTATTATCACACCTAACTGATGTACGTGGTACTATCAGGGGCGGATCCAGAAAATAAATTAAGGGGGGGCACTCAAACCTTCCAAAAAATATTTTTATCACTACTACAAAAGCTACATTTTACGACAGGTGATTCACGACGGTTGATCGAAAACCGACGTTGTAGAAGAACCGGTGGCATTTTTGTAAATATTTGAACACTAATACATAAACGATGTCGGTTTATGGCATGACCGTCGTTGTAATCAATTATTCAAAGTCGGTTTTATTAATAACCGACGTTGATGATTTTTAAAATAATAAAATGAAATTACTCTCCCTTCTTCTACAATCTTTCAACCCTAGCCTGTCTCAGTTACCACCAAGGCGCGTTCTCCATTGAAGCTTCAGTCGCGAATAACACGGTGGAACAAGAACGACCACTTTCAAGTATTAACGTCAAAGGTAAGACACATTACCTGTTTCACTGTCATTGTAAGCGTCTGACATTTTTTCCATTCTTCACTCATTCTTCTTCTTTCAGGTTAGACTCGGGACCTGGTTCGAACACCACCGTCGCCTCGCCACCACGTCCATCAAGATGAAGGTCACTTCCATGAGCGAGTACATCATTGTTTCCGATGGCGAGTACAAATAAAAGTCTACGGGGTCAGGGAGCTAGGGTTCAAGCTCGATCGAACGCCACCGTTAGCTCGGAGATCGTTGATTTTCAGGTAATGGCTTCAATTTTAATGTGTATGCTAATTCAGTGAAGACTTTTTTCCAGTTTGGTTTAGCAAAATGTGTTCGAATCTGATATATGGTAACATCAAAAACTAAAAGATTAACATTTGGTTGAATGGTGAAAAGGTTTTTGTTTAAATGAGTGGTAAATGAAGAAGATACCCGGCTTTCTGTAATGCATTACGCCAAAGAAGATCAAAGACCTAGGCAAAGAAAGAGGATTAGTCTCAATTAGTTGTATGTTTGAGAAACACATTTCCTTTTGAAAATGTGAACCTGGGTTTTGATATTTGGTCTTTTAATTATGTTTATTTATTTTTCAATAATATGTTTGATTGTCAGTCCATGTTGATAAAGCTAGACTATATAAGTTTATCTTATGATGTATGGACTTACATGATGACCCACCAAATAGCTATGTTAGTAAGTGTTAGCTTAGGTATTGAAGGACACACAAAAATCAGTTATGGCTAGAAAAAGCAGCTTTAATCAGTATGTATACCATGTTTTCTCTTAATCAACCGACCTGCAACATCAAAGTAATCATCCGGTTGCTTCCTTCTATTCCAGTAAACAAGTGTAATTACTGGGGATGCAAACAACAATGCAGCACCCACAGCAACTCCTCCACCAATGGCTCCAATGGATTTGATACCATTACCTACAAGGATTAACAGAATTAAATGGGAAACTATAACTAAATTCCAAAACTCTGCTTTGCATTTTTAATAGACTGAAAAATGTAGTGTGGTATTCTTCAAGCAAAAGTAACAACTATAATGGTCCAGCTTCAGAGGAAGAGTCACTCTGTCCAAATTGGAAAACTCTTCTCTCTCCCGCTTCTCTCATTTCCCTTTTCTCCTAACAGAATGCTAACAACATGCCTCACCAAGTCCAACTAACTATTCCCCTGTCCCACTTTTCTTCTTTATCCAATATATGCCCCTCCATACTCTAGTCTTCTCCCTCTGTTGATTTTGAAGTAAAATGATTTATGTTTGGTGGATTTTTGTTATTTTTTTTTTTTAGTGAAAGCAAGTTAATAATACACTGTACATAAACCTTTTTTTTTGTCAACAGAAAAGTTACCTAAAATTGCTTCTAACTCAAAATCAACTCAGAATCAATTTCTTAAAGTGAAACCAAACATTTATGAACATTTACTTCACGTGATCTAGTATTTGAGTGTAATTTTAGATAATCCAGCATGAATCCAAACATGCACTAAGTGAACATTTCTATTTCAATTGTACTTACCACTCCCTCCTGATTTCTCTGTCTTAGTAGAGAGACAGCCTGAATCAGAGAGTTGGATAGTCTACTTTTTGCAAGCTCATGAACAACACCTCGTGCCTTCTCTTTGTTAATGTTGAGATCTGACAGGATTTTTTCATATACTTCCTCAGTGTCAAACTCTCCAGTGCCAGATGAGAAAATGTCATCAACAGTTTTTTTGAAGAGGATCTCTCTCAAGTTCTCAGATACTGTACTATCTAAATCAACATCAGCTTCCTTAAGTTCCCTTATCTGCTTCATATTGACCCTCCCTTGAGTTACAGCAGTTTCAATCGCAGCTGCCATTTTTGTAGTGGTTATACTCTTGATTATTTTCTGAGCATATTCTTGAGGTAAGCCTACTTGCTTCTTACCTTTATTAAGCTGCTCCACCCTGGCCTTTGTCAACTGTCCATCGGCTAAAATTACCTCAGCCTGTTGCCTAAAAGCTTGCTCAGCTAGACCCCTGTGCACTTCCACTATTTCTTGACTACTCAATCCCAGGATCCCACCAAGCTGATTTAGAAGAAGATACTCAGAATCATCCTTCTTAGTAGTGATCTGAGCACCAAATGGAACCCTTGTCACTTCACCAGTTAGACAATAAAGTAAGTATGTCTTGTAAAGATCAGTCCTATCCCTTTTAGGAAGATCATCTTTCAGAGTAATTTCTGTTTGACTAGGTTTTCCCAACTTTTCTGTAAGTTCTTTATTTGGTCTTATTTTGTTGAGTGTCTGAAGTGATTCCCATTCTTCATCGTCAGTTTCTGTAATGTCCTCTTTCACAGGTTCTTCAGTTGAAATATCAGTTCACTCCCCTTTAATGTCCTCCACCAAATTAGTTACAACTAAGGTGTTCAAGGCTATCATCTTCTTCAGTTCTTTCGCAGATTCTGTACGATTTCCAGCTGCCCGTGCACGTTTTATGTAATTAATAAAAATTTCCTTACCTATAATGCCAAAAAACCTGAGAGTCAAATTTAAACCTATTCAAATCTTTATAAATGACCATTGAGTTTCTGATAACCTACTCACTGCCTTGCTTGCAATAGACATAGCAACCTCCCTAGTAAGTCGCAGGCCATGTGCTGCTTTTCTTACTGATTTCTGGATTTCAGCATCATATCCATCAACCCCTGATGCAATTGCCTCCTTGACAACCTATAAAAGGAGAAACACAAATTATATATAACTCAACAAAATTTTGAACATCTTTGACAGAGATTGAAACAAGACTCATGATATACCAAAATAAAACAGACCCATCTCTTCACATATCACTGTCATCAACCAAACCTTGAATTTAACCTCCTTCACACCCTCTGTTGCTGCAATAGGTTCTACTTTAGTTATAGATAATACAGCAACTGATTGATGTGTAGCTTTCCAACTGATGCCACAGTTACATAGAGTAAAGATATGGCTAGAAAGAGATCAACATCAAGTTCACCACCATAATATGAATCAACAAAACTTGAAAAATCATTGTTAATTCCAGAGTTTACATTTATGTTTCTTTGATTGCTACAGGCTCCTGGTTGCAAAGTGTTGAGGCTGTTAAGTCTGCTCTTCAACTGAAACTGACGCAGGTAAGGTGTTAATTAAAAAACTGGTGCAATTTCCTGCACTTGTTGTCACTCATTGTGAACCAAAATGTGTTAAGAGTCCATTTAATATCCCAATTGCCTACATGTTATGAGTTAAAAAGAATACTGGACTGTCATAAGATTTAGTCCCTCTTCCTCCTAAAAAAAACTATTGGATCTTTTGATGGTGTTTTCAGGATAAAGGAAAATTCAAATGGCTGTCTTAATACATGTCAACATTGACTAATGAATAAATTTTTTCTACTGTAGGAGTTTGGCTTCAATCCACTCTTCTTTAGTTTGCCTTCATCGCAAGCAAGTGTGACCCTTCCTTCTTTGTTTACACAGCTCATCAACATCAAATTGGAAATCTCCCTGGTATGTGTTGATGACATAATAATTACTGTTATTATGTGCCTTATTTCATAAAGTTACGTGGTTTGTGGCAAAATATCCGAATGATATGTATTAAAACAATGTTGTTGTCTTAGACAAGAGGAACAAATTGATGGTACCCTTGTGTACCCACTTCCTTGAGGGTTAGTACCCTTAATTTGACATTTATTTCTTACTATTATCAAAAAAATTTGATTGTTTGTGGGGATTACGTTTCATGCCAATTGTCATGATTTTAATGAAATAAAATAAAATGTAAAGAACTTAGGATGCACAATTTTGAAGTTATAGCTAATTCAATTTTTTTGCGTGTCCCCGGAAGTGTCCTGCTCCAGATTTTAGCCCTTATATAACAATAGGTGTTGATTTATTTGCCTGTCCCCGGAAGGTAAATCACATTGCTCAGCATCTAGAACTTCCTTCTGTGAAAGAACATGAGAAAGTGCCTTCCCTTCTTAATGTAGCTAATATACAGCTTCACTCTCCATCTCAAACCACATATATGCTTCTTCTGAACTGATAAATTCACCTATAACAAGGTTTTATTGATGTTGTTTTTCTGTTTGAACAACATGCAAGAATTCTACATAGCTTAATTGTGTTCCTTTTGTTCCAGTTGCCAACATATGTAAGTTGTTTAGGTAATAATAGGGTCAATCATAGTTCACATACATTTAGCATTGAAAAAGACTTGTTTGATGTGGATCACAAACTCTATCACTAATAATTTTTTATAGAAGAATACAATGTTGCTGCAGCCAACCAAAATGTGAATATCTTTTATCATCCTAACTTCAGCATTGCTACGTAATATGCAGGTACAACTAAGTCACGTTGTTAGTTGGGAACTTAGTCCGCTGTCGAAGCCGACATTGTTTGACGATTCTTTTTAATTAAATTTCTGGATTCGCTTCCGTTGCCATTCCCGAAGTTGCCTTTCTTGTTTGTGTCCATTGAATGAGGTATGTATGTCTTTCGTACACTTTTTTGCGTATCACACATACATGTGTATGATGTGTTATACATTGTTTGGTTGTTAAATGCATTTTTAGTGAACCTTAGTGTCCCGTTCGAGCTTCAATACAATGATTAATAAGGATAGTTTGGATTGATCGTTGTATTGACCTTGAATTGTCCGTTTGGACAGTTTGGGAATATTGAATTTGTTTACGTAATTCATGTGTTGAGGTTAAGTAAGGTTTGTGGATTTTGATGAAATTTTGGATAATTGTATTTTGCTTTTATCTCTGGGTGCACATTTGAGATGTGGTGACTTAATGTCACTGGTTTCACTTCGTGTACTTGGAGATGGAGGCGAAATGCTGCCGAAATTTCATCCAAATCCACAACCCATGCTTAACCTTGACACATGAAGTAGGTAAACAAATTCAATCTTCCTGAATGGGATAGGGCCACACCTTTAATTATTAGGGATGAATGTTTACACATGTTGGATAACCTTGTTAGTATCACACTAGACTAAACATGGATCGCAGTTGGATGAAAAAACCACGTATAAGTGACGAGTATGAGAATGGGGTTGAATTATTCTTGCAATTTGCTGAAATTAATGCACCATCATTGGGTGGTAAGTTCTTCTGCCCTCGTGTTAAATGTGCAAATGGAAGACGATAGTCGTTAGATGAGATTAGGACACATCTGATATGTGAAGGCATAATCCAAAGTTATACAAATTGGATTTGGCATGGAGAATTGTCAGACACAGCATCAATGTCTGAAACTGTAGCTGGTGACGAGGTATTTGGATGTCGGTTGGAAGAAATGATACGTGATATTGGCCAAGAGGGTTTTCATGAAGCATATGCACCTTACTATGACCAATTAGAAAGTGATTCAAATAAGCCATTGTATGCGGGGTGCACAACTTTTACAAGGATGTCAGCTGTGTTAGGTTTGGTGAACTTGAAGGCAAGATATGGGTGGAGTGACAAAAGCTTCACCGCATTGCTACAATTATTGAAAAATATGCTTCCTGCAGACAACGTTCTCCCCAAAAATCACTACGAGGCAAAGAAGATATTATGTCCTGTGGGTCTGGAGTACTAGAAAATTCATGCATGCCCCAACGATTGCATCTTGTACAGGAATGACTTCGCGACACTGCGTAATTGCCCCACATGTGGGGTATCTCGGTACAAAGTGAAGGATGATGATATTGGTGATGATACGACAACAAAGAACCGCTGTCCCGCAAAAGTTTGTTGGTATCTTCCCATTATTCCAAGATTTAAGCGGTTGTTTTCTAATAAAAGTGATGCCAAACATCTTTCTTGGCATGCAGAAGGAAGAGACATTGATGGTTTAATGCGGCATCCTGCTGATTCTCCCCAATGGAAGACAATTGATTGTTTGTATCCTGATTTTGGGTCGAAGCCAAGAAATCTAAGGCTTGCTCTTGCAACAGATGGTATGAACCCTTTTGGTAGCTTAAGTACCAACCACAGTTCATGGCCAGTTTTGTTGATGATTTACAACCTCCCTCATTGGCTATGCATGAAGCGAAAATACATTATGTTGGCTATGATGATAGCTGGTCCAAGACAACCAGGCAATGATATTGATGTGTATCTTACTCCGTTGATTGAAGACTTCCGGAAATTGTGGGTTGACGGTGTTGATGTGTTTGATGCGAATGTACAACAAACTTTCTTGTTGCGTGCAATGGTGTTTTGCACTGTTAATGACTTTCCTGCGTATGGGAATTTGAGTGGATATAGTGTCAAAGGGCATCACGCATGTCCTATCTGCGAGAATCAAACAAGCTACCTCCAACTAAAACATGGAAAGAAAACAGTGTATAATAGGCATCGCAAATTTCTCAAACCTTATCACCCTTATCGGCGATTGAAAAAGGCCTTTAATGGAAGCCAGGAAACTGAATGTGCACCTAAACCGTTAGATGGAAAGCAAGTTTATGACCGGGTAAAGGACATTATCACTATCTTTGGGAAGACCCAAACAAAGGAAGCTCTGCAAAAGAACATCTGGAAGAAGAGGTCAATTTTCTTTGATCTTCCGTACTGATCTGATCTAGAAGTTAGACATTGTATAGACATCATGCATGTTAAGAAGAATGTTTGTGACAGCTTAATTGGAACCTTACTGAACATAAAAGGAAAAAGTAAGGATGATTTGAAAAGTCGTCAAGATTTGGTTGAATTAGGGTTACGTGCACAATTGCATCCCATATCAGAGGGTCGTCGAGTGTATTTGCCACCAGCATGTCACACCATGTCAACAAAGGAGAAAAAAAGCTTTTGTCAATGTTTGCGAAGTTTGAAAGTCCCACAAGGATACTCTTCAAATATCAAGAGCCTTGTTTCAATGAAGGACCTTAAATTGGTAGGGTTGAAATCTCATGATTGTCACGTTCTAATGTAACAATTGTTGCCCGTTGCCATTCGAGGTACCTTACCTGACAAAGTAAGGGTTTCCATAACCCGTCTATGTTTTCTCTTTAATGCTATTTGTAGCAAAGTTATTGACCCAAGACAGTTGGATGAACTGCAGAACGAGGCTGCGATAGTGCTTTGTGATTTGGAAATGTTATTTCCGCCTTCTTTTTTTGACATAATGGTACATTTAATTGTTCATCTTGTTAGGGAGATAAGGTTATGTGGTCTGGGTTTTTTATGGTGGATGTATCCTGTTGAGCGGTACATGAAGGTCTTCAAGGGTTATACCAAAAATCATTACCGACCAGAAGCTTCAATTGTTGAACGGTATGTCGCTGAAGAATGTATTGAGTTTTGTTCAGAATACGTGGATGCAGTTAGACCTGTTGGGATTCCGCAGCCGCGTCATGACTTATCACGGGGAGGTTGCGGTACACGAGGATTCAATGTCGTCACTATGACACGGGAACAGGTTGAACATGCACATTTGTATATCCTTAATAACACACAAGAGGTTTTGCCGTACATAGAGATTCACAAACAATACATCAGGGATACTCACCCAAAGATGAACATGATGAAGGCACTGCAACAGCATAACAAGACATTCGTTAAGTGGTTCAGAGAGCAAATCCTTGGACATGACAATGCTTCAAGAAAATTATCTCTACTAGCCATTGGTCCAAATCGAAATGTCCCAACTTGGAAGGGATACGATATCAATAGCTACTCCTTTTACACAAAATCACAGGATGATAAAAGTTGTGTGCAGAACAGTGGTATGAGTGTTGATGCCTCTTTAGAACACTTTTCTAGTGCATCAGATAAAAAGTCGATTCGAGCATCCATGCCTTACTATGGTGTCATAGAAGAAATATGGGAAGTTGATTATAATGAGTTCAGAGTGCCTGTTTTTAAGTGTAAGTGGGTTAATGGAAACACTGGCGTTCATGTAGACCAATTTGGTTATACTTTAGTGGATTTTGCTAAACTGGGTTACAAAGATGAGCCTTTCATCATGGCTAAACAAGCCAGACAAGTGTTTTATGTCCAAGATCCTTCAAACTCAACGTTGTCTGTGGTTCTTCAAGGAAGAACAACTGCCATAGTCCATGAAAGTCAAGAACCTCCACCTGACAAACATGAGGTGGCACCATTGTATACGCAAATACCTGGAATTGGTCATGAAGATATGGTGGATGATGAGCATGCAAATCGTACCGATCATCAAGAAGGCTTGTGGGAAAACAAGAACACATAACACCCTCGTATGAAAGTATTTGTGTGCATGATGAAATAAATTTTACCAGCCTTTTAGGGTACAATTTTATTTATTAACTTTGCATTTTTGTTTAGCTTCTTTTGTAAATGATGACAACTTAAATGGCTTTCTTTTGTATTTGCAGACACTAATGGCAACACCACCGCGGTCCCCTCCGCCTTTAGAGGAACCTTCAGAATGTACGTCAAGGAGGAGCAGACAATCAACGCGTCTAAGAAGCTTGACATCAAGGAACTTGGACCAGCGTAGAGCAAGCGTTAATGTAAATCCTCAAACTGGGAGAGCATCTGGGCCCCACAAAGACAAGTTTCACAGCTACCTAGGAGTCGTAGCACGAGAAAAAATCCCTATAATCCATGAATATTGGAAAGATGTTCCGGAAAATCTTAAGCAGCTAATATGGGACGACATCTTGGTATATCAAAATACGGTGTTTGTTTCTTATTTCGCTTTCGTCAATTATTACATGTTGAAGGTAATACACTAAATGTGTGTTGTTGTTGGTGCAGGGAAAATTTGAGATTCCGGAACCACTTGCAGTGAAGAAGAAGGTTATGTCATCGGTGGCCACGAGATGGAGGCAATTTAAGTCTTCCCTAACATGTAAATACATATATGCTAATAAACAGGGTCAAGATAAAGAAAATCCTTGTGTTAAGTATGGGTTAGATAATGATACTTGGGAAGCATTTGTTGCAAGCAGAAAGAATCCTAGTTGGCAGGTTAGAAGACTGTATAGTACAAGTAAACATGTTTTCCTTGTACATGAAGATTACTGCTAATCATTTAAGTTTTGTTACACTTCGTGTACTTTGTGTAATACACAGGAAGTTAGGAAAAAAGGCTCAGGAAGTTCAGAAATTCAATGATTGCCCACATGTCCTATCTCGATGGGGTACGAGTTGCTTGAAAAAAAGCTGATGGAAGAAAAGATCAAAAGAAAAGAACATGATGCAATGTTCACTGAGAACCCTACATTGCTGGATGAACCACCATCTCCAATTGCAAGACATGTTAAGTGGAAGATGGCTCGAACAAAGAAATATGGAAGGATGACATCTACAGCGGCCCAAGAAATATCAGATAAAATTGTGAGTTAATGTTATGTTTTTGTCTTCAAGCACCTAATATTTTTGTGGTTAACCATTGATGCACCCTTCTAACTGTCATGTCATGCTTCATGCAGGACTCCTTACAAGAACAAACAACACAGGGAACCTTTGTCCCACATGGTCGAAATGATATTCTGAACGCTGCACTAGGACGATCAGAGCACCCTGGTCGTGTTCGTGTTGCAAGGACTGGTGTCACAATACGGCAATATTTTGGACAGGCTTCCCGTGGATCCAGTAGTTCTCTGACATCCATCAATCAACATGATTTGGTAGACCTTGTAGCAAATTTGAGAGAAGAATGGATGAAACAACAAGAGGAAGTTACGAAAAAAACTGTTGACAAAATCACACAAGAGGTTAAGGATAGAATGAAAGAAGAGTTGAAGGAGGCAATCAAAATGGAGTTGTCCCAAATGGCATCACCACCGTCCCCTCTAGTTGACCCAGATATTCAGCAAATACTTGCACGGGTCAGCACAAAGGGGAGTTATGCTGAAAATCCAGCGAATCCATCAGCAGAAGAACATGTTACCAATGTGGAACCTACTATGGGACTGCATGTGGTTTGTGATCAATCTATGAAGCTGGTTGCCATGGGAAAAGTTGAGCACGGGGTGGCCACCATACACAATGTGGCTTATGCAGATGATGTGGTCAGAGTTACAGTCAACAAAATTATCGATGGGGACGCTGAAGTCCCATTCCCGTCGTCTGAAATCCAATATGTGAGACAGTGCCTTGACACATTTGTTGCGTGGCCCACACATCTTGTGAAACTTGTAGCTCACCAGGTATTAAACTATGGCGTTTTTAATGCTTATTACAAGTTGAATGATTTATAAAGTAACTTGTTATTTTCAAAACCTATTAGACAATAGCATACATTGACGTGGTTCTTTATGAGAATAGGATTCACAGTTGTCTACAAAAAAAACCCAGTGAAGATGTTAACAGGTCGGGCACTAATGCTGATGATGACCCATTGGGCAACCTCATTCAAAATCTGTTTGCTTTTTACAAGAAGCCGGTGGAGTTGTTGTGGGATGGATGTAAATTTGGTCTCCCTAATGTAGTGACATCAATCTTCATAACTTTTGTTGATGTGAACGAAATCATTTCAGGTGACAAAAGTTTAAACATATCTATCCTACAGTTGTGGATGATGTAAGTACACTAAATTTGGTTATGTGCATTTGAATTGGTCATTTGTTACTGCTTAACATTCGAATGTTGTTGTGTTTTGGGATGTAATGTGTAAAAATTAGGTTTATGGAAGAGCAAAGTACAAGCTTAGGGCATGGATCGGTCTATGGATTCCTTGAGCCGCAATCGATTCATTGCGCAAAGGGAACAACTCAAGACTGTGAAAAATACATCGAAACATGGGTCAAGGAATCACAAAGACAACTGTACCTAGGAGCTTACTTCAATCAATAAGAAAAATAAATGGTTTGGAAGTGTTTGCAAATTTTGCCATGATAACATTTTCATATTTTATTGATTGCAGGGCCCATTGGCAACTTGTTGTGCTATGTCCATATGCTTATGAAGTTGTTTGGTTTTGTTCATTACATAGGAAGCCTGATATTCACATCAAAATCACAATTAACAAGTTAGTTGAACTCATTGATGAAATTAACCATATATGTATATACGTTCCACCCATTAATGTTTTTAATGCTGAAATTCAAGGCAATGAAGACATTGAAGCCAACTTTCCATGTTAAAACGTCTAATGCCATACCAAAATGGATTGAAGTCAAGGTTAGGTCTTTAGTGATTATTGTCTGCATAGGTATGTTATTGCCGTTCATGTGGGATAAAAACATTACACATTATGAATTGTCTCATTTTAGAGCCATGTTCAGACCGGAGCCTATGAATGTGGCTATTACGTCATGCATTGGATGTGGAACATAGTCACCGGGCATGTCAAGAGTGAATGGAACAAGGTATATTACATTTTGTATGCACTGTCTTCCATTTTTTTAACTATGAACTGACTGCATCATTGATTATTTCTAATTGGGTAATGTTCTTGGGTTTATCTATGATGTAGTGGTTTCTGGATTCGACACCGTTAGACATGGCGTACATAACAACAATTCGGCAAAAATGGGCAGCGTATTTGTTAGAAGTTAAAAACAAACTGCTGGCACACCATTAGATATTATAGGACAACCTAGCAGCAAAATGAGAAAGCTGTAAGTATTTTATATTCATGTCAACATGAAAACATTGCTGAGTTTATGTCTTAATTTAAGTTTAGATCTTTTAATTGTGTGGTTCCTTCCTGCCAAAGTTTCTACCTGTGCTGATAGTTAGGAGATTTCTTCATTTTCCTTATTTAATACTTAATTGGTTTAGATTCATCCAAGGGTTTAAGATTGTTGAGTTCCATTAATTAAAGAGGTTAAGTATTAAGGAATGGAATGTGATATACTTATGTGAATTTAATATTCAATTAAGAGACATATATTAAGTTGAGAGGGATATTAAAATACACATCAAGAAGAGTAAAAAGATTTAACTCTGATGCTTGTTGACCATTATTTCTCAATTGTTGTGTGATACATTCCATAATTTCTTTATGTATATATTGGTTCATACTGAGATGAACATTTGAACAAATGCTGCCATTTCACTAGAAAATAGTGACTGTTTATATACAAGGCTTGTTATATATGAAAAGTGGGAAATTGACTTCACAGTGGCACTAATATTTACTTTTATATTTGGGCTTTCTTTGTGGTCTACAAGTGACGAGAGTTTTACCAAGTCCTTTGTATTTTCTTTCCGTTGTATGGTCATAGTGTGTGAGAGAGTGAGAGTTGTGAGATTTTGGAGATCTTCATTGGAGTTATGTTATATGTAGGACTTCTATGACTTTTCATCTTTGTTTATAAAAAAAAAAATATTTTCTGAATTTGTTAAAATAGATACCTGAGCAGCCACAATGCAGAGGAAAAGAGTGAGAACGGTGAGGAAAAATGGTGCAACACTAAGTCTGAGGCTGCCCATGAAATAAACAAGTAGAAAAAGCATTTTTAGGAGGTCTAGTGGAAGGTCAGTTGTGGTTCTAGCCAGGAAGTATGCACTCAATCTGTACATGTCTGCTGCTCTCTCCTTACTCAGCATGGCTCTCTCTTGAGGAAATGTGAATATTGCAGTGAAAACAGGAAAAATCCCCAGAAAACAGCAATAAATAATAGCAATCCTGCCTGCAATCCTCAAAGATAAAAACCTTACAATGTTTATGCTTGTAAAGTTATGAGAAATGCTAATAAAACATTGATAAAATTATATAATTCCTTCCAATATGTTATTTATTGGCTAAAATTTCTTAGGAGTCACAAAATGATGTGGGGCTGTGCCACTCTATTTAAAATGAGTAACTTGTAATTTTCATAAGTTTGAATAAATCTCAAATAGTAATTTCAGGTTTTCATGTAGAAATTAAGAAATGTTTTAAATTTTCTTGATTCTATTTTATAATTGTGAAATTATTTATTTTATCCCTTTTTTTTTCTTTTCTATCCATAATAAATATATCTGCAAATTAATTATTAGGGACAGCCATGTTTTTAATGTGTAGTTCTGTACTTATCCTTCTTGTTTGGTATTTTTTGAGCTTGAGCAGTACATTCATTTTCCCATTGCTTTTATCATTTGAGACATTGAGATGGTCCTTCTATGACTTGCCCTATGGAGTTCTTGTACTTGTCCTAGAAATTACTCACTGACCCCTTTTAAACCACAGATAATAATTCTGTCATTCATTACACAGTTGTAGATAATGATGGTTGGCTTGATTTCCAATGTCCTTTTTGTGATTTTGAAATTGAAGTTCCTGTGCACTGCAACAATTTGGAAGAGGAGCATTGCTCTGCCAATACAAATGTGGTATGCCGTTTATGTTTCTTAAAATTTATGTTTAGCAGAAGTTGTCACTCTCCACTAAGTGCTAACTTTACAATTTTCTTATAACCTTGTTTTCTTTTTCCTTTGATTAATTACTATCTGTCCAATTACTTTATTATAGATTATAAATGCAATTATATAAATCTGAACACTTAACAAATGTGTCTGCTTGATATGGTGCACTGTCCTGATGTTGATCAAGAAGATAAAGGATCCAGTGGTCCGTCAACCATTATATTTAGCAACTGGGAAAAATGAAATAGGGACATTTCTATTTAGGTTAGTAAATCATGATTGAAACAGGGACATTTCTATTTAGGTAATTAAATCACATTTTGTATAACAGTCTACTATTTAAGTTCCAAATATAAGAAGAAAGATAAAATAATTTATGCTAATTAATCATAATCTCAATTAAAATCTATTTTTCTTGAATTTATTCTTTACTAAAATTTTATATCTAAAAAAAAGTGATTGAAGTTAAAATCTCAATTAAATGAATGATATTTTATAAATAATAATATTAAAAAATAGTATAAAATATAAATTAAATAAAAAATTTAATAAATTATATTTGAGAAAAAAATGTATTTCTCTCTCTTATGTTTGAGACCACACCACCAGGGACAGTATTTTTTTTTTTAATATCGGGAGAGTAATTATTTTTTTAAATATCGGGAAAGTATTTGTTAAGGTTCGAATTATTACTTGTTTAGCCCATTGACATGTTCAATAGTGTTTCAGCTAAGATCCCATTGACATGTTCGATAGCATTTTAGATATGGAGGCCCGAATTAACAGGCCCAACGACAATGCAGCCTGTAAAAGAGGCGTGTCTATATAAAATATTCTTTCAATCTTGTAGTCATAATAAATATATGTCCATAATAAACACCTTGTAAATGAAATCGTGAACAGAACAAGCTGACAATGTAGATAGATCCATGATGCTAATGTGTTTACTTAGGAGAGGTAATCAGTTATTGTATTAGTGCAGCAAAATAATACCTATGCAATCTCATCTATTTACTTTTCATCTTTTGATAATGAAGATGTGAACTTTCATTGTTTTCAGTTTGCAAGAGTTGCCGAGTTGTCTTCCCTCTTGAGCTGAAAATTGAGCAATATTGTTGAAGATATAGATATTGAGTATTCTGTATTTGCAGTCAAATGTTCAGACATTTTTTTACACATCTTGCAAGATTATTCCACCAACCATTGTTACATTTTTTACTATGATGCGAGCATATTGGCTCTAGTAACAAGAACTAGACTGACGAGCCTTATGAGTTGTAGATACTTAAATCATCTGGACTTGCCTTTTCCATCTGTTTAATTATTAATTTTGTTTTCCAGTTTTATTCAACCTACTTGAGTCCCTATATATTGTTGCCTATGATTTAATCTTGGTCCATTTAAATTGCAATCAATTATTTGTTGGATTATATGGTAAAGAAATAGGTGCACATTTTGACTATTTTGTCAATTAATGGGAAATCCAAAAATAAACAGCGCATTAAAAAAATTTGGGAAAATCAATGTCGGTTATTATTGAATAACTGACTTAGAATCTAATATTCAAAGTCGGTTTTTTCAAATAACTGACTTTGAATCTAACAATCAAAGTCGGTTATTATTGAATAACTGACTTTGAATCTAACCTTTTAAAGTCGGTTTTTTTAAATAATTGACTTTGAATCTAACCTTTTAAAGTCGATTTTTTTAAATAACTGACTTTGTATCTAACCTTTTAAAGTCGGTTTTTTTCAAATAACTGACTTTGTATCTAACCTTTTAAAGTCGGTTTTTCAAATAACCGACTTTGTATATAACCTTTTAAAGTCGGTTTCTCAAACAACTGACTTTGTATCTAACCTTTTAAAGTCGGTTTTCCAAATAACTGACTTTGTATCTTCTTTAATTTGTTTTTTTAAAATATAAATGATATTCGAAGTCGGTTATTTAAAATAACTGACTTTGATTGTTACTATTCTAAGTCGGTTTTTTAAAAAACCAACTTAGTAGGTTCGAATTTTGTAAAAATAAAAAAAATAAAAATAAAAAAATTAAAGTCGGTTTTTTAAAAACCGACGTTGTAAGCTTGGATTTTTGACGACGTCCTAAACAAGGTCGGTTCCAAAACTGACTTTGTATGTCTAAAATGACCGACGTTGAATGCAGGTGCTGTAGTAGTGTATGTTCGCATATTTAGTAGCAGGGGTTCGGGGGCAGTGCCCCCAAAAATATTTTTTGTAAAGAAAATTTAAATCAACGTTTTATGTACAAGATTATGAATCCGCCTAAAATTATATTATATATATGTATATAAATAAAATTATTTGATTAAGAAAATTTATCGATAATTCTATACTGAAAAATCCAAAATAACAATTGAATTTGATAACACAAGTAAAGTGTATTAATAATAAAACAGACTGTAAATAGAAGCTACCTAAATTAAAACTCAAAAGCTCATTTCGAAAATGTAATATGAAACTGCAGAAAGAAAAAAAGTGAGCACAGAAAGAAAATGTAATATAAAACTGCATAAAGAAAAAAAGTGGATGCAGAAAGCAAATTAGGCCCAAATAAAAGAACCTTAGCTTCTTTTCTCGTCTTCTTCCTGCTGCTCTGCTCTGCGTTTTCTTTCCTATCGTTTTCTTTCCAGTTTCCATCGTTGTTCTTGTGAGCTGTAAGGGGGGGGCACTGCTTGACTACTTGAAGGTAGGTGCTCCATGCTTGACTGTGTGCGTGTGTATCATCTGAAAATTTAAGGGGGGGGCACTTGCCCCCCTTCTCTTATACCTGTGTCCGCCTCTGGGTACTATCCATGCTGCACCATATAAATTCAAAATTAATATATAATAATAAGGTTGATGCATCAGACAATAATATATAATAATAACTTAATAAGGTTGATGCATAATTTCCTACTCGATCGGTCTATTATTCACACATTATACAATAATTATATATATTTTAAATTTTAATTTAAAATTATTTGTATTAAATTCTAAAAAAATGTTATATATTCAAAATTTTAAATAAATTTATAACTATACTTTTAAATATGTTAAATTTTATTAAACTTTAAATCTTAAGTGTCTAAGTTTATATGTTATAAAATTATTTATTTATTTTTAATGTAAATGAGATCAATACATATCAACTGATGATTCATTGAATTAATTGTTAATCCAATAACCAAAGATTTCTAATCAAGTTAATAATCAATTTATTGTCATGAGTTGCTAGTTCATAGTGTTATTGCTAGTTCCTGAATGATCCTGAATGATGAATTATATATATTCATAGAAATTTCATATATATTATTAAGGAAAGGTTGGAGCTGGAGCTGCAGAAGAAAAAGAAAGAGGAAGAACTAAAGAAAAACGAGGAACAAATGACAGCAAAGAAGCGGTAGATGGAAGATGAAGAAAAAAAGGAGAAAGAAAGAAAAAGGAAGCGAGTTAATGACATGAAGAAGCAGCAGCAAGAGCATGAGAAGATACGGGCCAAGAAGGAAGAGATAAACATACTACGCCGAGCTACGGTAAAATAGTTTTCCCTCCCTCTCTTTTTCTGGTCTTCCATAATAAGTGCTTGCTGTAAGATCCTCATCCTCTAAGTATTTTTGTATTGCCCAGGCTATGACTTTGGATACTTGATCCATTTATGTCTTGGGTCTTGCTTATGTTCACTAATAATAGATTTTTCTAACTGCATTCATTTACTCATCACACATTCTTCTTCATATTCCAGTGGTTCTTTTAACTGTTTCAGCAATTATAACTCGGTCGCTATGCTTGTCTTCACTCTAAGCAACAAACTTTTATTCTTATATCCATAATTTCAAATTCTATATACAACCTCCCTAACATTGTATTAATTAATTGTTGGTTCTTGTTTTAGGTGGTTGTTTTTTTACTCAGTTAGGACCTTAAGGCATCTTTTAAGTTATTATTGGTTCACATTGCTTTTAAGCAACAAACTTCGTATTCCATTGCTTTTTGCACATGAGTGTATGACAAATGATTGTTTAAATTCATTGTTTTTAGTTGAATGCACTACAATTGTTTTTATGAATTCATCCCAACACAAATTATGAATGTTATAATTGAAATAAAAAGCAAATGTAAGTTATTATTTTGTTCCTCCCAATAGAACATGCATTTAATTAAATGTGGTATATATTATTAATATTATTCAGTTTGTGTGTTTCAATTAGTAATAATGATATTTTAATTTTGAACAAAAAAAAATTTAGGAAAACCGTAAAATAAAGCATTTAAAAAAAATCAATAAATCTAAGACGGTTATAAGATAGAACCATCTTAGAATGATTATAAAAATAAAATAAAACATTAAATCTAAGACGGTTCTGTAGGTAACCCATCTTCTTTAATTAACATTCTAAGACGAGTCTGTAGGTAACCTGTCTTAGAAAGCCACCATTCTAAGACAGTTCTCTGAATAACCGTCTTAGAAAGCCAACCTTCTAAGACGGTTGATACATATAACTGTCTTAGATTTGATGAAATTATTTTTTTTCTTTTTTTTTAAATCTTCTAAGACGGTTTGTCGTTACAACCGACTTAGAATAACAAAAACCAAGACGGTCTAATAACCGACTTCGAAACTCAAACTTTCAAAGACGCTAGCAACAAAGACGGTTGGAGAACCGTCTTTGAATGCCCTTTAAAACCGACTTAGAAAGGCTTGCTTGTAGTAGTGTTTATAAGAGTTTTGGTCGTTGTACTTTGATAATTTTCATTTTTGGTCGCTGTACTTTCATAATTGTGTGCTTAATTCTTTTGTGCAGGTGGTTTGACAACCATATGCAGACTACCACTTCCTTGGTGCATCTGATCAGCAGCGACTATTGTGGATGGCTAGTACTCCCGTTATATGCTTCCACATAGTTGAGTATTCTCAGCCAGACAGATGCATGCGGCAATTTGAGAGGGATCAGCCAATCCCATGAAGGCCTAGGAAGCTGAAGGTGTGCATGACCTGTTCTTGCAAGGCAAACCATAAGATAACTGGGTCCGTAAGTTGAGACCCTTTATACGGCGATGGGAGGTTAGGGACCGGCACATTTACCTGCCCCGTCTACCGCATGGGTTGATGTCACCAAACCATGAGTACATGGTTTGGTTCAGGGAGAATGGGAAGCGCTGTGTGTCAAAGAGGGTTGCGAAGACTGGTCGTGGTGTAAGTTTTGTTTAATTATAATTGTGTACTTATAGTCATTATGATGGATTTAATGTCTTCACTAATGTATTTGTTTTATAATTTGTAGGTTGATGGCCTGAAGATGCTTTACTTTGTGACTGACAATGAGCAGTGGCCGGGCTACACCGTTGAATGGGTGCATGAAGAGATTGGTCACATCATTTCTATCTTCAGAGAGACCTCTCGCCTGGAGGAGGCAGGCCCACATGCACCCCCATCCCAGGTTCAGGACCACCCACAGGTACATGTTAACGTTCCCCATGGTAGATAGGAGGAACATGGGCTAGAGCGTCGACGGAAAGCCATGCACCATGTTCCTGAGTCCATTGGAGCTCTCAGGCCTCGCAATGATGGTTGGTTTAGGCCTCCATTGATAGGTTCTACATACGGCAGCCAACCTTTGTATCATGAGGCTTCTCAGCCAGGGGACATGGGGTATGAGGGATTCAGTTCATAGAGTTATGTTCCTCCACCGATAGACTCCCAGACACAGCTTGTATATTACGCAACTGCTTTGTCCATGGCATCAGGGGATGTTAGAGTTGCGTATTCTAGGAGTAGTAGTCATATACCTGCTACGAATTGGAGTGGTGTCGATATTAACCGCCTGCTCGCTCAGGTTGATTATTCTCCAAGCGGTTGTGAGGATTGGCCATCACATGTACCACATGGCACCCCACTTTCTGATTATCCCCGACCATCATCGCTAGAGCAAGCAACTCCATATCCACCTGCAGATGTAGAGCCTTCATAGGCAAACCCTTCTCGGACCCGTGGTAGATGGAGGTTACTTGATTGTCAGACGCGTCATTATCAGTGGCCACCAGAGTCATAAATTTAATTTACATTGTGTTTATATTATTTGTCATTTGTCATGGACTTTATTTGATTAGTTATATTTAATTGCAGGACTTTATTTAACATGTTGCATTCATTAATTTGTTATTTAGTTTTCAATTTTGAATACCTGATCGTCGTATGTGTAATCACATGCAAAACATGATGCGTAATATAAAAAAAAATGGTTGTACATAGGTACTAGAACATAATTGTAAATGAAATACATATTTTGAATACAACTATTTAAAGAAACATCATTACAAAATCATGAAATAGCACCACGATTAGGACAAGCTCTTCGATTATGCCCAACTTGCTTGCAAATACCGCATTTGACGCATCTTTGACTTGTTTCGACTTCGTTTCGACTTCGTCCATCTCGTTACGTATTCTAGTGGACATTGGACGATCCTTTGCACGCAACATGCGCCTGTCAGGTATGAGAACTGGATCTTCACTCGGTGGAATATTACCAATTGGTTGTCATGGCAATGAGTAAGCCTGAACCAAATTACTTACCAGGAAGACATCATCCACATACTGAAATGGATTCTGACGAACATGTAAAGCAGCAGCTGTGGCATGACTACATGGGTATTTGAAGGCCTTAAACTTGTCACACTGACAAAAACACTCTGCAAGGTTGAATGAATATGACCTATCCCAGCCATCGTCCACCTCAAATAATGTTTGATCAACATTATATGTGCGTACATGGTGAGCTGTAGCAAGGGACTGATTATGCCTCATAGCATCAATCACATTTTTGCAATGTCGTTGTGACACGTCAACTTGTAAAGCAGCCGCCTAACCCTTGCATACAAAATAATGAACCAATCTGTTGTACGTGTGCTTCACCAGAGCAATGATAGGCATGTTTATTGCTCCCTTCAACACCCTGTTTACTAATTCATACAAGTTAGTTGTCATATGGCCATATCTTCTTCCATCTACATCATATGCACGTGTCCACTTTTCCTTAGGGATGCTATCACGAAATCGTGCAAACGCTATCTCAAAATCAACCATAGAAGGAGTATAACCTGCAAAATAATCATACCATAAACACTATTTTGACACTAGATATGTAATGCCCCGTATACATCTGGTTCATTAACATTCAATTATGGTGGTTAAGTGCAATAATTAATTAAAGATAATTAATTTGGAAGCAACTAATAATATGACGTCATCATACGTCCACAATAATACCATATGTGCATTATGTATGGCGAATACTTAAGAAATATACAATGTATAACTATACATTGTGCGTCATTTCCCTAAGGGCCGGGTTACAAAAAGGTATACAGGCATACAAAACAATGAACCGACTGGCTCACGAAAGAAAATAATATGCCTAAGGTTCACGCAGAACCACATCTCGACTCGGCCTCCTGTCCCGGGATCCATCGAGCTCCATCCCTACTCGAGCCTCTTACCCTGGGATCCGCCTTCGATGTGCTCGCTGATCATCACCTGCAAAGACATATAATCCCCAACCGGGGTGAGATACAATCTCAGTAAACTCAGGGTCCTTGGAGGCCTCTCCTCCCCCTGGTTCACTTCCATGACACATAGCATCAAAATAGGCATCACATAATCTAGTCATCCCCGGCTATCATAAAATGCATCACATGTATATCACAACATAGATACAGCATACGTACATACATACATACATACATACATACATACATATATATATATATATATATATTGCATTGCCTGAGAAAGATCATCCACTTAAGGGCACATTCTTCTAGGACTTACTCATACGTATATACATATATATCATTGCCTGAGAAAGATCATCCACTTAAGGGCACATTCCTCTCAGGTTTTATTTTTACATATATATATTGACCACTTAGAGTTGTTCCACATGACTTTGGCTCTAAGGGAAGTCCATATTTAGTCCATTCTACGGGCCAGAGAATCTCATCAATCATACAACATATCATCACAGTGTACATCATATACATGTTCTCAATAAAAGGCAGTAACACACAATTTCAATACCACATGCATCATGACATACAATAACCATCACTCCCTCAGAGTATGGTGGAATACAGTCAAGGGAAAAACTCCCAAGAACAGAGAGCTTACCTGCTTTGAGTGTTACACTGGTTCTCCCGGTCTCGTGGTCAAACCCACCTATATCCTCTGTATCACGCTCTGTAAAAGCATGCAAGAAAACAAAACGGTTATCAACCGTTGCATGCAAGCAGTCCATAACGGCCATCAACCGTTGCATGAAAAAGAAACGTCATTCTTTTCCAAAGGACCCAAGCTTGGTTCCAGCTCTGACTCAAAAGGGTCATGATGGACTCCAAAATTGAATCAAGTCCTATTTGCCCTGATCTTCCTTGCAATGAAACTCAATCTTCAATTCACTCAAAACAGAGTAGGAAACTCTCTCCTTGAATGGGGTTGTTTATGTTTTTCGAAATTCAGAAATGGGTTGTGGAAGAAGAATAGAAATGGATTAGGGATGACACCATGGAATAGGAATTCCAATAAGTCTTGCAAGAATCACCACAATAGCTCAGAAGCTATTGATAAGAAACAAGAAGTTCTTGACTAAGAACAAAGGGAGAAAACTCTCACCAACAATTCAGCAATTGTATTGATCATCCAAATATGGAATGCCTTTTACATTCAGTTTGGGACCTTATATAGGCCACGAATTACAAGCTAAATGACACTAAAATGTAATGAAAATACAAGTGAAATGAAGCCTAAATGAAGCTTGAAGTGCAAGCTTTCTTTAAAATGACCATTGGCTTCTAAGTT
>CM023960.1:13413775-13424584 GCA_013407115.1 Glycine latifolia
GGAGAAAACTCTCACCAACAATTCAGCAATTGTATTGATCATCCAAATATGGAATGCCTTTTACATTCAGTTTGGGACCTTATATAGGCCACGAATTACAAGCTAAATGACACTAAAATGTAATGAAAATACAAGTGAAATGAAGCCTAAATGAAGCTTGAAGTGCAAGCTTTCTTTAAAATGACCCTTGGCTTCTAAGTTTCGCGCTTCTGCAGAGTTTACTGATTTAATCGATTATTTCATCCATGTAATCGATTATTTACCTAAATAATCGATTACTTGGTTTGGCAATCGATTATTTTGCTCTGATCCTTCCTGGAAACTGATATATGAGCAAAATAATCGATTAATTCGACATGTAATCGATTAAAACAGAGCTATTTACACTTTTCTAGTTGATTTAATTGATTACAGACATGTCGTAATCGATTAAAACAGACAGACTTTGTGAAACAGACAGCATTTGCTTGTGTAATCGATTACAGACATGTCGTAATCGATTAATACATACAGCACTTTGTTTATTACCACAGACAGCACTTTTTTTGATGTATTTGCATTGAATTTTGTAGGCTTCTTCATACTTTTCCAAGAGATACAAATTAGATTGGATATGTTCTTGGAGTGCTTGAGTCCTAGCTCTTTAGCTTGCATTGATCGTCCATCAGGTCATAATGCAGCTCAAAACAAAATCTAAAAATAATCGGTAAAATGGGACTGTCTTACCTCTACAATATCCGGAAGGCTAGAGGACAGCTTCTCCAAGCTCGAATGTCCTTAAATATGCCTTCTTTCCTCAAAGTCGACACTCTGTGAGACTTCTTGGAGAAGACGATATCTCCATCGAAGGGTTTTCGAAAGAAACTGAGGTTGGAAACTAGCTCTAGGGTGGTTCCTCTCAACTTCCAAGTTGCATGCAAGGATTTTGGTTAAGGGTGAGTGGTTATGAAGTTTCTCTCACTTGGAAATGGAGGAAGCGGAGATAGGAAGAATACAATAGTGTTTGCGTCAAAATGTAGAGAAGTGGTCTATTTAAATGACCCCGGCGCGTGCGTCACGCGCCAATAGTGCCAGATGTCAAAATCTAGCTTAGTCATCATACACACTCGCTACCGGGTTCAGATCACCCTCCAAAAGCCTACCTTGTACAACTCAGCATTCGTAACCTGGACAACCTTGTGCAGGTTCATGGTATCAGTACAATCAAAAGTCTTACTTGTAGTATCAAGCAGGTGCTGTCTATTTTTAATCGATTACAAATGCTTATGTAATCGATTGCATAGTGTTGGGCCTGTCCTCGGCACTTTATAAAGTCCAAGGCTTCAACCTTATCCATCCTCGTTCAGGTTCCTGCCTTGTCACTTCACAAAGTCCAAGGTTCTGCCCTCATCCGACCTTATCCGACCTCGTTCGGGTTCCTACCTTGGCACTTCACAAAGTCCAAGGTTCCGACCTCGTTCAAGTTCCTACCTTGGCACTTCACAAGGTCCAAGGTTCTGCCCTTGTCTAACCTTATCCAACCTTGTTCGGGTTCTTACCTTGGCACTTCACAAAGTCCAAGGTTCTGACCTCGTTCGGGTTCCTACCTTGGCACCCTTTTCTCCATGTCAGCATTGCCCTATAAAGGTGCTATTACTCTCTGAAGTGTCAACCCGGTCACATTAATCTGGGTTCCTTGTTAGCACTTACTTAAGAAACGCGAACCCGGGTCTGTAACAGGATCATTATAATCACAACTACCTACTAAGCATAATATTATTATTATTATTATTATTATTATTATTTCTAAGTGCCAACCTAGACACCCAAATCCTTACAAGATATATCCATTTAATATATTCAAAATAGTTGTAAAACAACCGGATTCTTCAATACGGATACAAAAGCTCACTCATTCAGGAATGGTCGAGTAGATTCATGAGAGGCAAGTATACCTAAATTCATCAGGGTCTTCTTCAATTTTTCATTCCTGAACCTTTGATTAAAATTACTAGCAATATGACGAAGGCAAAACACATGATGCACATAAGTGGTTGCCAACCAGCATGATTCTCCACGACAGATAATATGCTCTGGTGCCGATCTGAAATCAAGCATATATTTTGCCTTTGGGTAACGTGCAAGTGAATGTTAGCAAGGAAGTATTCCCAGGCTTCCAAAGTCTCCCCCTTAACAATGGCAGATGCCAGTAGCAGACATTCATTATTTCCATCCTGAGTCGTGGCAATCAACAATTTTCCTGTATACTTGCCATATAAATGAGTCTCATCGATTTGAATCATGAGTTTACAAAATTTAAAAGCCTCATAACACTGTCTAAAGGTCCAGAAAATGCGATGAAACACACGCTTTGCTCGTATCAATCAATGTCCCACAAAATAATCATTTGTCTGAATATCATAAAAAGATCCTGGAGAAAAATGAAGCATGTAGAGACACCACCTGGGAAAAAATGCATAGATTCTTCTCAATCCCCATAAATCATTGTCATTGCTTTTTGTTTCGCATACCAGGCCTTTCGATATGAAACTTTAAATCCATACGAATAAGTGATCCTCTCCTGAACCAATGCAATTGACACAGACAGTTCCTCCTTAATCATTAATTCCTAACAATGAAATTGTAACATTCACATTAAGAACATACCTTAAATAACCATTATTAAAGACATATATAGGACATTGAATAAAAACATACCTACTACAAGTGAAGCAATAACATCAGCATCAAGCTGTCTGTGACCCTGTGTAATATGGTCATTCAGGCAATTGTGTTGTCCACCCCATCTTGAAACAAGCCACTTCTCACTGTACATTGGTTTAATTACCCTAACCCTTCAAGGGCAACCCTCGTTATGAGCAATAAACCTCATGCTAAACTTGTTAGGCTTGCTCTCAACTAGGGATGGAAATGGGTCAGGCCGCTTTTTGAAAAGCCTGTTTAGATAAAAAGGCTAGGCTCAAGCTTTAAAAAAAGCCTGTTAGGCCTATCAGGCTGGCCTATTTAATATATATATATATATATATATATATATATATATATATATGACTAGATTATTGAATGAAATTTATGATATTTTATTTAGCTTATTTATTTTGTTTATAATATTTTGTTGAATACTTAAAGTGCTCTAATTAATTTTAACTTATTTTTTTCACGCACAAATTAAAAGGGAAGTATTTATCTTTATTTATATTAAATTTTAAAAAGTATTATGCGAATTTTCAAAATTTTAATAATCATTAGATTTTCTTTATATATAATATTTATTGTAAAATAGGCTTTTTAATAGGCTCGTAGGCCAAACTAGGCTTTTAAATAGGTCAGGCCAAGCCTAAAAAAAAAGCCTATGACAGGTAAATAGGTCAAACCAAGCTTTATGTTTTTAAATCAGGCCAAGGCCAGGCCTAACCAAGCCTGGCCTGGCCTGGCCTATTTCCACCCCTGCTCTCAACCACAATTGCCTCTTGATGCTCCTTCATGAGGTTCCGCTTAATTGAAAATTGTGCATCCTTTTTGGATGCAAATTCCTGCTTAACAAACAACTCATCCCCTAATTGTCATGGACCCTGCACTGAACTCGAACCAGAACCGATAAAAGATTCTTCTTTGCTTGGATGACTGAAATTAATATATGTGTAATGTGGAATTCCATCCCAAAAAGGAGTGACCTCAGCACCTGCACATCGACCTATTAGTTTAATAATTGACTTCAAGCAAATAAAATACTATAACATACAAATATACATATATCACTACACTTTCATTGATTTCCTCCCTAACATACCTTCATTATGTTGAGCCGATTGACTAGATCCAATGTCAGGATGATGAAGGATTTGAGACGACCCCACATCATTATCTTCTTGGAATTCAATCGCATGCACACCACAATCTTCATCATTATCCGACGCACTAGCATCCTTCTCAAGAAGACGATCTTCCATTGCAATATCTTCATCATCGTCATCCTCTTCATCCTCATCCATAACCCAAGTTGGGTCATGTTCATCTTCCTCAGACACGTTTACAACTAGAGCAGCATATGATGATGTATTATGTGCAAAATTAAAAGCAACTGACCTCATGGGTAAAACAACATCTCTGCTCTGGTAAAATCCACGTACAACTCTAAAAAATCTTTTCTTGACTAGTTGAAAAATTCTTCCGTTACCATTTCTATGTCTTCATCATCCAGTACTTGAAACCCATGTATTGTTCATGTTGCCATAATCTTACCATTAGCAAAGTGATACATTGGTTGTCTTTCAGACTTAATTTTTGTCGTATCTCCTCATGCAATTCACCTAGTGTTGAGTTTCTTATGATACGTGTCGGTCTTTTCTCCCCTTCAAAAACAACACTTCGTCGCCCTTCAACTTTCCTTCCATTAAAAAATAACACAACATGAGCACTCTCACCACCTGAACTTGTTACTTGTTGGTAGAGTTTCGCTGCAAAAATAACTCACCTGAACTTATCACGTCCAATTTAGGCGTGTTTGACTGCCCCATATTAGTAAATTGTTTCAAAACAACCCCAAATTGATAATTTTTTATTAAAAAAGTATTATATTAATTTTTTTTCCATTCTTATATATGTCTACCATGTACCAAATAATATTAGAGTGACAGATAGCAACCAGAAACCTTAAGCTAGCAGACAAGAATGACAGCTATGAACAGATGATCACGAACCACACTTTTTGTGTACGGCAGATTCTAACCGACACCAGTATAAAATTTGCACACATTAAGTACATTACCCCTGTCCCTTCCAATAATTGTCAACATGATCCACTTTGATTTTTTTTTTTTTTCATAATTTGTTAGCCTTCACTTGAAAGGGTGGGACAGTATTATCTTTACTACTATAACATGTTACGTTGATTGTTGACAAAGTCCTCTAGACAAGACCCTGTGTTCTTGTCTATCAATTGGTCCCATTACTCCTATCTCATAGCCCTCCTTACCAATAATTCATGTAGCCAATGGTTTCTTACATATCCTTTTTCTCTATATATATGTATGGCTGAAAGCATTTAGGACCAACATAAATCATTCACATCCTAAAGCATTCAAAATTAAAAATTCTCAAGATTTAAACCATTCTGTTCTCAAATCAATACAACAATGGATATTCGATTACTTGGTATCAGAAAGACATTATTTGCGGCAAATCAAACATCTTCAAAAGTGGTGGATGCACCAAAGGGCCATCTTGCAGTCTATGCCGGAGAGAAAATGAAGCGGTTTGTGATTCCTGTATCATACTTGAACCAACCTTCATTCCAATACTTGTTGAGCCAAGCTGAGGAAGAGTTTGGATATGATCATCCCATGGGAGGCCTCACTATTCCTTGCAGTGAAGTAGTCTTCCAACGTATAACTTCGTGCTTGAATTGACAACAAATCTCATACTTTAAGAGACTGACATAGATTAGAGGAGACATTTTGTACAATAGGCGTCTTCTCAACTTGTAAAGATCTCTCTTGCATGAGTAAGAGAGAAAAGAAACAGAATGAAAAAATCAGTGTATCATATTTTTTGTGTAACGCTAACGACAATGAATTCAACTACTCAATCAGCTCCTCTGTGTTTCCTGTTTAGTAGTTTCAATATCCACTTCGCTCTCTGTATGTGCAAAGATTGAATTCTGTTGAAAAACCACGCTTTGTGTAACGCTAAGGACAATGAATTCAACTACTCAATCAGCAGCTCCTCTGTGTTTTCCTAGGACCGAAGAGAAAGACAAGTTTATTTGGGACAAGGTCAAAATATACTTTATTAATAAATATTCATATGAAATTAAAATTTTTAGGCCCAGACCTCAAACACACAAGGTACTTCCCTGCAATGGCAGGTGCAAAATAGCAATTTAACTTTTTTCGTTGAATAACACTGGCGAACTCCTGTAGTAAAAGCTTTCTGTTATACCATTGATGTATGGTATTGCTTATTATATATAACCCTGCATCTGCAATAGTCCCAATACTTTTTCATAACTTGTGTCTTGTAGATAAAATGAAACTATAGGTCTAGGTGTATAAAAATTATGACTGACTAAAATTTGTATCATCCCAAAATATTAATACATCTGGACTTTAGATCTCAGATCCAGATTCTCGATTTAAATTTAATGAACAGAAATATATTGTTAATGGAGAACTAGTTAGCCATGGATATTAGAATAATTATTTACTGCTCATTGAAATTGTGAGCATCGGAGTAATTCCTACTTTCTATCCACCTAAATTTGCACTATCTTCTTCATCGCTGTTGTGAATTTTGGGGTAATACTATAGTACTAACAATCCATGCGCATGTGCTAATTGTTTAGGACAATGCTAGAACCGATGACCCCTGGAAAATGATAATGCTATTGCAGTGATGAGAGATTGAGAAGGAGTAATAAATTAACTTAAGATATATAATTACTAATTGGTGCAGAAAACAAGAATTGGATTATATGAGCCACATATTACAGAAAAATCTAGCAACAAGTGGTTAAAACTGTTTCAGGACAAATGGGTTGTGGGTTACTGGTTCGGCTCAATGAGGTATATATAAATACAATCGGGTAGCGTTCACATCCATTATCAAGGTTGATCATATCTCCAACAAAATTGCTGCACTAAATCCCAGTATAAGCTGGTAGCCTGATATTTGTCAACTTAAACTTAATAAAGATACTGTTGTATTTGAGATTTGGCAAAATAAAAAGTGTTTAAACAATGTCTTGTGTTGCATTCGATCTCATTCAGGCAACAAGTTTAAACTTCCAATGGATTTATACAAGGAAGCAATAAATCCTCACAAAAAAGGAAAAGTCCAGGTAAAGAGGCCACACCTTCTAGACCAATTCCAGGTCGTTCCTTGATCAGAACTCCTACCGATAAGTCTGCTATGTTCCCTTCTTTCAACTCTATCAGTGTCAGCTGATACAATCTCAGATACTTCTCTTTAATGGGTCGGTCTCCTGCCCACACCTCATGCCAGAATTGAATATTTTCCCCATCACCTACCTTTCTAACAGCTAACTACTAAAAGCACCCTTCAGAAGAAGAATTTATGCTCACTATGTCTTTCCACCATATGGATAAGGAGGAGGTGGCAGAATCATGTATGTATAATTTTGATATTTCACCATATCTGAAAACCAACAATTTATACCCATTTCAATTTCCATTTACTTGGCAATTTTCTATTAAATGTGTCCATGTTTTTCACCCCTAATCCACCTTCATTCTTTGGTAGGCATATAGTATCCCAGTTGACCCAGCAGAGTTTTCGTGTCTCAAAGATTCCATTCCAGAGAAATTTCCTTTGGATATCAACCAACAACTTAAGAACCTGTCTTGGAGGCTTTATAAACGAAAGGAAATGAAGAGGAAGACTGGTGAGGACCGAATTTATCAAAACAAGCCTCCCTCCAACTAATAGATGGCGACCCTTTCACCCTGCGAGTCTTTTATTGAAAGCTGAACATCTGGTTTCCATGTGTTGCATCTCCTAGGATTTGAGCCAATTAGCAATCCTAGTAATTTAAAAGGAAGGGAACTAACATTACAGTGGAGAAAATCTTCAGCAGTAAGTAGATAAGCCCCGTTGATATTTACCCCATACACATATATGGCTCTTGTGAAAAATTAGTTTCAAGCCAGAGTAACTCCTAACTGCGAAAAATACCCTTAATGGTCCATAAACTATTCAGACATGCCTTCCCAAGAACAATGGAGTCGTTTGCATATTGAAGAATTGAAAAATCAATCCCTTCAACACCCTTCAGACTTCAATATAAGCCTTTATCCATAGTACATCTGAATAGACCGGCTAAACCCTCTGCAACAATAAGAAAAAGAAACGGGGCCAATGGGTGCCCTTGTTTAAGACCCCTTTGGGTCTCAATTTCTTGTGTAGGACTTCCGTTTACTAAAATTGAGATCCTAGAAGAGAAGACACAAGCTCTGACCCACAATCTCCACTTCTCGTCCAAACCAAGTGTACACAGCATATACTCAAGGAACCCCTAGTTGACAGAATCGTAAGCTTTTTGTAAATCAACCTTGAAAAGAAAAAGTTGTTTACCGGATCTTTTCTCCCTGTCCACTAGCTCATCAGAAATGATGGTACCATCCAGAATTTGTCTGCCCAGGATGAAGGTTGTTTTACTTTGAGAAATGATTGAGGCAAGAACCTTTTTGATGCTGCCAATCAAGGAGATTCAAATGTATTCTGAAAGACTTTGAGGGTGCTGTAATTTTGGATTAATGGCAATGAATGAGGAAGTGACTGATCTCGGAAGCAAGGCATTTGTGTGAAATTCATGTACAAGGCCACAGATTACTATTCACCAAAAATGTCCCAACAGATTTTGAAGAATTCAAGATTGAATCCGTTGGGGTCGGGGCTTTTGTTCCCCTCACAGCTCCATACTGCAGCTTTTATCTCATCCTCGATGAAAGGAGATACAAGATACTCCTTATCCCCTGCACTCAATTGGTTGAATGACACACCATCTAAATTTAGCCTCATCAAATTGGGTTCAGTAAAAACATTCTAAAAATGTTTTGTGACTTCCTTCTTCACACCCCTTACATCTTCCAACCATCTATGGTCTGAATTCACAACTAGAATTTGGTTTTTACATTGCCTTGATTGCAGGCAGGCATGAAAAAACCTAGAATTAGAATCACCCTGCCTGATCCACTTTGCCCTTGACTTTTACAAGAGGACATTTTCCTTCTGTCTAACCATACTCTAGAGTTCCTGTAATAAAAACTTTGTTACGCTCTAAAACCTTAACTCCTTCGATCAATCTTTTATCTATCTCATCCATCTGATTAACTTTATTCTAAATACTGCAATCCAGAACAAAAAAACACTTCTCTACTCCACCCTTTTAGTTTAAGTTTAAGTCATTTTAGCTTTTCCTTATCCCTAAACACCTTCAACCCTTGGATTGAGCACTCTCGCCAACAGTCAGCCACCATGAGCTTAAAACCAGGATGTTTCATCCAACAGTTGATGAACCAAAATGGCCTTGCACCCCAATCACATATATCATTCTTAAGGATCACAAGGCAGTGATCAGAGACGTCACTCTAGCTTACCCATTGTGCGAATATCTTTCAAATATCAACTAGCTCTTGAGTCGGGAAAAAAATATCTATCAAACTCATAGACTAACTGTCTGGGCTGATCCATGAGAGCTTCTTCCCCATCACTGATACCTCCACATCGCCTATGTCCTAAATAAACTAATTGAAGAGATCCATCTCCAATTGACAATGATACAAAGATTTCCCTTTCTGGTCTTTACTTCTCAACAAGTTAACCCTGAATCCCCTTTTTGACATCAAAATCTCTTCCCAGAGACTTTTTCCGCAGCCAAAGCGCAGGGAGAGTAAACTTTCCCTACTGCACATGCAATCACTTTACCTAGCCAATCGAAAAGAGACCCAGAAAGCCATTACCCTGAAAATGGAATTTTACCCTGAGCAAGTCTTGTTTCTAGAAGCTGAGAATTTCGCCTGCCAGGCAACTGGACAGATTAGCCATCCATTCACATTCATCGCTTCCTCCCCAAATATCTCGCCACATGAACTCGCCAATCTGAATGCATTCGTTTCTTGTAACAAACAAAAATCTGGAGTTGTAGCTTAAAGAATGAATCAAAATCGGTGCCTCTTGAGTTGATCCTTCCTCCCCCTTATATTCAGCAAGAAAATCTTCATCTAATACCTGCATTTCCCCCTCTTTAAATTTTTGCCTCACAATCCCTCTACTCCATAGCTTTTATCTGTTGTATAATGTAACACCCCGGACATGTTATCATTAATAATATCATAAGCGCGCTATCAGCGTTAAACAAACGCAGTACGGAAGTGATAGAATCGTTTTTCTTGATTACATTATGCATAAAATAAAAAAAAAACATATAACACAAGCCCCTACTGATCCAGGTAAAACAAACACAACATAGGCAGAGATATAAAACAGACAAAACACACAAAGATAGTCAGGAGGAAAACCTCAATCTTATACATCAAGGTCTGTACATATACATCAACATATGTACAGTGTAACTGGTGTACACTCATACCAGACCTTTATACAGAGAACTAGACAGAGAGTAAACAAAGACTCTTTTTAGTCTTCATCTGCAGCCTATGACCACTCCAGCACACTCGACGAAGGCCGCTTGCCTGTGGTATCTCCTCTTCTCAAGAAGTACCTGAAAACCACAACCCACAACAGGGGTGAGATAAACATCTCAGTAAGCTCAGGGTCCCGGGAGATCCTCCCTTACCCTAATTCCCCCCCCTAAACACAACATACACAGATACAGAGTCTAGGACATCGTCCTAGCCATCATAGATTCCCCAGATCTCTGGGTACTAACTGGATGCTATCAGCATCGGAGGTATTCCACCTCACACTGGCTCTCTAGCCATCTGGCTCTCTAGCCATCGCAGACTCATCTCACAGAGGTATATCACATAAGTGTCTACCACTGGACACTTTCCATACCAGAGAGGCACTGCCTCATGAAACTATATAAAACATTGCCTGAGAAAACCACTCAGGACTTCACACATCCAGATATGGCTCTTCTAAGAGACTCTCATCCCCTCGGGATACCTTCTCTTAGAGATACAACATATCTGTAACCATCCTGGCCTGGAAGAGATCATCCGTCAAGGGCACTCAATTCCCAGGACTTTCACACACACTGCCTGAGGAATCTCTCAACTCAGGGCTTTCACACACACTGCCTGAGGAATCTCTCAACTCAGGGCTTTCACA
>CM023960.1:13424594-13475087 GCA_013407115.1 Glycine latifolia
TACACTGCCTGAGGAATCTCTCAACTCAGGGCTTTCACAGCTTTATATAACATCCACATGCATGCTTACACGCATAATAGAACCATCACCTCTCTTGGTGTATAGTGGAACACAGAAGGATACACAAACCATCGTCATCAGTGTACATCAATACACATCCATCTACCAAAACTATAGTATAATCATGGCATACAACCATGCATCACATCCATAACTGTCACGCAGAGGCTACATCTAAGTATATAGGAACATCTCCACTCAGGGAGGCTACCTCTATATACTAGGAACATCTCCTGCCTGTATAAACCTAGCGGAGGCTTCCTCTGAATATATAGGAACATCTCTCACACGAGGCTTCATCTATATATCAGGTACATCTCCTTCTGATGAGGCTACCTCTGTATATATATATATAGGTACATCTCTGCTCACGAGGCTACATCTATATATATTGCAGGAACATCTCATCTGATGAGGCTACCTCTGTGTATATAGGTACATCTCTATTCACGAGGCTACCTCTATATAACACAGGAACATCTCATCCTCTATCACAATACAATTGCCTGAGGAGGCTACCTCTGTGTATATGGGAACATCTCCATGCGGGAGGCTATGTCCATATCACAGGAACGTCTCTCAACAGGTCTTACTCAACTCAAATCATCTATCCTACTACCATAGGATACTACTCAAACACAGCATGCATATTCAGGTTTCATATTCAATTAGGCATGCTACGGGTCAAGAAATTCACACCCATGCATATCAATTCTCTATCACAGGGTTCAGTCCACATTTCAAACATCGCATGCCAATACACATCAATTTCCCCTTCTCAGGGTTAGGCATACACATCATCAAGCATTCACGGCTTTGCCTAAGGAGGAACCTCCATACAGGGCAATCCACCCTTAGGACTTTAGCGGAGAGCAGTGGCACCTCCCAAGGAATCTCAGCTATTCCAGGGAGTCCTCAAACTCTTCCTCTGGCTAGGGAACCTCAACTAGCCCGATACTATCGCAGTATCCTATAGGTTCCATCACCTGCAACCTCAGGTGCATTTTCATTCTCACACTATCTCAGTGTCTATCCTATGGTTCATCATTCAAGCCCAGCCCACACTAGGCCATCTCATAATTCCAAAGTCTGGAACGGACTGAGTTTCACTCCAAGTACCGTTCACCAAGCCTTTCAGGCTCATCCTAATCAGATATATATATATATATATATCACCCACTTGGGTGGTAAACCACAACTAAGGGAAAAACCCCAGAACAGTGAGCTTACCTGGCATGCCGTGCCTCACAGCTCTAGCTCAACTGATGGTCTGCGTCACTGCTGCCCGTTGTGTCAAGCCCTACCAAGGCACACAACCGCATATTATAGACCATTCAGGCATATAAACACATGCAAGTTCAACAAGCAATCCTCAACTGCCTCTGGGAAAGGAATCTCAATCCTTTCCATCAACCCAAGTTATCTAACTTAAGGTTCATCAGGCTTATCCATTCTAAGCCTTTTCATAGACCCTCAGTGGTCTGTCTCAACACAACCATGGCCTAAGAGTCTCCACAGACTCAACCCAGCCATTCACAATGAGCATCACAGCTCACACAATCCACTTATACATGGATTTCCACAGGCTTGAACGGTCTATCTCACAAGACACCGTTCTCATGGCCTCTCAGGCACAACAAGCCCATCATCATGGCCCTTGCATGTCTCAAATCAAGTGACTCAGTCCAAGTCACCCATGCACAACCTAGAGCCAAAACCAACAGTCACCAAATCACAAACTGAAAGCTAATCCTTCCTCCTCTCCTCATCCTGAACACATTTCTCAACTGGACCCAGAGCTAATTCTAGCTCCATCACAGATGGGTCACTATTCATCAAAACCCTGAAATCAAAAATTAACCGGAGAAACTCGAGTTTCTTACCTCAGAACTGCCGAGGAAGGCCTCTGGGCTACTCACCCTAGCCTTGGTGCACTGAACCACCGCCGTTCCTCGCCCAATCTCGAGTTCTCTGCAGCTTTCTCAGAGAAGGGGTTTTCAATGAATAGGGAGGAAGGATTTTGGCTCAAACTTGGTTTCTAGGAAGTTTACTAGGCTTTGGAAGGTGTTGGGGTCACAAGGCATGGCCATGGGAGCTTGGGAAACTCTCCAATGGAGTTCTGGGCGCTGGAGGAAGAAGAAGAAACAGTTTTTGCAAGGAAAAACGCGAAAATGGCCTTTTATAGGCCCCCAGCGAGAGTCCCACGCTACCAGCGTGGCCCCCCACGCTACCGGCGTGGAAATCCAGTGAAAAATGACTTTCTGGAGCACTTCCCACGCTACTGGCGTGGCTCCCCACGCTACCGGTGTGGCACTATTCACAGGCAAAATCTGTCGCTAATTCCGTCGCAAAATCCGTCGCTAACGCTTTTTCTGACAGAATTTAGCAAATTTAAACTTTTCTTCCTTTTTCTCTTAATTACTAAACCTAGGTTATTATATATAAAGTAGTCATCCTGCTAACTACTGCACAATTCAAAGGACTTTGCAATATCCCAGATTTTAGATGCAATGTGCCCTACTGACTTCAACTTATGCCTGAGATTGCACCTTTTGATATCTGACTTAGATGTGTCACGCAGGAGAAGGAACTTGGATTGATCATCTTGGTTCCATGTCAGCCTAATAACTGCTGTGAGATCCTTTTGCTTTTGGGGGATCCCCTGGAATTCTCCAAATTCTTCCTACTCGCCTCCTCTATATTGAGAAGAACCCTGGATGTGTCACCAAATGACGAAGAGACCATCTTGGGTTGGGTAGAGGCTTGAATATGATCACCTCCTTTCCTCAGACAGACTTGGATGGGTCAAATTGGGCTTACCCAGTTTACTGTAGTGTGAACCAAACAAACAGAAGAAATCCTCAAACCAGGCTTGAACCAATATGCCGAAGCATTTTATCCCCACGAGTCTCTCTTGATCTATCAATATATTGAGGCTCACAAGTTACAATTTCATCAAACAACTCCTTCACACATTCGATCTCTCCATTTATGTAATCCCCAACCTCCTTCAGATCATCATCCGTTCCGAGGAGAACCATATATGATCCCATTGGGGTAGCACGAAAACCCAAAAGTCCCTCCAGGCTTAGTTTCTATTGGATTATGTAGGTGTCCCTTGGTTTTTTCCCCCAACCAACATAGGCTTTTTCAACATTTCTACTTTGCCCTCCTAAACTGTGAAAGATAAGTTGGAAGAGGTTGTATTCTGAACTTGTCTCCCTTCCTTCCCTCCTAGCTAGCTTCTTACCTACTACGATCTTCATAACTGCTCTAGCGTAAGATACATCACCACGCACCCCATAATAAATCCATTTTTTAATTGAAAATTTGTATATCACATGTTATCACTTCTAATATTTTTTATACTATGTTCATCTCTTAAAAACTAAAGTATGTTTCTATACTAATATTATGACCATATCTTCTCTCCCTAAAACTTAACATTAATTTAATTGGTACGTAACAAACACTTTCCATCAATAATTTTTTTTTAAAACTTTTATAACACAAACGCGTATGCCTTAAATAACTCACAATGAAGTGGAGGACATTAAATAAAAATAAGATATGTATATATAAGCATGTTATAATATATATATATATATATATATATATATTAAATTAAAATTAATATTTAATTCAATACATAATAAGAGAAATCATTACTTCATATGTATTATATATTTAAAATTATACCTTGAATTACCATACTATCATAAATAGTAGATGCATAAGTAGTACGTAGAAAAAATCTTTACAAATAAACATGTTAATACATTAAAATAAAATTAGCACAGATATAAATGCATAATAAGAAAATTTGTTAGAAAATATTAAATTTCACACAATAAAAGAAATATCAAAATAAAAATGCGGACATATATATTGTCGTAACCATCAGAAATGCTCTTCCTCTCCTACATGTCAAAACCTCATCGAATTTTGAGGTTAATTCCTTAAAAAAAATGTTGCTTTCTTAAATGTCTCTTCTTCTTTTTCTATGTGTTCTATATTTTACTGATAATCCTTCTATTTAAATTATACACTTCCTTTTCCGCTTTCGATTCACTTATAGGATGACTTTTTTACTGAATATTTTAGTTGACAGCCTTCAGATTAATCTTTTTATTTACTTATGCGCCAGTCCTTTTATTCTGCTTCATCACTATCCCTCTTCTTGTTTATTTCTTTCCTATTTTTGTGTTCCCAGATTTTAATTGTTAATTATCTTTGCACGGTTATCTTTGAAATTGAGGAACCTCCTTACCTCTAAAAGTAACCACTCTTGTCTCTAAAATTAACTAAATTAAATATGTTTTCTTTTCCTAAAAAGACATTCACTAAGTTTACGTGTTGTGTTGATTGTCTTTGTCTTTATCAACATTCTTTTTCATTTATTGTTTTTCTAATTTTTTTAAGAGTAAATTATATTTGTACTTTTTGGGTTTTTCTCAAATTACATCTGATACCCCTCATTTTTTATATATTACTTTTACCCCTTTCTGTTATCCTATTTAACTAAAGTCAATTGAAATATCTGAGCAGACGAAATTGTCCGTTAGAGTAAATTATACTTTTACTCATTGTATTTTTTTTCTCAAATTGCATCTGATACCTCCCTTTTTATACATTATTTTTACCCAACGGCGTCAGTGTCTAGGGAACCAGACGTAGTGGTGATGGTGGTCAAAGCTACAGCGGAGGACGAGGAGGTGGTGGAGGTGGATATGGCTGGGGCGGTGGTGGCAGTGGTTACAGTGGTGGTAGTTACTCCTGCAAGAGTAGGTGCGCCCAGATGCCTTGTTGGTTGGAGAGGATGACGATGAGGATGAAGAGATGATGTTGTCGTAGGAGAGGGAGGAGGAGAAAAATAAGGTGGTGGTGGTAACTGAAGAGAGATTGTTGAAGAAGAGGAAGGTTTGTAAAACCCAAGATGTGATTTTGAGAAAGAAGATGAGGGTATTTTAGACATAAATTTTCATTAAAAGTTATGTGACTAACATGTGTCTACTTTCAGTTAATTCACTACAAAAAATTGGTATTTTCGACGGAATATTTCTCATGGAAAATATTCCGTAAAAAATGTTTGATTTAGCGATGGACTTTTCCGACATAATATTTTCCAAAATGTTCGAAAATGTTTGAGTTAACGACGGATTTTTTCAATGATTTTTTTCAATTGAACATATTCCGTCGAAAATGTTTGAGTTAATGACGAACTTTTCCGATGGTTTTTTCCACGAAAATGTTTGAGTTAGCAACGGATTTTTTCGATAGAATATATATTCCATCAGAAATGTTTGAATTATATATCACACTCTTTATTTTGCATTTATAAACTCTTTACTTTGCATTTATTCGATCGGACATACTTTCCACTTGTATTGATATTTTTAATATTTTCTATAAAATAATAAAATTTATTTAAAAAATTAAAATAATTTTCTTAATTAAATATTTTAAACTAATTCCAATTTTTTTTATAAAATCAATTTAAATGATTTCCTTCACACTAGAGATGAATCCATAAATATGTTAATGAATGGTTGACAAGTAAATAAATGTTTTTTTTCCCATAATGTGTGAAGAAGTAAAAAAAAAGAAGTAAATATTAGAAGATAGTATTTGATATATAATTATTGATTGAAACCTAATAAGACCCAATAGACTTTAGTGTAACATATACACTAAGCAAAGCTTAATAATTAATTAAAAGTTATTAGTGTGTTCTCATGTGATGCACAGGTTGATAAATTAATAATTTTTTCATTTTATAAAAATTAATTTAATATTAAATATATTTTTAGAAAATAGTAAAATTAACTATATTATGAAAAAAAGGCATATACTGACATATATAAATGTATACTATAATCTAAATTTTTTTAAGATACGACTCACTTTTATTTTGAGATACCAGTGTCACTTGGTTATATAAAAGAGTCAAGGTCAAGTTTTTTTTTCTTCTTTAATTTCATACATTTCCTTTTAAGCTCAGTTTTTAATTATCTTGTATAAAAATAATTATTAAATATTATATTGATAAAGTTATAAAATAATTTAAGAAAAATTAATAAAGATAATTGAGTTATAATTAAGTTAGGAAAAATTAATAAAAATAATTTAATTATAATTTTCGATTAGGGGATTGAAATAGTTTTAAGTTCTATTTGGCCTTGCTTTTTTTTTTTGTCTTAAAAGTTACTAATAAGTTAAGGTAAAAAATTAGAACTTAAAAAATTAATCTCACTCTCCATTCTCCATTAGTCTCTTTTGTTTTTTAAGTTCTAGTTTTTTACTTTGATAATCCCACTCTACTTAATTTTTTGGGGGGATGCAATATGAATGCAAAATGAGAGAGAAAATATTACCAAAAAAATAATCTCACTCTCCATTCTCCATTAGTCTCTTTCTTTTATTAGTAATGAATTATCTATATCAAGAGATTAAGAAACTATCTACAAATTATTTCAAGAGAAAATATTTTGTTAATGTTTTATATTTTAAGAGAAAATCTTATAATATTTTTTATCTTTTCAAGGAAAGAATAGCCCATTGATCGATAATGTAAATAGATTTTATATTTTTAATAGAAAACAATTTGTTGACTAACAATGAGATAGAGATTTTAAATTCTTAAGAGAAAATAGTCTATTAATCAACATTATAAAGAAATTTTATATTTTTTTAAAGAAAATAGTTCATTAACCGACAAAAGATTTAACTTATCATTTAACCATAAAATATCATAATAAAAAATCATATGTCTATTAAGAAAAGAAAAATAAAACAAAACACTTATGTTTTAGTGTTCTAGTTCTATAATAATAAAAATTCAAAAATAAAAGTTTGGGTGATTGAATCTTAAATTCAAATTTTTACTTAGTTAGAGGTGTGCTTTGACAAAAATAGTTGACCAAATTTCATAGGGATTTGCAAAGGGATTCCTTAATCAATTTCAAGCATTTTGATACATTATGGGCTTCAAACGGACATTTCCATCAAAAGTTATGACCGTTTGAAGTTTATAGATTCAATTATTGTGGATCAGGTTAAAATATGGGTTGTAGCCAATGAAACATCTAGCTCATTAATCGTATTATTATTATTATACATAGTTTAAGCAAGTAATTGACTTCTTTCTCTTTAATTGCTTTGTTTTAGTTTTATTTTTCTCTTTCTTGAGAACTATGGTGTGAGAAAAGTGGAAGTGTTTTTTGTTGTTCTGATTGGTGTAATGGCTCTCTCATTTGATTGGATGTTTGGTGAAGCTAAGCCCAATGGTGTTGATGTTCTTGTTGGTAAGTTTCTTTTCAATTTAACTATTCACTTCGACCCTATATACTTGTCCTCGTTTAAAGTTTTAGTCTCTATATAAGAAGATTGTACGTTTTAGTTTCTACACTATTTATATATCATAAAAATTAACCTAATATTGGTTGACATCATATATGTCTTAGCTTTTGTTTTTTTTTTCTTTACAAAAACTAATACAGTCTTAGTTAATCTCTCTATATGTATGACATCATAATTTATTAGAATGATAGACTAATGATAATTCTTAACCATATGTAAAATCCATCAATAATGTCTCAGATGTATTTTTTACCGATATTTCTGTCAGAAATTACCGATAGATATATATGTGGGAAATTACCAACGAATTCTGACATAACTTACTAATGAATATCTCTGTCGAAAATTATCGACAGACAACAAAAATTCATCGGTTAAAATTTCATATGACCATTTTACCAAAGGATTTTTGTCCGTAAATATCAATTTTTTTGTAGTGATTATTTAACGGTGTTTAGGAGGGAGGGGGTTTGGGTGTAATGTGAAATAAACAATTAAAGGATTTTTATAGGTGCAAAAAATGAGGGTATTATATGTAATTTAGAAAAAACACAGGAAATGCAATTATAATTTACTCTTTTTTAAAAGTTAGAATTATTTAAAGTGAAAAGTTGGAGTCACTTTTTTTCTCTCATGTTTTTTTGGTGTACTTTTTCTTTCTTTCTTTCTCTTATGGTTAGAATTTATATACCGCATGTAAATTTTATTAACCTTTAAAAAGTGTGACATCTTATTTAACAAAGTTGTCATAACACTTAATGTTGCTCATCATATATATACGTTGAAGAAGCATAATCAAAATTTATTTTTTGTTTCCTATTTAGCTTTCGCTTTGTAGGTTTCAAAGAATTCAATTTTTGTTAACCTTTTAATTATTGTGTTGACCTCTTTTAATTTATGTTATACTCTTTTTCTTTTCATTTTTCTTAGGTATCTAGTAAAAAAAAAACTGACGTATTATAAATATTTGTGTATTAAAGTTGTGTTGTACTCTCTTGTTTGATACCTCTCCTTTTTTCCTTAATTTGTTCAATTATATTTTCTATCTCTTAATTGTGGATCCATGGTTGTTAAAATCACGATTTAAATCGTAAAATCGTCCGATTCTATGAGCCTACCACCCCTCCGTGAGTTAAATCGGAAGCAAACTCGATTTTGGAGTAGAATCGCCCGATTCCAAGCAGAATCGCATGTTCAAGTGCGAGTTGGTGAGTCCAGATGATTGTAAAACAGTGTCGTTTCAAGTGTTTCTCGCGTTCCTGTTCGGATATAGAAGTTGATGATATTAGATGCCCTAATACAGTAGAGGGTTGAAGAGATGCATCGCAGCAATGGAAGAAGAAGGTGAGAAGAAATTGAAGCAGAAGAATTGGAGTGGTCCGAGAGGTGCAGCGCGCAGTAGCAGAAGAAGAAAGGAGAAGAAGAAAGGAGAAAATGAGGATGCAGCGGAAGTTAGCCTTTTATATGGGAGGAATTAGGTTTTTTTGAATTTGGGCCAAATCCATTACTTATTTGCTTCCTACACCCCTTTATTGATTAATATACACCCGCTGGCTCATTTTTTTATTAAAAACTGCGCTAGTAATTGCTATTTACACTCTTTTTTTTATTAATACACTCTTTTTTATTTATATATAGATAATTTATTTATTTTTTGTCTGGAGTAAACACTTACGATTCTACGATTCGATTCTACAATTCGATTTTATGAGGCCTCCATGATTCTACGTAGAATCGCGATTCTGACAACCATGTGTGGATCTACACTTATCTTTATGTTAATTTTATTTAATTATATTTTCTATTATTTTTTATGAATATTTTGGTTTTGCTAAAGATGTAACACTAGGATTTTTATAATACTTGATTAAATGTTTTAATTAGATTGCAAATCTTCTGTTATGTGAAAATTACTTCTTTCCTTCATTAAATTAGAAGCCTTAGTTTGCATAGTTCTTGAAGCAATTCATTAACCCTTAAGTCCAAAAAAATTTGCCGAATTTTTGGGATAATTTCCTTTTTGTATTTCCATTTATCATATACCACTACTAGGAAAACAACATTCAACATCAGGAAGACATATTTTTACTCAAGGTGTGGCCTTATCCCATTCAGGAAGACATATTTTTATAGTATATTCATATGTATAGGTTGAGTTTCTTATCTTAAATTTGACGAAATTTCAGCAACATTTCGCTTTGGTCTCCAAGTACACGACATGAAAGCGGTGACATGAGTTTCACCACAGTCAAGTATGCACCCGGAGAACAAAGTGAAATGCATTGTACCGAAATTTCATCATATTTAAGAAAAGAATCACAACCTATACATATGAATATACTAAAAAAATATGAGTCTTCCCAAACTGTCCAAACGGACAATTCAAGAATCAATACAATGATTAATCCAAACCGTCTGGAAGAATCATTGTAATGAATCTCAAACGGGAAACTAAGGTTCACTTATAATGAACATTAATTGTATAGAAAAGGCAAGATGCATACTTGACATACAAAATATTTTAAAACCAGTCATAAGACAAATTGTACAACAAAAATATGAAACATATTTGTACCTGTGATGATGATTTGTGTGAAATGTCCAACAATAAAGGTCATGACGACGAGGAAAATGAGAAAAGGGTTCGCTCTCCTACAACCTACAATGAACATAGAACATTAGACTATTTTTAATAGTGAGAACATATTTAATTGGTTTACATTTAAGTTTAACACAAGGCTTACCTTTGGTGAAGGAGCAAAGGCTGGCTGTGCCTTGTGTTCTACTGATGGTGGCGGTGTAACTGGGGTTGCAGGCTCACTTAGTTGTTCTTTCTACAAAGAAATAAAAAACAATAACATTGGTGATGTGCTTAAGATAGTTTAATCGAGAAATGCTAGGTTCAGGAGATTTAAATATGATGCACTGAGACATTGCTGGAAAAATCCCACGTTAGGAATTGTCAAATGTAACTGGGTTCATGACAAGAATTGAATCTTCATAATACTGTTTTCAAGTTGACTGCAAACAACTTCATGATTGCATTCACTCCAACAATTTTTGCCTACACTCAAAAGTTTGGTCTTTTAGTGGAAAAATGTAAACACTCTCTTAGTTTAATTCATAACTCAGCTGTGATTTTAGTAAGAAGACAAACAAATCAAGTCGCTCACCCCCTAGCTAAAGCCTAATGTTATACCAAAGGAGCTAGTAGTCCAACAATATGTCCACAACAAAATGTCCAAAAAGTGTGACAAGTATTACTTAATGAATAGGTTCAGAAGGACATAACAATTTAAAAAAAGGATACTTAACTTATAAAGAATGCAGTCATTTAGGGTGAGTATGTCATGGTTAGATATTAGGAAGTGTAAACTAAAACCACAAGGACTGAGTGTATCTTTATGTAATCAACGTATGGTACTGAATCAAGGCACTAAATACCACTTTTCTGCACAATTTTAAGTTTATACGGCTTAGTGGTGACTGGTAGGTAAGGTTGGTACTATGTTAGTGAGGAAATGATATGGTTGCACTATAGTATACAACATGTGACTATTACTTAACTTAAATTAAGTAGTATTTTGTTCTCACTACTCAGCTTGGTGACACTAAACTATGAGATAAATAACCTTTTCTGCATAATTGGGGACTGTATATATAGGCAAAATGGAACTTGCACTATCTGCTGCTAAGTTTTCCCAAAAAATCAACCCATAGAAACTTAATTTAGTATAATAACAACATCAATAAATTAAACATCTATAAGGTTATAACTATCCCCACTATTGGTGTATCCCACAAGCCAAAACAGAAACCAAAACAAACCAGCCAACACGTATTCTGTTTTTGTTTCTCTTTCTTGTTTCTCCTAGTGTAAATCTCTAGGTCCTATGCTCATTTGCTTGGCTGACCATTATTAGTTCTCATCAATCCAACAAAGGCATATAGATCCAATCATGCTACAAATGTATATCTGAGCTATCCAACGTTTCATCTTAAAACCACATAGTACCCTACCACATACAATTATCACCCAACAAAACCAATTCCAGCAAATGACCATACAACTATCCAACATTTTTTTTAACAAAAATACATCAACAGATAGCCATTGTCTCATAGACATGAATAAGCAACACCAATAAGCATGAAATAAAGTCAAGTACCTGTGAAGCTAACACCAACGATGGCAACCACGGTCTCGAGCAAATGAAGCCTCCTACTTTGGAAATCCATGGCGGTAACATAAACGATGAATAGCAACTAGTGAGTTCGAAATGTGAGTCGCGAGAGTACTTGGGAGAGAACAGAGCAAAAGAGAGAGTACCTGAGCGCAAGTGAGAGTGAAAGTGAAATGTGAGTTGCGAGCAGACCAAGAGCGAGAGTGGAAGCACCAAGACCACCATCTGAGTGACAATGGGAGTGAAGAACACAAGCAGTGAAGGCTGAGAGAATGCGACAGTAGTGAAGGCGCGAGAGTGAAGGGTTTTAATTTGGGGGGCCAGTGCTTTTATAGTAACAATAACAATATCGCTTTTCAAAGAAAAATCGATGTTGACTATCTCCTGAACAACATCGATTTTCGAAGAAAATCGATGTTAACGTGTTCTATTAACATCGGTTTTCCAAAATAACCTTAAAAACCGATTTTATTGTCTATCTGTTAACATCAGTTTTTCAAAATAACCTTAAAAACCAATGTTAACGTGTTCTGTTAACATCGATTTTGAAGATTTTTAAGAAAATCGATGTTAACTATGTCCTCTTATTTATGAATTTGCCACCGCATTTTGGTTAACATCGATTTTTAATAAAATCGATGTTAACTTAGCGATGTTAAAATCCATTTTTCTAGTATTGTACCTTATGTCTTATCTCAATCTCTCTTTTCTCATTTTTTGTTTAACACTTGCGTCATTGCTGCAAAGGAGAGACTACGTACACTAGTTTTTCAATCAAGGAATTAAGCATTTTATCAATCACGTTTTTTGGTGAGTTATTACTTGCTAAATTTACTCAAATTTTCATGCATTCATCTTTAATTAATTCTATTTTTACATCATTTTTCTTTATAGAATTCTTTATATCTTATATACCTTTCTAACTTACCTTTTAAATTTCTAATTTAATTCCTTTAATTATGATTTTAATTTCTTTAATTCTGGTCCATTTCAACTGCATAATGTCATTATTTATATTTCAAATAATAATATTCTTCCTTAATATGTTCTTTTTAATTAGTTTTTATTTTAAATAATATTTTTTTATTCAAAGGTGATATAAACATAAAAAATTTAAATAATCAACAATAATCACAACAAAGACAAAGATGGAGACAAAATACAAGAAATAGAAAACAAAAAATGATCATAGAAGAAAGACAAAATAAATTATCTAGAAAATGAACAAGTCACACATAAATCACAAGTAACATTACTTATTACATGTTAAATAATACAAGGATAATGAAATTGACATCTATTCGACAATTAGTTCAATCAATAAATTATCAACAATTTTGTACAGGTATCAAACTATTTAAAATATAAATTTATATTTTTCTTATTATTTATTTGATGATGATGTATCCAAATAAGTATATACAATATTCACGTATTAAAAAAAATCATGTTAATATATCATGCTCATTTTAACTTCAGCAGGTACATCCTTTTGAAATAGAATTTTTTATTTACTATTTGCACCAAAAAACGCACTCTGCACCCCCTTTTTGTGTAGTCCAGTCTTACTTACAACACTTTTTTTACTACTATTCGCACCCATTACAACATCTTTCTATTTTTATTATTTTATAACTCCAACTATTAATATATTCCTATACTAGGCCCAACATCATAAGCATATACATAATGATAATAAAATAAAAAACGAAGTCATGTAATTAAATAAAACATATCCAAAAATTTTGTTTTTTTACAAATATCATAAATATACTTGGAATGTCATTATATTAAATTAAAAAATTATGGCTTCAATCAAGCATAGGAAAATGCCGATTGGAATGTCTCAACTCAACCAAATTCATAAATCCGTAGTATTGATTAAATTGTACATATTTTTATTATTTTAAAAATAAAATAATTTGTTAAAAAATGAAGACTTATTTTAAAAAATATATATATTTAGGCTACAAAATTAACTTATCAACTTATTCAAATACAATTTTACCAATTTACATTTAATGTTGATTTATAAATTAATATAATAAATCAAAATTAAAGTGAATCATTATAATAACTAAAAGTTAAAGTGAATCATAAATATACTTTAAATTGCATATGTAATTCTATTTGAATTAAAATAAATACTATAAAGCATGATGTACGTCAACATCAAACATAAATATGTTAACTAGCATATTTTTTTTTACTGTACAGAGCATTTTATATAATAAACATGGACGCATTGAAAATTGTGATATCTCATATAATAGATATATCATATAACAGATAATAATACTAAGTAACATTTTCTTTTATATATATATATATATATATATATATATATATATATATATATATATAACAAAATTATATCAAATAACGTAATAGAAATACTGTATATACAAAATTTTAACTAGTTAAATCCGCAATAGAAAATTATATCAAAATCAAAACATAAAAATTAAGATGCAAATATTGTTAGTCAACCATTTTTCAATATAATGTCTCATCAACTTTACATACCTATTAAGAAATTCCTCTGTTTCTTCATATTCCTTAATCTCAATCCGGTTCAAAGAAACCAAAAAAAATAAAGAAAAAAAACTATTGAACGTGAATAACAATTAAAAACAGAAAAAGAATAATACTGAAATTTTCACGTGAAAAAAAAGGCAAAATCACAGAGACAAATTTGTTTTTTAATGTTCATTCTTATACTACTTTGAATTTAGAGACCAGCAACAATCACAAATTATAGACATGTTATATCTTATTGTACAAAACTTTTAAGAGTAATATGTATTGCATATATATTTATATACTTAATAATTCATTATTTCAACTAATTATTTTAAAAAAATTAATGTCAGACAATAAACAAGCTTGAACACATGTAGTCATGTATATATGATTAATTTCTACAAATTCAAATGTGAATAGAAAACTAACATGTCAATTTATACTAATTCATATGTAATTGTCGCCAATAATTAGTTAGTACCTTTACGTGTATACTATTTTTTTACCAAACTATTATTGTTTTTAAATAATAATTATATTTTATGAACTTAAACGTGCAGGCCACAGTTTTGCACAAACGAATGAAGCGGAACCAAGTAATACACATATTAGTGACATTGTACATGGTTAGTATAAAATGAAGATATTACAATTGGGTGAATTTTTGGATATTTATTTTAGAAAAATATATAAGTTATTTTAAAAACTTATATATATAGTTAATTTCTTTGCATATATATATATATATATATATATATTACATAATTTATTATTTAAACAAATTCTTTTAGAATCATATTTTCATGTAGTCAATAAATAATTATGCAATACTAAGGAAAACAGACACTCTTACCTAATTATTTATTTATTTTTATAAATAAATAGAAGTTAGTAGGTGATTCGTGAAGGTAGTTATAAGGATAAAAACACACCCCATTTCCCTAATATATGGTTATAGATTCATATTTTTATCTTAGAAAAATATATGTTATTTTTAAACTTTTAAATTTATGCAAGTTAAAGAAAATGTCAATTCAAATTTTAACATTTTCACAATTTATGTCTATCAAAATGTGATTGTCAATTTTAATATCATAAATCATGTATAATTCTCTAAAATAATTAATTTGTACTATATAATAGTTATTTTTTTGTTTATTTAAATATGCAAGTTGTAATTTTGCATCAATGAGGTTTCGTGGGACTCATGATAATGAAGCAGAACCAAGTAATAGGCATGTTACTGACATTGCACCATGTTAGTACAATACTTTTATCACAAACTATCTTATAATCTTATATATTTACATTCATTTACTGTTACTAAATGTATATCCCTTTCAACCAGAAAGCAATACACATGCTATGGAAGTAGAAATGTTGCATGGTCAATCTACGAACATGACTAACAATGAAGTATAATGATTAACTTTAATACTATTTTATGTTACTTTTTTTATTACCTTACTATCACAGTTGTTGTAACATAATTAAGCATTGATTATCCTATTTGTTAGCAATTTTAATGTGTTTAGCTCATTTTAGATAGCTTACCTAAATAAGCATTTCGGCTTCTCTTTAAATTTCAAATAGTATAAATTACACGAATAAATATTTCTTTATATCAATGTAGACATAGGAAAAATATTTTATGAGTTTTGTGTAAAATAGGAAATACATATTACTTTTGTTCTAAATTAAATATAATGTCACTTTCTAAAATGACATAGAGTTACGATGTAGATTCCAATGTACACATAATTGTTCTTGGAATTTTCAAAATCATGTAAGTATGGTCAAATTTCAATCATCTAATCCAAGTACACGTACATGTTGCCACACACGATTATTTTACCATGAATCGTGTGATATATGTTGCTCTAGTGGGAAGGTATCATTTACACATTTCAATGCTCCTCAGGAGTTACTTGACATTTTTTCAGACACTTCATGTGAAGGAACACATTTTAGGCGACACATTAGAAGTTACAACCATGTACTTTCATTCACTTCCTTTAGAGTTCATATTGATGAAAACATTGTTGCAACAGGATGTGGTATATATAGTTTCCGTGCTCAAGGTGCAATATACCACAACATAGGAGGATATAATCCAAATGAGGGTTCTAGACCACATTTTATGCAATTGTATATTTATGATACAGAGCATGAGTTACAAAATAGGATGTTGGAAAATCCTCAAGTTCATCAAACTATAGTTTATAAGTTACAACAAATACTCCATCGGTGCAACCTTTTGTGCATGTATGTAGACAACTTGCACTATGTCAATATATTCATGAATGTAACTTACTTATTAAAGAGTGTCATGTTAATCAATTACAATATAATCTCCTAACTGCATGACAAGTCACAACAATTATTATCATTGGAAATGAAGAATCAATGGCATGTGGGCGAGATATCAATGTCAAAAGGCATGATGGAAGTCTAATGAAGATTCAGGAAATAGTGGGGTTTTGTGATCCTTTGCAATATCCATTATTGTTGTCTTTTGGGACATATGGTTGGGACCTAAACACAAAGAATCATAATGGACAAAATATCTCATGTTGAGAATATTATAGTTACACATTTCAGGTACTTATTGTTGATTTTAAGAAGGGGGAGATTGTTGACTTCAAGGGCAGCTGCAAGAAGATTGAAGCAAGGATGAAGACTTGATGTTTTAGCTTTTTTACATGCTCAATCATTTGAAGGCATTTGTAATTTGTCTAAGTGGTTCAAGTGCATTGCCTTGTGATCTTTCATTTGCAGTTGCATTCTCATTATCATGCATACATGTTTTTGGTTTAAATCTCAAAGCAATCCAATGATTTCATAAGAAGTTAAGTTCTCATGGCTAAGTCTTTTAAAAAGGAAAACTTACTGCTTTAATCGATTACACAAGCATTTTAATCGATTAAAGACATTCATGCTATTTCTGGAAAAGCCTTGAAGAATAGTTTAATCGATTACTAGCTTCTTGTAATCGATTACATAGTGCTTAATGAAAATCATGCATCACTGGAATAATCAATTATCTTGTCATGTAATCGATTATCTTAACTTGTTAGTCATGATGCATTTCTGGTATAATCGATTACCATTTTCAGTAATTGATTACACAGGCCATTTTCGTGTTTTGAGCTTTACTGGTTTAATCGATTACCAGTCTTATGTAATCAATTATTTCTTCATGCTTCACATTGACTAAGATTGCTTTAATTGATTACGTTTTGGTTTAATCAATTATCTTGTTCATGAAAACATTTCCAGGAAGCTCAAGAACATATTAATCGATTATGTGTTATTTTAATCGATTACATATGATTAAATAATCGATTACCTTATCGTTTTAATCGATTATTGTCAGTTAAATCAGTTTTTTAAAAGCTTAAATAACATGTCTTTATAAATAGACTTGGAGCGAATTATTCTGGGAGAACTTGAGCATTTGTGTGAATCACTAAAAAGATAGAAAGTTTTTTCCAGAGCCCAAATACTGATTTCTTCTAAGAGTGAAAAACCTCTCATGAGATCAGGAGAGTTAGTCTTTTAGATAAGGTTTTAAAGAAAAGAAGAGATTTCAAGAGTTTTGCTTCTGAGCTTTGAATTGCATTCAACCTGACTGATTGCTAACATCATTCATTCATTCATTTGAATGATCACAGGTTGTATCTCTTGAATCTTTCTTTAGAATTTTTCTGTGTATTAAAAATTTTGTTGGTATATATCTTTGATTCTTTAAAGATGTTTTCTAGAGTAGGGTTCTTTAGAGGGAAGAACAGAGTAGGGTTCTTTGGGTCTTTGATCATTCGAAGTCTATAGGGTTTAGATTTATGTTTCTTTATCTAGTGTTGATAAAGGTGATCATTGTAAACTGCTTGTAAAGATTCTTTGATATAGTGAAAACTCTAACCTAGTGTGGGTTGGAAGTAACTGGATGTAGCCTCCAAGGTTGAGAGGTGAACCAGTATAAATAACCTTGTCTCTTGTTTTAAATTCTGTATATTTCATTGTTTGTCTTTGTGAAATCAAAATATTATCATCAAAGAAACTATTTTTGTCATTGCATGCATATCAAGGATTGATCTTGATTGAAGAAAGAGTTCTAAACTTTCAAAAGTTGAATAAGTGATACGATCCAAGATTTTAATTCCACAATTTATTTTAGAAATTTTTATTTGCAGTATATTCATTGTGTTTTCACTTATAATTTAATTACTATCATACTAACAATTTATCATAAATACAAAGTCATGATTTGATTCATTGTAGATTCGTCCCAACCATCAATCTATATTATTACAAGTAGGTCAATTTTTACAACAATATGTTGTAGACAACTATGTCAAGATTGAAGCAGAGAGGTTAAGGTGGATTCAAAATCACTAAAATAATATTTGTGCTGAAGTTTATCAAGGATTGCAAGATGCTTTGCACACAAGAGAAACTAATACAGGTATTTATTATAACATATGAATGCCATTAAAAATACAATACAACTATCAATACTAACACATTCACCTTTTTTCTTCAAGAAAATGTTGGACAATGAACAATATTATCATCGTCATTTATTGGTAGTCGTTGAGATTTGACACAACACTATCAAGATGGTATGGTTATTGTGCTTAATGATGGTAAACTTGATACTTTCCTAACAATGACATGCAATCCTTCTTAGAGTGAAGTATCATCTAAACTTGGCAATCATCAAACTCCTCAAGATCGTCCTAACTTGCTAACAAGAATCTTTCGAGCAACATTCGAGCAATTGAAGGAAGATGTGATTAATAAGCATGTCATTGGAAATGTTAAAAGTTATATGTATTAAAAGTTATATGTATGTTATGGAATTTCAGAAACGAGAATTACCCCATGTACATATGCTATTAATCTTAGAAAGTAACAACAATTTACATGACCCAAAAGATAGCATTGTTAGGGCAGAAATACCTAAAATTGAAGAGGAACCACAATTGCATGAAGTTGTACTTAAGCACATCATCCATGGACCTTGCAGAACACTTAATCCCAGATCCTCATGTATAAAGAACAATTAGTGCAAAATAAGGTACCCAAAAGAGTTTTGGATGAGACACATTAAGGTAATGACTCATATCTGCAGCACAGAAGACGTTTTCAAGAACCAATATCTATAAATAGAAATATAAATGTTGATAATACATGGGTGGTTCCTTACAACCCTTGGTTGTTGTTAAAATATGATTGCCACATAAATGTTGAAGTATGCAATAACATCAAAAGTATTAAATATTTGTATAAGTATGCGTACAAAGGTCCAGATCGAGTAGTAATGGAGATTCACAGAGGATCAAATGTAGATGAGGTTCAACAATATATTGATGCTAGGTGAATTGTTGCTCTTGAGGCTTTATGAAAAATATTCAGATTTAACCTATATCGATCATATCCATGTGTTGATAGATAACAAATCCATTTACCAAATTGCCATCAAGTGGGATTCTATCAGCATTAATGAATTAGTGATATATTGGATGATGATTGTAACTCTAAAACCATGCTTACACTAATAGAAAATAGGCTTTTAACATTGATTTTTTCATACTTTCAACACTGATTATGAACCGATGTTTAAACTATTGTCATTAAAAATGTTAATTTTAACATCGGTTATGAAAAATCGATGTTGAAATCCACTATACAGCAACGGTTCTTCCCAAAATCGATGTTGTACAGTAAGAAATATACAAAAAATGCAAAAACATCAATTTTGACAAAAATCGCTATTATTTTTTCATTTTTTTAATATTACGCAAATTAAACCTGCAAATTGAAAACATAACCAATCCATGCAGTATCCAGGTAGTACAACATATTGTATTCAAATTATTATTGAATAATTATAATCAAATAATGAAACAATAATCTCAATGCATAAAATTATCCATAACCTAAGCTAAACAAAACTCTACAATTGTAAAATTCCTTAAAACACCTAATGCTTCATTTTTAACTCTTAGTAAACATGTTGCCCATTGAATGTGAATTGCTTTATTCTCTCTGGTTCCAATGATCTTGGATCAGTAAAATATTTTATGATTTAATAAAACATAACTTAATCAATGTAAATAATAACAAATGAAATTAGTTTCCAAGTAAAAAATTATCATTTCCCAATTATCCTTGAAACCTCCTAAGACTATGGTTGACATCTAATGCATGACGTAATAGTCTCACTCGGTGCTTCCTTTTTGCTTATTACACTAAATTCAATAAGATATTCAAAGTTATCCCAAAATTAGTGTACACAGTAATAAAATGTCATTTTGAAGAGATAAAAAATTGTTTAAATGACTTACTTTAACTGAAATCAATTTAGTAGTTGCCTTCAAAGCATTTGTTAAGAGAGAAAACATGCATGCATATTTTACAATTAAAATATTGATGTCAAATACTAATGATAAAGTAAATGTGTTACAAATTAGAACTAACCTATTAATAATTCCTTTCAAGTAATTGTCGGACTTATTGTGCAAGGAACAAAACCAGACGACAACATTTTCCTTAGAACATATAACCCCCAGTTGCCAATGTCAACTACATTGGAAAACATTAAGTTATTATAATGCATACATTATTTAAATTAATTTGTTCAATTTTACTTACCCATTCAAGTAGGCTCCTAGGTCAACATCTCTCTGTGAATTCTGCATCTATTTTTTAATATAATCCTCATATTTAAATTGCGATTACCTAGATCTCTTTATGGACTGTGGCTCAAGGAATCCATACACAAAGGCATTCCTCGATCGTCGATTTTACTCATTCATATGCCTATTGTTGTTAAAATAAAGTTAATTATGCATCAATTTAAAACAATCAATTAGGCAATGGACTGTAATTTAAATTTACTTACAAAATTCACAATTGTATAACATCGATGTTCAGACATTGACCTCCATGTGCTATTTCCCCAAGATCTTCATGCTTTATGTACAAGGGGACATTATATTGTACACCTTAAACACAGCTGCATCCTACGACGTCTGCATAGGCTTGAGGAAAAGTTAGGTGATCATCAATGTCATCTGATATATGAGATCGTCATCAAGTTTGAGCCTATCAACAGGCTTCGTCGATCCCTGTTTATCCTACACAGTTAATAAACATAAGTGAATGAAAGTCAACACTTGATTTGTAAAAAATCCTTTTTAATAATAATAAACACAACAAAAAGGAAATACCTTTTCTGAAAAAGGTTGTACAACATGTGTCGGCCAACCAAGGAAGGTGTTAAGGACCTGCCCACTAACTGAACCTCTTTAGTGGGCACAGGGACACGAGAATCAGCATCTTAAACTTCCTTAGCACCCACCTTCACCTTATCATTGCCCAAAGGGACGTTGTGCATGGTTGTCAACCCCTCATAGGCTCTTCCAAGGGCATCCAGACGGGGGAGGATTGTCATTAACATACAACTCACGTCTGTCTGATGCAGTCGTGTTTGGGTCCTGCCCCAAAGGATCGACATAACTTCCCTTTGTACTAACACAAACAGTAGAAGGAGCTACCTCAAGCTCAACATGAGATACAATTCCATGGGATTGCATCTAGTTTAAGGACAACATTAGTTGTCTCCTCACTTTTTCAGTGATCAACTACTCCAACTCGTCCCTGATATTCTATGTAAGCTCCTCCATAAGATTCTATTTGATTCGATCTAACTATTCTGGGCTGATTGACGTAGATGTGTTGGAGCTTGTTGAAGTTGGTCCAAAGCATTGTTGATCCTTACACAGGTTCCAAAAGTATGGACATGACTGGGGTACTCTGGTCATCCAATGGCAGTAGTCAATACTTCTTGTCGTCCATGGGATACAAAGCTACCCTGTGTGGTCTGCTCTTTCAGGGAATCTTGCAATCAACAAAATATGAAATTGTTTAGAAACTATTTTTATTCTTATATAATGACCATTGAAACTAAAAATTAACTTACAATCTTATCAGCAATTTTGTGTGCCGCCTCATATGTCATTTGACACGATTTTTTTTGTGCAAGCCATCTTCAACTTCACATGTGAGGGGTAGTGTTTTGTTTCTGGATGGACTGCGCCTTCTTTCTAACATCCTGTGACAAATAGACAATATATCAAAAACTACTTAAATCAATTGTAAATGTCGGTTTGAAAAAGTTGAAGGACCACAACTAACCTCGTATGCAACGTCTCTATGGCTTTGACAAAATTGCATCTACTTCTCTTTGTTGATACCCCACTTCTTATAGACTTTGTCATTTCATCCTCCTTGCCTTGTGCTAGAGCCCATTTGGAGGTCAAATCTGACATAAATTGCCTCCATCACTCTCCTACGATTTGGAGGATTTTCTTCTTTATCCTTTTATAGGACCCTTTTGAAATATCAAATTCAGCCTACGATACAAAAAGAAATGTAATAGTTAGTGAATAACAACAATGTAAGCAATTTAATACAAACCAATTACAATAACATATAGCGTTTAATTGAAATACCTAAATGTCCTCAAATCACATCCTTATGAGCTGCAGGAACCTGTTTCTAGTTAACATATGTAATATTCACCTTGTCTCGAGTAATGACCCCTATATAGGTTCTTAATTTCTTTCTGTTGGGACCATTAGCTTTCCTAGTGGTAGGATCCACATGAACCACTAGTCTTTCTCCACCCTAACGAGTCTGACAACCAATGATCTGAGCAATGTGGCTTTTCTAGTCCTCTTCAACGTAGACGATGAAGGTGCTGACTCAAGAAGAAGGGAGCTCAGTGGTGTAGCCATGTGCCTGTTAAAAATCAACATTAATTAAAGTTAACTCAAAAGTATAGTAAGTTATGTAATCATACATATGGAAACAAGTAAATATAAAAAATGATTACATTATACGATTTTAATTAATTCTCCTTCATCATGATCATTACGGTTTGCATGGACGTCGTCAACTTCTTCTTCTCCATTGATGTTAGGCATGTGTGTAGAGAAAGGAGTGTGACAAGGATCAAGGTTGAATCATCATCTTCAAGACTAAGACCAATGGTTTTCGTGTAGAACCACTGACCACCATTCATCACAAGGATCTTGAACATAAAACACCTTCTTAGCTTGTTCTATCATGATGAAAGACTCATTCTTATAAGCTAGCTTCTTCAGATCTACCAAAGTAAATTCAAAATCATCAGTTTGCACACCGACATTACTATCAATCCACTTAAACTATGATCTTAACTCCAAAACCATGCTCACACAATTTCTTTCCTTAAACTATAGATCCACAAGCAAGAAGTTATTTGTATAGAGAAATTCCATAGCATTATTGTTGGCATAAAGGAGATAACGAATTGCACCCAAGACAGTCAAGATTGAAAATTATTGGTAAGATCTATACGGTATCTCCTTCAGAAGGCGAGAAATTCTACCTACGTGTTTTGCTATCTCATGTAAAAGGTCTAACAAGTTGGGAATAGCTACTTTCATGAAATGGCACATGTTTTCCCACATTTAACAAGTAGTTGAGCATTGGGGATTACATTATCTATGAATTCTTGGGGAAAATGTCAAGTCTACAAATGTCTTATGCTTTAAGGGGGTTGTTTGTGACTATATTAAATTTTGTGAACCAACAAATTTTAGGAGCCTATGGAATGAATTTTATAACTACATAATATAAGATTATCCTTCAACAAGCACTTTCGTGAGCATAAAGTTGACTAATATATTATTGAGGGATTTAAATGACCTTTTGATGCAACATGGTAAACAAATTACAAATTTCAGTTTACCAGTATTAATATTGGAGGAAAATGAAAGTACTTCAATGTCGAGGGCTATACAAGAAGAGCTAAAAGTACAAATACCCAATGAAGATCGAGACTCTGTACAGAGGTTAAATAATGACCAATTGCTAAAACCATTGTGGATGTTATCCAACATAAAGAAAGTCAAGTTTCTTTTATGGATGGGCCAGGAGGAACAGGTAAAACATTCATTTGTCATACTTTAATTGCAAATTTGAGAAGTAAGGATCAAATTGTCTTAGCTACTGCTTTGTTTGGGATAGTGTCACATTATTACCTAGAGGTCAAACTGCACATTCTCCATTTAAGATAGCTATCAATGTAGAGTCAAGCTCTTTTTGCTTAATAAGTAAACAATATGATCTTGCAAAGCTTATTAGAGAAACAATGACAATCATTTGGGATGAGGCATCTATGACTAACATATATGCTTTGGAAGCATTAGATCGATCATTAAAGGATATTCTAGATTGTGATGCTCCATTTAGGGGGGGGGGATGATGATATTAGGCAATAATTTTCACCAAGTACTTCCTGTAGTTCAAAAAGGTATGAAGGCACAAATGATTTATGCATGTATGGTTAAGTCTCCTTTGAGGTCTGTCTCAAAGGTCATACATTTGAGACAAAACATGTGTTTATTACAAGAGCATAATTTTGCAGAATATCTCATGCTTATTGGAGATGGTAATGAGCCTACCAATCATGATGATAAGGTGAAAATTCCTAACTCACTTGCAATAACATGGGAATGAGAAAGTTCAATACAAAAGCTTACTCAAGAAATATTTCCTCAATTAGAGTCTCATACCTAGGATGCATGTTATATGGTATAAAGAGCCATACTGACACCAAAAATTGTGGATGCTAAAAAAATTAATAACATAATTATCAGTCATTTCCAAGGAGAAGAACATTATTTGTTATCAATTGATGAGGTTGAAGGGAACACACACAACTTATATCAACAGGAGTACTCGCACTTCATTCACTACTAGAAAATAGGCTTTTAACATCGATTATTTTTTACTTTGAACATCGATTTTGAACCGATGTTGAAACCACTGATGTTAAAAGTATCAATGTTTTCAAAAACCGATGTTAACATACACTATACAACATCGGTTTTCTTGTATAATAAAAAATAAACAAAAAAATGTAAAAATGCAAAAATCAACATCGGTCTTTTAAAAAACCGATGTTGTCAGATGCAAAACAACATCGATTTTGCAAAAACCGATGTAGAAATGACTCTTTCTACGTTGGTTTTTTCAGAACTGATGTTGTTTTGCATCTTACAACATCAATTTGTCTGGTGTATGACAACATCGGTTTTTAACCAAAAATCGATGTAAAAATTATTTTTTCCACATCGGTTTTTCACATAACCGATGTTGTATAGTCACTTTCTATATCATTTATTACATAATCGATGTAGAATATCATTTTTTTAAAAAAAATATGGCCTATTATTTATTTATTTTCCTTCTTGTAATTTTAAAAGATACATTAAAAGCTTCAAAAATTTTGATGTAAATTAAACATTTAACTAAATTAAACAAAGTGAAATGATGGATATTGTTAATAACAAGAAAAGTTTTATGGATATTAGTAATCACATGCTAACAAAGAACATGAAGGATTGAAAGGCTACTTCTTGGTGATCTTACTGGCAGCATTTCGTTTTCTGCTACCTCTGGTCGAGCAGGATGTCATTGTACATTGTGAATATGTTCACAACCTTGCACTAAGTAACAAAATTCAGGCAAGTTTAGAACGTAGAAGCAATTTGGCAAATATTTAAATGAAGAACTTTTATGTCTAGTAAAGTTTTGCAGCAAATTTGTCCCTCTAATTATATTAATAAATAATATGTGTACTGATAGTATAAGTCTTTATCACAAATTATAGTATATAATAAGCTTACTTTTATAATAAGTACTGTTGAGTGTATAGATTAATTAGTAATAAATTATTTTAATTATCTTGAAATAGAGATTTTGACGCTGAATTATTCTTTCTATTGTTTTGGCAAATTGAATTATTTTAACATAATAAAGATTTCTATATACTACTAACCAATCACTAATTATCATTTTATTAAAAATTATTATTCTTTAAAATCTTTATGTTTAGAGAGAGATTAATATATAATTATCATTTAAAAATATCTTTACTAGACATGAAATATTTTAGCAAAAAGTAACACCAAGAAAAAGAAAAGCAAAAAGAAAATTATTTTTTTATTATTTTCTTTGTTACTGCATCCAATGATTATATCTTTACGAAGGATATCATTGCAACCCCAACTTAAATGTGGACCCTTTTTCAATGAACTAACATAAACGTGAAAGCTATACTTATCACATACATATAAAAATATACATAGCCTTAAATAAATAACAAAATGAGACTATCAAAGTAAACATAAAGAAAAAAGGTAAACAGAAAGAATAAATGGACACTTTTTTCCCCACAAAGATATATAAATATTTGTCGTTAAATTCACTTTTAAAACCATATCAAAATAGTTCCTCAGATAAATTCTGATTATCACAACAGTATTTTAATGTCACTAATTAATAAAATTTAATCTAAGACCTAAAACCATATATTTAAGGATAAATAATAATAATAATAATAATAATAATAATAATAATAATAATAATAAGTGGTTATCGAGGCAAGTGATCCTAGGAGTCAATAATAGATCATTAGAAGGAAATTGTTAGCAAACGAGTGAACGACAATCTATGCTCCAAATATTAGCCTTTCATTTGTTTGAAACCTAAATATATATTAATAGCTATCACATGTTTGAATAAATCCAAATTCTAGCTTTGCACAAGAAAAGAAAGCACAAGGTAGGAAAGTCTGCAAAAAAAATTATATAATAGAGTCAATTTTGTAATAGTTGTATTAATTTTGATTGATGTGGTAAAGTAAGGAAATGACCAATTTTATATAATAGAGTCAATTTAAAAGAACAAAGTAAAACTTTTTAAATTTAAGATATTAGTCTTGCAACCAAAAAATTAGATGACCGAATAAAAGTGTATTTTAGCCTTAAATCATAAAGCTAAAAGGATGAAGATCTATTGACAAAAACAAGAGAAGCAATAGAGGTCACATTAGATACTATGCAACATCTTATGTGACCAATTCTACTACTTCATATTGGTCATAAAACAACTTACAAGTTTCCTATAGGTAGGCTCAGCAACAGGTTCCTCAGAACTGAGTCTGGTTTTAGGTTCTCATAAGGTAATCTCCCATGAACAAAGCTACAAGCAGTAATTAAAAAACCAATGTCACCATTTCATAATAAACACAATAAGTAAAAACAAAAAACACATTTTAACAGTTTGAAAGTGATGGGGTAAAAGAAAAAAGCAAGGTACCTATGATATGCATCATAGTCAAAGTCATATCCAATTGCTTGAATAGAAAATGAAACAAAAAACAATTATAGGCTGTTAGTGTTTTAAGAATTTAATAATGGGAACCAATTTCACAGGAAATGGTTAGGAAACATACCCTTAGACCAGCCATAGTTGTTCCATAATTCTTGTAAAGTAGGTTGGACAGATCATCAATTTTGCTAGGGTCTATGCCAAGCTTCTCAACCATGTAGTCTATGATCAATGATACCACTCATGTTAGTACAAATTACAAAGTCATTTCTTCTGAGAATGCTGTGACATAGGCATATGGCTCAGTGGCTTACTTTTACCCCTAGATTTTTCCTAGTAAACAAATCTACTTCATGTTTTTCATTTCAGATTTCTTTCATTCCCAGAACAAAAATGCAAATGCTACTATATGTTGCCAAAACTTTTCGCTAAATGCAATATGATTCAGACATGGCAGACCCACCATTTCAAAAAACATTGTTGTTTTGTTTTATGAGAATAAGACACAAAAATTAACTTGAAGATACAGTGGTTAATTTCTTATTAAAATTTTCAAGGTTCTCATTCTCAAAGGAAATATGGAGAAAATAATACACAAATTAATATGAAGAAGTGTCACTTTATCCAGCTTTGGCAGAATTCCTAGAGTTACATCAGGCTCTCTAGCACTGTCTTTTACATAGTTCAAATATGTTCATATTCATTCAGCAACTTTTATTAATTATGACAGGTTGAATATAAGAAGTTTACTGAAATAAAAGACCTCCCCTTAGTTAGCCAGTTAAAATTTCAAGCAAAAACAAATATATACCAAGCAGAGGGGTGCTACTAAGGTATCAAGCACTGTAGGAAGTTACAAGATCATGCATAGGGATCCCAACATTGGCATGAGCTAACGTAGCAGCATTTATACAAGCAGACTAGTTCCTGGCAAAGGCATGCCAAGAACAGAGGTTATATAAAAGTACAGAGACATGTTTTAACATTGCCAAAATTTAACGGGAGCATATTAATAGAGAAAATAAAATGACAATTTGAGGAGAAGATAATTGCAGGTGAAGAAACTAAGTAAAACTAAGGCCTTAACTAGTAAAATTTTATGCACTATTGCTGGTGAAGAAAACCCAAACATTTCAAAGCCATCAAGGCTGCTAGGAGGCTATAAAGGAGGAAGACCCTTTTGTTACGGACCCAATATTTGGGCCTAGTAAAGTGTCCTATTAAGGGTCGAATATCTCAGAGATCTTAACAATATCCGTAACAACCGATGAAGGAGGTCACAACAAACAAATATCATGATCTCAACAATTAGAGATTTCAGCCGAGTAAATCGGAAGAAGGTATCGGTTAACCAAGAGGTAAACTTCCTCATAAATAGTGGTTACACTCATAGAAAAAGGTACACACTCTCTGAACTCTACTTTTCAATTAACACTACACACACCTCACTCCCAATCATCGTATCTGTGCATAGTGATCATATAACCTCAGAGGAATCTTTCTCATAAGACGTTGGAGAGAATTACTGATCCAACATTAATCTACTGGCTCTTTAGTCAGACATTGTTGTTTTCAACGACAGAACACCTTTCTTCCCAGCTTATGTTGCTTTGCAATTTCTTGATTCACTTTCTCTTTGACCAGTTCCCAGCATCTTGCACCTGACATGTGAATGAAGACCTCACTTGCACAATTTTCCAAGGAAACCTTGGATATGGAGTACTTTTGAAGAAAAAAAAATACATGACCTTAAACCAACAGTATGTCATGAAGTGCAAAGTACAGGAGCCAGGAATCTTCCATCAAACTTTTGCCCTCATAATAAGGTATAAAACTCAGCAAGATAAGCAACAAAGGATTTAAATTAAGTCCAAGTACATCAACAAATTTACATCAGATATATGAATTATGAAATACCTTTCCAAACATACATACAAAAAATAAATATACAAGGCCAATTGCATGACAAAAGCCTGTAAATGAAAATAAGGAGAAAGTACCATAAATAGAGGCCAACCACGTCCAGCATCAAGTATTTCTAAAATATAGTAACACATCAATTAATTTAACTTTCATAAAAACACAACTTACAAACTCAATTAAACATTGTCATAAACTGTAATTCATTAATGACAAAGTATACATACCCTTTGGAAATATAGCTTGACTACTGCACCAAGACTTTCCAGAAAGCACTAATCCAAATTCTAATGGTTCAACAATGCAGTTGATGCGCCGGACAACCTTTGCAGTCATCATCAGGTTTTGGGCAGAACAAATAATTATAAAATAATTACTATATGACTCACTTGTTTCATTCAATTCCAAGAGAATGAATGTATTAAAATGAACTAATTAATATATGACTCACTCAATGCCTTACCCATGTTTCATCAATGGATTTTGAATCCAAAACAGCCTTGTAACCTTTGTATATTGGATCCTCAGATAATTTCATATCTCCAGGGCCTTCAATTTCTCCATAAAAGTACTCATTCACACAAGCTGCAACATTTTAATTACCTCCACTGTTTTAACTTAAACTTATAGAGTAAACTTCATGCACAGGAAATGATAAGGAAAACAAGTATTTATAAACCACTGGGACTTCTAAGATGAAGGCAAATACAATTAATATTTATAGCAAAAAAGCAAAGGGAAATTAAATTAATATTTATAGCAAAAAAAATTAAAATTTAGAAAAAAAAAATATACAATACAATATGAAAGATTAAATAAAAATGACATTACCTAACTAAAACTATAAAGAAAGAAAAAAAGCGATAATCTCACTTATAAAGTTGAGACATCCCTAATAAGGTAAATATTTATTAGTTTCTCAAAAACTGCAAATGATTGATCTGTTTCAATGCCCACAAAATAATTGTTAAAATTTATTTTTTGTTTATAGAGATTCTAGATTGAGAAACAGATCCACAATTGAAGCAAATGCTATACAACAAGAGAAACACGTACGAAACTGATATATTAAACAAAATAAAGTGCAATTCATATGAATTAATAATTGAACATGTGACAGAGAAGCATCTTTGCTGCTACTTGCCTAGGACTGAAGCTTAGGTCCATTCATTAGGGAAGCCATTATTAGTAAATAAACCTTAGTCCCAACAACAGGAACCCACTCAACGAAGGAAACAGAATTCAATAGCTGCTCCGTGACAAGAAATAGTGTCAAAAATAACAATTAAATTCATAGGATCGAAGCATTGAATGAAAAATTATGAAGCAAAAAAATAAAAAACTAGAAACCCTAAATCCCAAATTGAAACTACCAGACTCAAATTAAACAAATTGAAACCCAAAATCCCAAACCATTTTCCATTACCTGCACCAACGTAGCACTGAATCATGCTAGCAAAGGTTCCAATGGAAACCAACCTTTCTTTTTCTTCTTCTCGAGCGTAATGGAGAACAAGTTCCACTCGGCGTCAAACTCCATCGCCCTCGCAAGCTCGTTGACTATGGCTTCAAAGAGCTTGTGGCTGGGCCTGAAGACGGGCCACGTCTGGGCCCAGAGGAAGAGCGAGTGCAGCAGCTTGGGCGACGAGTCGAAGCGATTGAACACGGCACGGTCGAGTTCAGTGTGGAGGTTGGAGATGACTGAGAAAGCGTTTGGGTTGGGAGAGAGAGGAGAGCATGTGACGAGGTTTAAGAGAGCGAGAGAGCATTAGGTTGGTTTGGACTTTGGAACTTTGGCAACAAAACACTGAGAACACGAATACATGAAATGAGGGAAAGTGAAAGGAGTGTTGTGCTTCGAAAAAACACAACATCGGTTTCCATAAAGACCGACATTGTCTTATGCTTGTTAACTTAGCATCGACTCAACAACATCGATTTTCACAAAAATCGATATTAACAAAATTGTCACCGCACATTTTATAACATCGGTTTTCATCAAAATCGATGTTAATAGAGCGATGTTAAAACTTATTTTTGTAGTAGTAACTGCCGCAGGTGATTTGCTTCCTCATATTTTTAAGGTTAAGAAAGGCGCACCCTTGATCTTAACATCGACCTAAATCCGCCATGTGTAATGGGACAAGATTACTATGTCATGAATTTTTTATGAACATGTTGGATGTTTAAATCCTAACAGGCTACCATACTGGAAGAAGAGCTTTCCTTCCTAGAACTAAACTCAAGACAACAGAGAATGTGGGACTTTCGTTTGTTATTCTTCGACAGCAGTTTCCTGTCAATCTTAGTTTTGCAATTACCATCAATAAGTCTCAAGGACATACCATACCCAATGTTGGAATTTATCTCCCACGACATGTTTTTAGCCATTGTCAATTATATGTTTCTTTGTTAAGAGGTGTTTTTCAAGCTTCCACAAAAATCCTTATTAAAGAAGGACAACTTGAAGGGAAAGATGGAAAATTCACAAAAAATGTTGTTTTGAAAGAAATTTTATTAACTCAAACTTAGGCATTGTCCCTTTTTCATAATGATATTGACAAATTTATTTATTTATTCATTTTATTGCGAGAATAAATTAGAAAGCATTTTCATAGACAAATTTTTTTTACATTGATGTTATATATTTTTGTTGGGTTTAAAGGCAAATTGAGATTCAAGGAGATCTTTCAATTATACGAAGACTTGAAAATAAATTTTTTGGGCATGTACTTTAGCAAACATGTAAGTGTTAAAATTTATGATTATTTCTTAGTTTTTTATGTACAAATTTTCAATAAAATTATTTATGTTTTTCCGAGGGTAAATTTGAAAAGTTATGGAATATTTGGAAGGACGAGTATTCACTTGGAACAATTTACCCAATTGACAACAAGGTTAGATCAAAATTTGTTACTAGCAATATTCATATTATGTCATTTTCAATCGTCCAAACTCAATTTATAATTTTCTTTAACACAGGTTCATCGTCTAAAAATTTATTATATTGGATGATGTTTTACATTAACATCAGATAAAAGTCAACTTTGGAAAATGGTAAAAAGAGAACTATTGTCTCGAAAGAAAGATAGAAACATCCCCATCTAATAATTTTTTCTCAAATTTAAGAGACTTGAAAATAGAACACTAAGTAGTACATGTCATATTAGTAACTTTCGTGCAAAACAAATAATGTCGATTTTTGAGGTTGTATTTAATTCTTTAATTAACTACTTTTAGTTTACATGAAAATCACAACCCAACATATACATGACATTGTGTGACTTATTTTGTAGTTTTTCAAAAGGCAAGAAACTATGGACGATGTATTCTACAAAGAATTAAGGAGAATTCTTCAAAGGTCAACAACTATTCAAATTTAATATTTATTATTTTATATATTGGTATGCTTTCTTACAAGTAAACTAAATATAATTACAAAATTGCCATTTGGTTCCTATGATTGTAGGAAAGCTAAAAATTGTCCTAAAATGCATGCAGTGATTTTTTACCAATTAAGGAATATTTATGATTACCAATTATTAAAATATCGTACATAAATAATATTTTTACTTTTACTTTTATTAATGAAATATTTCAAACATTTTTTCCTATATATATAATTAAAGTTCTCTATATTAGTGTCATACACTTCAATGCATATAATAATATAAATTGAAAAAAATATTTCAATTTAAACAAAAAAAATACAAAAATGAAATAGAAATACAAACATATAAAAAGGACAACGCAAGCCTGTGTTTCCGCTAATGTATATATATATATAATAACAATTTTTTTTTCTTTGTTTCATCAACTCCCTGCCACCAACCCACAACCACCACTCTTTCGCTGCACTCTCATTTCTCTCCCATGAATGAATTGGACCACCTCCTTCCAACACTCACAGTCTGCAATTCATTCCAAATTCATTTTCAAATTTCAGAGAAGTTTTGTTACTACTTTTTTTCAATTTCATTTTAAATTCTAAATCTCAATTCATTCCGAATTTTCAGCCTAAATCCATTCTAAATATTAAATCCGCAAAACCCCAAATTGAATTTGGATTATTAACTTACAACAAACCTTTCAAAAAAAGTAACCTATTCATTTAAATTTTCAAATCCTCCAAAACAATTTATACAATTGAGAGAAACTCATATAAGTGTTATAAAACAGGCCCGGTCATTGACCGGTCGAGGTAGTGGGTCACTAGGTCAGTGATCCAATCGGTGGGTCAGTAATTGGGTCGATTTGACCTGATCTATATTAAAAAATTTAAAATTATATTATATATATATATATATATATATATATATATATGTATGTATGTATATAACTAACATTATTTGATTAAGATAAGTTAATCCATAATTTCATACTCAAAAATCCAAAATAACAATTGAAGTTTAAAAGTTGATAACACAAGTAAAATGTATTAATAATAAAAAAGAGGGTAAATAGAAACTATCTAAATTCAAACACAAGTCCAGTTTTTAATAAATAAAATGGAAACTGCAGAAAGCAATAAAAGGGGTATAGAAAGCAATATGGTGAATCTGGTCAGATTAGGCCCAAATAAGAAGAACCCTAATACCCACTATATATATCTTCTCTTCTTGGTTGCGCCTCTTCTCTTCCTATTATGCCTTCTTTCCTGGTCCTGTTGTGCCTCTTCTCTTCCGGCTAGTCTACTACCATATTTTTCCTTCTCTTCTAGGAACTTCTGTAGATGCGACGGAGGAGAGCAATGAAGATGACATGCGTGAAGGTGCGGTGGTGATAGTGTGAAGGCTCGACAGTGACAAGCAAGCAAGAGCGTGAAAGAGGCAAGCAACAGCCGACAATGTTTCACCGGTTCGGTTCCAAAAACTGGGCGGGTTGCCTATGGAAGAACCAGTGTTGTATAGTAACAAAACCACATTGGTTTTGACCAAAATTGATGTTTTAAGGTTCATAACAACATTAGTTTTGACAAAAATCGGTGTTGTTTTTGCATGTTTTGGTATATTTTTTACTATACAACATCGATTTTTGTAAAAATTGATGTTGTATAGTAGATTTCAACATAGATTTTCATAACCGATGTTAAAATTGATACTTTAAAGATGGTAAATTCAACATCAATTAATAACCGATGTTGAAACTGAAAACATAATGAACACACTTCAAATAACTAAGAGGGGGGGTGAATTGGTTAAAACAGATATTTAAAATTTTCTAAAACAATTTGCGGAATTAAAATGAGGATCATATCACTCAATCACCTTTAATCAAAATCAGAAATTTTATTTCAATCAAGAAACTCCTTGTAATGCATGTCATGTCAGAATTACTTCTTGTTGATTATAACTTGATCACCCAAATACAAGCAATGAAAGATATATATTCAGATTTAAAAAAAAACACAGCAATTTATATTGGTTCACCTCATTAACATGGATGCTACATCCAGTGTCTTCTAATCAACAGTAGGTCAGAGTTTTCACTAAATCAAAAGAATTATTTTACAAACAATTACGAGTGATTATATTTATCAACCCTAGATAAATAATCTGAATTCTAAAACACTATTAGAAAACAAATCACAAAGATCCTGAGAACCTACTCAGATCTTTATCCCTAAAGAACACTACTCTAGAAAGCTTGAAAGAATCTATTTGATATTCACAACAAAATTTGAAATTCAGAAAATTTGAAAGAAATTCTAAAAGAAAGATTCAAGAGAGACAAAATCTGTGATGCTTAATGATTGAATGAATGAATGAACAAAGTTACCAATCAATCCAGGTTGAATAAATGTCAATGATCAGAATCATCTCTCTTGAAAAACTCTTTATCTTTAACAAATCATATCTAAAAAATCAGTAATCATTTGATCTCACACAAGATGTGTTTCACTCAGTAAATCAGTATCTTGAACTTTAGAAAGCTTAGAAACCTTTGCGTCACTCACAGATTCAAACGTAATTCGTGTACATAAAGTGCAGACCCATAAAGCTTTAAATAGAAAATTGATTCAACAGAATGTAATCAATTAAAATGTTAGTGTAATCGATTATTTTAACATAATTACTCGATTAATACACCAGATAATCGATTAAAGCGTTCTTGAGCTTTCTAAAAAATTTTCACAAACAAAATAATCAATTAATACGTGATGTAATCGATTAAAGCAGTCATCAGGTATGTGAAAATAAGTAGTGGTAATCAATTACATAAGAATGATAATCAATTAAAGCAGTCAAGCTCAAATATGAAATAGGCCTTTGTAATCGATTACGGTTTGTGGTAATCGATTAACGCAGTCAAGCATATTTAATAATGAACTAAGGTAATCAATTACGATATCATGGTAATCGATTAAGTCAGTGAGGCATGCTTTTCATTTTGTACTAAGTAATCGATTACAAGAAGCCAGTAATCATTAATATGTTCTTCATGGTTTTTCCAGATTTAAGACATAACTTTTAATTGATTAAAAACATTGTGTAATCGATTAAAGTAGTGAGATTTCATTTTTCCAAAAACATAACCATGAGAACTTAGTTTCTTTTAAAATCATTGAATAACTTTAATACTTTAATGAAAACATGTATGCATGTTAATGAGAATGCAAATGCAATGCAAGGATCACAAGGTCATGTACTTGAACCACTTAGACAAATTACAAATGCCTTCAAATTGAATGGGCATGAAAAAAGCTAAAACATCAAGCCAATTGCTTCAGCCTTGCTTTGATCTTCTTGCAGCTCCCCCTACATCCAACATCCAACAGAAACCAATGTTAAAAGCCTATTTTCTGGTAGTGCAACCACATCCTCGATAACTTCAAGGACACCTTCGAGATTTCATTCCTCTTCGATCCAAGCTGATGGAAACTCAAAGCTATCTAAGTGAATAAATTTTAGAGATCCAACTCTTAAACTTGCCACTAATCTCTGCAAAATCGTTTCAAATTCCTGCAATAGCATCTTCTTCTTTGTTGTCATTGGGATTAGAATCAAAAACAGTAGCGACAACGAGAGGTGAGGGCTTGAGAGTGGTTTCGACATAACAGTGACGACGACGACAACAATGAGAGGCTAGGGCTCGAGCGGTTTAGGTATGTGAGAGGTTTGGGCGCGAGAGGAATGGCACAACAATTAAAATTGATATTAATTAGAAACACACATTGACAACATCGATTTTTAATAAAACCGTTGTTAAGCAAAAAATAACAACATTGATTTTATTAAAAACTGATGTCAACTTAGCACTCACAACATCGATTTTAAAATAACCAATGTTAAGGAAAGCTCACAACATCGGTTATTTTATAACCGATGTTAACAAAGACACTTTATTAACAAAAATGTTATCGTGCTTTTGTTAACATCGATTTTCATTAGAACCGATGTTAACTGGCCGACGTTAAATCCATATTTTTTGGTAGTGTGTGTATCCATTTGAAATAGTTGAGCTAGAATGTTTGGTTTTCAATAAAGATTGATAAGAAAGGATGTTTTATATAAGTTGCTTTTGGTAAACTTACTATTTTATATAAAGTATTTTTAAGTGCATAATATTACTTTTCTACCTTTCTCCATATATAAATTATATATATATATATATATATGTATATATGTGTGTGTGTGTGTGTTATGGTGTGTTTACCCTTGCATATGAGGGAGCTGATGGTGTTCAAGTGGATCTTCCTCTTGGAGACAGATCATTCTTTATGAAGCATCGTCAGTAGACGTGCTTGGAAGTAAAGACTATGTTTTCTTTTGTGTTATTTTATTGTCATTTATATGTATTGTTGGACCAGCTTAGAATTTTATGTATTACCTTGCAAAGAGATATCTTCATATGTATGTTTGTATATGAATAGTTTATCTTTGAGTTTTGATTTCTAACTTCTAGTTTTAGGATTGTGAAAATTCGTTAGCATGCATTTTCACAAATACACCAACTCAATAGCTTTCTAGTTAAACAACAAATAAAATCTTGAATTATGTTATATTTGTAGTGAAGGCAACATTAGAAGCACTTAATTTGTGCATGGTTTAATAATTTATGGCAGCAAAAGTACATATACTTGGAAGAAAAAATAGAAGGCAAAATAACAACAATTTAATATAGGAAGAATAATATGTTGAAGAATATCAGGGAAGCCACATTTCTTCACCATAGGATAGAGTTAAAAAAAATACCGATAAGTAAGTAACATGCAATCTAACTGCTAAAATTTCAAACCCTTTCAACACTAACAAGTATTCATACACCATGTAAATAATTTGGCACTAATCTAATAGTTCTGTCGCAAGTATATATGCATATTACGAGTTTAACTTGGATATAAAACTTGTTGATCACTACCAAACTTAAATTAAGATACGTAGATTACGCACATCCAACATTTATAGGTTCACCTTGGTAGGTATCCATGCTAGTGGAATCACTCCATGTTGTTTGGTCAGAGCTGATTATGGCATTAGGTTCAGACATTTGATGTGGGTAAAAAGAGGGTCTTGGAGGCATTTCAAGACTTTCAATTTTCCCTTCAAGCATCTCCACTACTTCATTCATTGAAGGTCGATCTCCCGGTTTCAACTGAATACACCAAAGTGCAACTATAAACATCCTTTTTGTTAAAATTTTATCCTCTTCCGAAACATCTTCCATATCAACATCTTTCTCTTCTTTAAATTGATCGTAGATCCATAATGGGAAGTAATGTTGGCTTGAATGCTCTGCACAAGGATTCGAGTTCCTTCTTCTACTTGTCATTTCCATCAAAAGCATACCAAAACTATAAACATCAGCCTTATAAGATACTCTTCCAATATTTTTGTAGAACAATTCTGGAGCCATGTAACCCAAAGTTCCTCTAGCAGCAGTCAAAGTGAGAATGCTATCATTTACGGGATATAACTTTGCAAGTCCAAAATCTGAAACCTTTGGAACGAAGTTATCATCCAGAAGAATATTATGAGGCTTAATATCAAAATGTAGAATTTGCACATCACAGCCATGATGTAGGTATGCAATTGCATGAGCTATTCCAAGAGATATTTCATATGTTTTCGCATAACTTAAAGGGACACTTCCTTCTTTGGAGAAAATGTATTTATCCAATGACCCATTAGGCATGTATTCATAAACTAGAGCACGTTTTTGTTTTCCTTCAACACAATATCCAATAAAACGTACCACATTCACATGATGAATTCTTCCAATGGTAGCCACTTCACTAATAAAATCTTGTCCATTAGATTTGGAATTGCTCAACATCTTTATTGCAACATTTGGCCCACTTCGAAGCTTTCCTTTGTATACAGAGCCAAAACCTCCTTGACCCAATTTAACTTTGAAACCTCCTGTCATTTTTTTAATTTCTCTGTATTCGTACCTAATGGGATTTAGATTGTGATCTAGCAGAAAGTTTTCGATGTTTTCGTACAATGATAAATGTCTTCGTCGCCACTTATAAATCAATAGACCAAACAAAAGTGTAACTCCAAATAGGTATCTGGCTAGCATGAATATTGGTAAAACATTTCTTCCTATATATATTGATATATAGCCATCAATGTCCATCGAACGAAATGTTATTCTACTCAATAATCCTGTGTGAGAAATTTTGTTAAAAGAAATTAAAAAACGTAAGTTTTTGGCTAATCAATAATTTTGTTCAAAATATGAAATAAGCTATCAATTATTATGACGTAATCTTTTTTCTGAAAGGCATTATTATGACGTAAATTAATAATGGGATAATAGATAAAATGTATTACCAGTTATAATGCCATGAAAATATGCTGCAAAAGACAAAGACTACGTTATGAAAACATGATAGACAAAACGATCAAAGCAAAGAAAACTTAAACATGCTTTCGATAACCATTTCTTACAAAATTGGTATATTATTCAATTATTTAATATTTATAATGTTGTCAAGTATTTATTAATTATTAATTAAATAATTACACTATCTCTTCTGATAGATGCGAGTATTATATTGCCATCCCTTCTTGTTTTAAAATTTACATTTCTCTCTCTTAACAGATTAAAGTGTATGATACTTTAATTCATTTTAAATTTGTTAAATGTAATTTAATTATTAAAAAATAGTATATACTTTAATTAAAAATATATCCTAGAATTTTTTATATAAATTTTTAAATGGTATTAAACTAAATGGAGTAAACTATATATATAATGTAATGCTTCCATCTCGAGAGAAAAAATGTGTAATTTTATATTTAAACGTGAGAGAGGGTACTATGATACACACATTTCTCAGGGTATGGATGAGTGATTTATTTCAACAGCCTTAAGTTAAATGAACACAACTTAATTTATATTTGAACATAAAAAGGAATGTTAGTGTAATATTTGCATCTCTCGGGACCACTGAGTGTAATTTACTATTTATTGTGTCTAGCAACAGGGACAGCCGGGATTTGATGATGGGAGGAGTGTTGGCAATTATAAAAACTAGAGTTCATCCAATAAATGTAAGTATCAAGACTCATACAAATTTTTCAAAATTGTGATTTCAAAAATGACCCAAAAATAAACCTTTAGCCTTCTTGCCAATATCCTGATTGCTAGTTCCTTTTTGCTCTGCTAGGGTTTCTCTCTAGCAACTGCGATCGTAAGGGTTTTCTTCGAGGCTTGTGCTCTGGGTTTGTGATGCTTGTGCCTGATTTTGGTTCGAGCTATGGAACGGTGGTGGAAAACAGAATTCTCGGATGATAAGGAATCGATGATTCAGATTCTGATTCCGATATTCCGATTCCGAAGGAGGTGAAGGAAAACGATAATGCAAGTGAGCCATGGTTGGTTGGAAAGGTTTTTTTGCAAGGATCTCACAACAGTAGAGCCTTCATGTCTACGATGGATCAGATTTGGAGAGTGAAGGGAGGTGTGGAGATTAGGGAAGTAGGGAAAAACCATATCAGTTTTGAAGTGTAAGTTTGGAACTGGATGAAATTGTTGTGGGTTGCTGTTTGAGGGATTTGGGTTATGAAGGGTATAAATATACCTGGTCTAAATATTCTGAGACAGTGGAAGAGAGATTAGATAGATATATGGCAAATGATGTGTGGATGAATTGCTGGAAGGAAGTAAGGGTATTCCCTTTGGCAAGATATACATCACCATAATCCAATGGTATTGGATTTTCAAAAACAGATTCTGAAAAGGGGCAGAAAAAGGAAGAAAACAAAGAGGTACAAGTTTGAGAAGGTATGGCTAAATGATGTGGAAGGGTATCAAGCAGTCACTAAGGCTTTGTTTGGGAGAGGGAGTTAGGAGGGGAAGGTTTAGGTAGGATAATCTCCTTGTTTGGGAGTTTTAATTTTGGAGGAAAAGGATTTGGAGATTTTTAAAACTCCTCCTAAATCCTCCTAACCATTAAAATTATGGTTCCCCCTATTTGGGGGGTTTTTAGAAGGTAAAGTAACAAAATTACTATCCTATCCCAGTATTATTTAATAATTGAATTTAATTTTTTGAGATAAAATAATTTAAAATGGAGAATTAATTTTAAATGTAAAAATTATATAATTTTTTAATTTAAAATTAAATTTTATTTGTAAAATACAAAGTATATTAATTTTTGAAATAAGGGCAAAATTGTAAAAATATCTTATTAACTCTCTATTTTCCTCTCTTAATACATTTTTAACTCCCAAACAAGGAGGAAGGAACTTCCCTCAATTTCCTCCCTTCCCTTTCCCTCCCTTCCCCTTGAATCTCTTTCCTTCCCTTCCCCTCCTAACTCCCAAACAAAGCCTAAAGGATCTTGGTGCAAAGGTGACTTAGTGACAAGAAATTTAAAAAGAGTCCGTAGCAATGTGGAGGAATGGGAGTCTGCCCATTTTGGAAAAATTCCAAAAAGAGTAAAAGATCTGAAAAAGAAATTGCAGTAAATACAAAAAAAGAAGCAAACAGAGGATATTATTTTGCTGACAGCTAAGAAAGAGAAGGAGATGGATGAGTTGCTTAAATTGGAAGAGGAAGTGTGGCTGCAAAGATCAAGAGTCATTTGGTTAGAAGGGGGTGATAGAAACACGAAATTCTTCCATAGAAAAGCTTCTCAAAGGAATCAAATAAATAAGATCAGCAAAATAAGGAATGATGGAGGGGTGTTTTTTTATGAAGAGAACATTGAAAAGGATCTCACTTTGAAGCAATCTCTAAATCTTCTGATCCAAAAAATATAAACGAGGTGGCTGAACTAGTAGAGGGAAGAGTGGATGATGAGATGAGGGAGATCTTGAACCAAGATTTTACTAAGGAAGAAGTAAAAGAGGCATTATTTCAAATGCATCCTCTTAAAGCTCTCCGGCCAGATAGTAGTACTCCAGGGCCTTTTTACCAAAAGTTCTGGCGCATTGTGTGAGATGATGTAATAAAAATGGCACTAAAAGTATCGAATGGGAATGCAGACCCAACTAAAATAAACAAAACACTCGTTGTGCTAATCCCTAAAGTGAAGAAGCCTGAGTTTGCAAGTGAGTTTAGGCACATAAACCTTTGTAATGTAATTTTCAAGGTCATTACAGAGGCTTTGGCAAATAGGATGAAAATTGTTTTGCCCTCTTTGATTGGTGAATCTCAAAGTGTTTTTGTGTCGGATAGGTTAATAACAGATAATATTATCATAGCTTTTGAATGTTTTCATCATATGAAGCAAAAGAAGAAAGGGAGGAAAGGGATTATGGCTCTAAAGTTAGACATTTTAAAAGCCTATGATAGGGTGGAGTGGGATTTTATGAGATTGGAGATTCAAATATGGTTTTCCCCAAAACTTTGTGGAGCTAATAATGAAATGTATTACTTTTGTATCTTTCTTTGTGTTGGTTAATGGAAAACCGGGTAGGGAATTTAGACCTCCGAGAGGATTAAGGCAGGGGGATCCATTATCCCCTACCTTTTATTCTTTGTGCTGAAACCCTATCAGTCTAATTAAAGTTGGAGGGGAATCTTAATGGGATAAAGATTTGTCCTAGGGCACCTACTATATCACACTTATTTTTCACAGATGATAATGTGATATTTGGGAGGGCAACAATGGAGGAAGCAAGATTTGTAGTTTCTCTCCATCGCAAATATGAATAAGCTTTTTAGGTCAGAGGATTAATTTTCAGAAATATGAACTCTCATGTAGCAAAAATATGTATAGTACCATAATAGATGAGCTAAAAGAGCTTTTGGGAGTAACGACAGTTCAGAGTCATGCTAGGTATCTTGGGCTTCCTACTATTATTGGGAGATCTAAGAACCAAGTGCTTGAGAGAGGGTTTGGAAAAGGTTGAAAGGGTAGAAGGAGAAAAGCTTATCTGGAGCCGGAAGGGAGGTTTTAATTAAAGTTGTAGTGCAAGCTATCCCGACCTATGTAATGGGATGTTTCTTGCTTCTAGTGGCTAATTGCGACTACATTGAGAGTCTAACTGCAAGATTTTTCTGGGGAGGAATATTGAAGGAAGGAAAATTCATTGGCTGAGGTGGGAGAAGATGACTAGAGCAAAGTCTAATGCGGGTCTGGGTTTCAGAATGACAACTTAGCAAAACAAATGTGGAAAATGATTCATTTTGAGAATTGTTTGATGGATAGGGTTATGAGGCAAAATATTTCCCTAGGGTGTATCCTCTTGAAGCAAAAAAAGGGGCATATTCCGAGCTTCATTTGGTTAAGCATAATGGCAGCAAAGCATATTTTAAAATAGGGTATGGTTTGGCAAGTTGGGGATGGGAGGAAGGTGAAAGTTTGGGGGATAAATGGATTAGGGGGTGTGAAGATAATATGTTGTGATCAATTCCTAGTGAGGGTTTGGAAGACTTGATGGTCACGGATCTTATAGAAAATGACTCCAGAAAATGGAATAGGTCCCTTATATATATTTGAAGAAGGAGAAAGGGACCAAATCCTTGCTATTCCGTTGGGATATAGCCAAAGAGATGATAAGTTGGCTTGGGGGCTGTTGGATAATTTCCGTTTTAATGCTGGCCCAAATCCCCATGCTCTGGAAAGGGGAATGTTTGACTTGGGCCCAATTCCCGAGGGTGTTGACCTCGGCCCATTCCATGTTTAGGGAAGCATAATCCCTAAACCTAATTCCTCTCTATAAATACGTCATTTATAGATGGAGGAAGACACAACACACAGACTTGTAGAGGCAGAGAAGAAAAGTGCAGTTGAGAGTGTCTCCTGTGAGAATTTCTTTGTGAGTGTTCTCCGGTGAAAGGCTGTTGAGAGTGAGTCTCCGAGAGGTTGAGTGAGCAACCCTTGTAGAGAGTGAGAGCTCCCTCAATTGTTGGTGAGGTTGAGTGTTTACTCCGGCGTGTGGCCGTGGAGTGCTGTGTAACCATTATTTTGATAGTGGAGATATTTCTGGACAAGGTCCCGTGGGTTTTCCTCATTGAGGTTTTCTCCCACGTAAAACCCATTGCTGTGTGTGATTTTACTCTCCTGTTCTTGCTTCTGTTATTTTACGTTTCCGCATTATTGTTCTGGTGTTTTGGTTGATTCTGGGTGGAGAAGACAACTCCCCAGTTTTTCCGGTTTACTTGCTTGGGAGAAGTGACGCGCACCACCGAGTTCTCCCATCAGAGTGGTATCAGAGCACCAGGTTTGCCGGGCTCTGACGAAGGAAGGAGACAGGATGGAGATGAGTACCAGTGGGAGTATCGCCCATGATGGGGATATGTTCAAGTTAACGGTCGACAACTTTACCTACTGGAGACCGATGATGGAAGATCATCTGTACTGCAAGGACTTGTATGATCCTATTGTTCTAGAAGAGAAGCCGACAGGCAAGTCGGACAGGGATTGGGAGATCCTGAGTCGGAAGGCGGTGGCCACGATCAGGAAATATATAGACAAGTCTTTGTTTGAGCACATGTCCGAGTTCACTAATGCCTTCGAATTGTGGAACAAGTTAGAATCCATGATTCAGAAGAAGACTCCGAGAAACAAGGCACATCTCGTCCGCCGGCTGGTGAAGCTGGAGTACACGGAAGGGATGAGCATGATTGAGCACCTCAACACGTACAAAGGTATCGTGAACCAATTGTCCAAAGCCGAGATGAAAATTGACAACGAGATGCAGGCTTTGTTGTAGCTGAGTTCATTGCCAGAGAGTTGGGATACCCTGGTAGTGACGTTGAGCAACTCGGCTCCTGAAGGGAAACTGGAGATGGATGTCATGACCGACAGCCTCCTGAATGAAGAAGCCAGGAGAAGAGAACGAGGTGTATCCAGCACATTTGATGCTAATGTGGCTGAAAGGAGTAAGTCCGACCACCGAGCTCGAGGAAAGAGCCGAGGTCGTGAGAAACGGGATAAGTCCCGAGATCGGTCAAGACCGAGGAGTGAATTGAAGTGCTTCTATTGTGGGAAGCCCGGGCACAAAAAGGCCGACTGCTGAGTTCTGAAGAAAGACGAGCAGAATGGGTCTGTGAAGTCAGACCAGAGTTCACAGAAGAAGAGCACCACGGCTGTAGTTGCCAGTGCCAATGCCGAAGTATTCCTTCTGAGAGAGGATGATTCTGTGAACGTAGCCTTCGACGACTGCACCTGGATAGTGGATTCAGGCGCTTCTTTCCACGTGACCCCGCACAGAAGGTTTTTCTCCTCCTATCGGAGTGGAGATTGTGGAGCTGTGAAGATGGGGAATCAGGTAACCAGTATGATCATTGGTATCGACGATGTGACCCTGACCTCGGAAGTAGGGTGCCGGATCGTGCTGAAGGACGTGAGGTACGTACCTGACATACAGCTAAATCTAATCTCGGTAGGGAAGTTAGATGATGCCAGGCTTGTAAACAGCTTTGAGGGCTGTAGGTGGAAACTGGCCAAGAACAATTTGGTGATGGCTAGAGGAAAGAAGGAAGGCTCCTTGTATGTGATGCAGGGAAGGATGTGTGGCAGTGAAGCCAACACGGTTTTTGATGGTTCAAGTCTGGAGCTGTGGCACAAGCGTCTCGGCCACATGAGCGAGAAGGGACTTGAAATTCTGGAGAAGAAAGAGCTATTGACCGGGTTGAAAGGACAAGTGCTGGAGAGCTGCTCGCATTGTCTGGCTGGGAAGCAGCATCGGGTTTCATTTGTGAGACCGGATCAACCGCGAAGACGGAGGCACATACTTGACCTCGTCCATATTGACGTCTGCTCCATGACGGAGAGATCGCTTGGAGGCGCGCAGTATTTTGTCTCTTTCATTGACGACCACTCCCGCAAAGTGTGGGTATACCTTATGAAGACTAAGGGCCAGGTTCTCCAATGCTTTAAGGAGTTCCATGCAATGGTGGAAAGGGAGATCGGGAAGAAACTAAAGGTGGTCAGATCAGATAATGGCGATGAGTACAGAGGTCCCTTTGAAGCTTACTGTAGAGAAGCTGGGATCAGACTGGAGAAGACGCCCCCCAAGACGCCTCAGCTGAACGGGCTAGCTGAGAGGATGAACCGGACTATTGAGGAGAAAGTCCAAAGTATGCTTTCCAACGCAGGGTTGTCGAAAGGATATTGGGGAGAGGCAGTAAGAACCGCGGTCAACTTGATAAATCTGTTGCCGTCTCGACCGCTGAATGGAGAGATTCCAGAAGAAATCTGGACAAGTCGAAAATCGACCTATGAACATCTGAGGGTGTTCGGATGCCGAGCCTTCGTGCATGTCCCTAAAGATGAAAGGGTGAAGCTGGATGCGAAGACGAAGGAGTGCATATACCTCGGTTCGCCGAAAATCGAGTTTGGGTTTAGACTGTGGGATCCAATCAAGAAGCAAATTGTGAGAAGCCGAGATGTAGTCTTCCACGAGGATGAGACCATCCGTGACATCTCGAAGCCCCAAGTCCGGGTTACTGTCCGAGGAGAAGAACCCGTCCCTCAAGTGCATGTTGAAGCAGGGGGAGAAGTCAATGAAGAGATCGCTGAAGGCGATGTTGAAGATGATGACCAGCAAGATGCCGATTGTAACATCCCGGGCGCTGACGAGGGCGGGGAGTGATCACCGGTGCAATGAGGCACGGACAAGGAGCGGCTCCTGGCAGGCTTCCAGCGGAAGGGGTACATGAATGAATCGAATACACACCCGAACGAGAGGGATCCAGAGGCTGTGCAGGTATGGGACTGTACAGTTGAGGATAACTTAAAGGATTTAATAGGTACTACCTATACCAACAAGGTGCATCTACTTTTCGGTAGCCCATAACTTAAGAACTCCATAGTTAAGCGTGCTTGACTTGGAGCAATTCTGGGATGGGTGACCTCCTGGGAAGTTTCTCAGGAAGTGTGTGAGTGAGGACAAAGCACACTGAAAAGTCTTGTGTTGGTATGTGGGGACAGTCGTTGATCCTACAAGTGGCCAGGCGTTACACCGATGATACCGGGACCCGGAATGAAAGTGAAGAATCGAGTTCTGAAGATGATGAAGAAGAACAGCCGAGATACCCCACGAGAAATAGAAGACCTTCTACAAGGTATCCACCAGATGAATATACCGTAATTGCTGAAGAGGGTGAACTCCAGAGTTACGAGGAAGCGGTGGAGAGCCCAGAGAGCGACGAATGGGAGAAGGCCATGCAGGACGAGATGAAGTCATTGCATGAGAATCAGACGTATGAGCTGACCGAGCTACCCAACGGAAGGCGAGCTCTGAAAAACAAGTGGGTGTATAAGATCAAGTAGGAGGAGAACGGCAAGAGGCCGAGATTCAAAGCCCGGATTGTAGTGAAAGGCTGCAACCAGAAAAAGGGGATAGACTTTGATGAGATATTCTCTCCTGTTGTGAAGATGACCTCAGTCCGAACAGTTCTAGCAATGGCAGCTGTTGTAGACTTGGAGGTGGAACAGATGGATGTGAAAATGGCATTTCTTCACGGTGAGCTGGAGGAAGAAATCTTCATGGAGCAACCAGAAGGGTTCGAAGCTCCGGGATCAGAAGGCATGGTGTGCCGACTGAAGAAGAGTCTCTATGGTTTGAAGCAAGCACCTCGCCAGTGGTACAGGAAGTTTGATTCCTTCATGACCGACCACAGGTTCATGAAGACGGAGGCCGACCACTGTGTTTTTGTGAAGAGGTATGAGACCGATGGTTTCTTGATCTTGCTACTATATGTAGATGATATGTTGATAGTAGGGCAAGATAAGGTGAAGATTTCCGCCCTGAAGGAGGCGTTGAGATCGTCCTTTGCTATGAAGGACCTCGGTCCAGCAAAGTAGATCCTTGGGATGAAGATCATCCGGGATAGGAAGAAGAAGCTGTTGTGGCTAAGTCAGGAGAAATATGTTGAGAAGATCCTGAAGAGATTCAACATGGACAAAGCCAAGACAGTGAGCACCCCCCTAACCGGACATTTGAAGCTGAATGAGAGGCAATGTCCGAGGTCGGATGAAGACCGAGAGGAGATGGAGAAGATCCCGTACCAATCTGCCGTCGGAAGCTTGATGTATGCAATGGTTTGCACCCGACCCGACCTGGCGTATGCAGTTGGTGTGGTAAGCCGGTATCTTACGAACCCCGGCTGAGAACACTGGGAAGCAGTGAAGTGAATCTTCAGGTACCTCCGAGGAACGACCAAGCTATGTCTTCAGTTTGGAGGAAACAAGGCCGAGCTGCAAGGCTACTCGGATGCTGATTTAGGGGGAGATTCCGACTCAAGGAAGTCGACGACGGGATATTTGATGACCCTAGCTGGAGGGGCTATCTCGTGGCAGTCAAGACTGCAGAAATGTGTGGCACTATCAACGACCGAGGCCGAGTACATTGCCGACCGAGGCGTGCAAAGAGCTGCTGTGGATGAAGTGTTTTCTCCAAGAGCTCGGCCACAGTCAGGACAAGTATGAGCTGAAGTGTGACAACCAGAGCGCCATTCACTTGGCGAGGAACTCGACGTATCACTCCCGCACCAAGCACATTGATGTGAGGTATCACTGGATACGGGATGCGGTGGAGGCCGAGAAGCTCACACTTGGGAAAGTGCACACAAGTCAGAATTGGTCTGACATGATGACGAAGCCGGTGCCAGCAATGAAGCTTGAAGATTGCTGTGAAGGAGCCGGGCTTGTGAACTCGGCATGATGAAGCCGAGATGTAGAGGCCAAGTTGCAGAATGAAGATCTCGGACCTCAAGAATGGAAGACCGGATTATGCCGGGTTGCCGATTTGTTGCATTAAAAACGGAAGGGGGAGATTTGTTGGATAATTTCCGTTTTAATGCTGGCCCAAATCCCCATGCTCTGGAAAGGGGAATGTTTGACTTGGGCCCAATTCCCGAGGGTGTTGACCTCGGCCCATTCCATGTTCAGGGAAGCATAATCTCTAAACCTAATTCCTCTCTATAAATACGTCATTTATAGATGGAGGAAGACACAACACACAGACTTGTAGAGGCAGAGAAGAAGAGTGCAGTTGAGAGTGTCTCCTGTGAGAATTTCTTTGTGAGTGTTCTCCGGCGAAAGGCTGTTGAGAGTGAGTCTCCGAGAGGTTGAGTGAGCAATCCTTGTAGAGAGTGAGAGCTCCCTCCATTGTTGGTGAGGTTGAGTGTTTACTCCGGCGTGTGGCCGTGGAGTGCTGTGTAACCATTATTTTGATAGTGGAGATATTTCTGGACAAGGTCCCGTGGGTTTTCCTCATTGAGGTTTTCTCCCACGTAAAACCCATTGCTGTGTGTGATTTTACTCTCCTGTTCTTGCTTCTGTTATTTTACGTTTCCGCATTATTGTTCTGGTGTTTTGGTTGATTCTGGGTGGAGAAGACAACTCCCCAGTTTTGCCGGTTTACTTGCTCTGTAAAAAATGGGTATAGACTAGCACAGAAGAACAACGGAATGGAAATTGGGAGTTCTAGTAGTGTTCCGGTAGATTGGTGGAATAAGGTGTGGAAACTAAAAACACAACCAAAATGCAGCCAATTTATGTGGAGAGTATGTCAGATTGCTCTCCTTGTGTGCCAAAATCTTCTAAGGATGATGAGAACATGTGGAGATCATGTGGAAACAGCTTACCATGCACTGGTTTCTTGTGAAGAGGTGCGTAGAATATGGTTTGCGTCTTCTTTAGCTTTAAGAGTGGATGGTAGGTGTGAGGGCTCGATGGTGGATTGTTAAGAAAATTTGTGGGTATAGTGGATGATGAAATCTCAAAGGTTCTTTCCCCCTCCTTTTACCCTTATTTTATTTTTTTTTGTCTTATTTCTTTTTTTTCTTCCATTCTCCCTTCCTCTTTTTATTTTCCTCGTATTTATCATTAGGTTAATCTACCACCAATCTTAATTAAATTGAATTAAAGGTGATGTTGATGCATGTTGTTGAAAATAGAGGAAGAAAAACGTGAATCATGACAAAGGCTACAACTCTAGAAACAAGTTATGGCTAATTAACATTTGTTATAACTCAATATCTAATTTATTTTCCTAAGGTTTATACAATGTGTGTGTATGGACTTTTGTACTTGAGACTAGAAGCATGTTGGAACCTCACAAACTATGACCAGAAGGACAAAGACAAGAAGAGAAAAATTAAAAAATATAGGAAAAATGGTGTTAGTAAGATAGAAATACTTGTTTAATTATGTATTTCAAAGTCCAAATTTTAAATCCCATGTATAATGTTCCTAAGTTTTTTCCATAAGCAAAGGTTAATAAATAAAATTTAATTCTCAAATTAATACAAAGGAAGACAAATAATAAAGTCATTTGATGATAAATGTAATTATTTATAACTTATAAAATGATATTAACATTTCAAAAAAATTATTAGAAATAAAAAACAAAATGATATTCAAATATTTTATTTAAAAATCACCAAAAAATTATTTATTTTAAAAATAAAATTATTTATTGAGAAAAATAAAAGATAAATGTAATTAGTTATACAATCAAATTAAATTCCTTAAATAAAATAAGTACTCCTTATATATATATATATATATATATATATATATATATATATATATATATATATATATATATATGAGTACACATTTTTATTTTCTAATATGAGTGTGTTAATAAGTTATAACTAGATAATATTTTAAAATACACAATGATGTAACCTCTTAACACACTTATACTAAAAAATAAAGGTGTATATATTAACAAATGCTTGTGGGGTTTGCTAATAAAAATGTATTTTGATATAATTTACTAACGCACTCATATTAAAAAAATAAAAGTATGTATGTATATATATGTATATATATATATATATATATGTATGTGTATAT
>CM023960.1:13475187-13486811 GCA_013407115.1 Glycine latifolia
TATATATATATATATATATATATATATATATATATATTAGAAAATGTAAATTAAGTTGTACTTGTACCGCAAGTCTGTTCGTCCCTGTTTATGACTTAATTTCAACATTATCGTATTTGAATATTTTTCAACTAATCTGGTCCAATTGCAATTATTATTTCTTTGAACATAGTGGCTACAATGTTTTGTTTGGGGACCATATTGAGTTGTAAGTCAATATTAATGATAGAGTTGAGAAATTGACATTCTTTCGAAAAATACTAATGCTAGAGTTATCCCCAATTTAACTAGTATTACAGTTAGCTCTATAAGTGCATTGTCAATATTAAAGGGAAAAAATAATATTAGGAGAGAAACAACAAAGATGGGTAAGCGCAAACTTACATAGTATATATTCATGAATCCGTGGTAGAATTCCTAGAACACAAAAAATAAAACATTAGCATATTTTTAATTGTCAACAAGAATAAGTTTTTTTTTTTACAATAATAATTATTGTTATGTATCAATAAACAAATATTTATTGAAAAATTTGACTTTATCACTTTTAGTGAAATTCTATTTTTTCAATTATATTTTTTTCATTTACAATATTTAAATTCAAAATCTTAATTAAAGGACAAATTTTGAAGGACCAACAATTTATGGGTAGGAAGACATTTTTTTACTATTTAATTAAGTGTAAATTATAATAATAGAAACTTAAAATCTTATAATGATTCGAAAATTTTCTAAATTTTAGAAATAAATTTTCTTTATCTTCTTTAAAAAAAAGTAAATTACTCTAATTCTCCTTAAAATTTCTTAAAATTTCATATAAACTTTCTGCTTTTTTAACGTTTACCACTAAGAAAATTTGTGTAGGTGTAAAAAAAGAGGAGAATTACATGTAACTTCGAAAAACATTGGGAGATGTTATATTTTACTCTTAGAAATAGTGAATTTTGATGTTGGAGGAATGAAAATCAAATAAAAATATTTTGTAGAGATCAAAATCAACTTATTCTATATAGCAAAAAATAATGATTTCAAATTTTAGAGAGATAAAAAAAGAAAAACTTTGATAAAAATATGTTTTCGATCACTCTAAAACTTTTGAAATTTGATTTTGATTTCACTAAATTTTTTTATTTGATCTTGATCCTCAAGATTTGAAATGATTTAGTTTCGCTTCTGCAATGGCTATCTATTTAATTTTTTTTCATTTTTTTATAAAGTGTTGCCTAAATTATTTATAGCACTAAAAAAATAATGAATTTAAAAATAAGAAAAATAAAATAAAGTTGAAGAGACTAAAATTAAACTTTAAAAATTTTAGATGGACAAAAATATATTACCCGATAAAGTTTAAAAAAATCAAAATCAAAACACATTAACTTTATGACAATTCTACCGATTCTGTAAAAAATAAAAAACAACTAAAAACATATTTAAATCTAACATTAAAAATTTATATAAAATAGTATTGGAAAAGGATTTAGAGAAGAATTCCCACCACAGCTGGTACGGGTAGTTGTGACGTAATGGCAGTAACGATGCGGATCGCATTGAACTTGTGTGGTTTCGTTGAGAACGCATTTGACGTCCTTTCCGCAATGCTCCCTACAAATAACCGGTGCCAACCAAGACAGCCAGAATCCGCCGTTCAGCCACTTGCGGATATCTTCAGCGGAGGCATCAGCAGTTCCCACCATATCTACTTCAATGAAATCGTCATTAAACTTTACGACTGATTTGATCAAGTTTGCAAAGGTGGCAACCTTGAGATGACACCCAACCTTGATGTCCATCGGATTAAAGTCACCAGGGAAGTCATCAAGCTTCAGAATGGCATAAATATGCCCTCCGGAATTGCAACGATGGGTATCCATTTCAACATATCGAGGGTCATTAGTCACTGCATTACTACAGTTTAAGAACCCTATGCTTGGATACTCTCCAAATTCGAACGGCTCCATATCACGAAAAGTTAGCGCATCTGGTGTACTATAGTAAGGAATATCGAGATAACTAAAATTTCGTGAGTATAAGAAATAGCGAGGAACGGAGCAAGCGTCCTCCACAATACCAGCATCAGTGAGTCGGATCTGATATTTCTTGTAATTGATTTCCTGCACGTGGTATTTCCCTGAAAACAGAGTTAACACTGTTACGTTATTCACGCAATCTAACTCATACCTTGAGAGGCCGCAACCGCGTGGATCGCCTTTCAGTCGAAATGGATAAGTTATGTTGAGGATTTTGCCGCATGAGGAAGGAGGACAGGACGGGTGATGCTTAGCAGAGGAAGGCTGTTGGAATAGCAAAAAAATGATAGCCACAATGGCAACCATTGATTGCGCATAGCGGGAGGAAGAAGGTAAGACAATCATTGTCTACTCTTTGCTCGTCTATGTGAAAAAATATGCTAGTTAAATAATTCTTCAACAAGAGCTGAAGGCTGGACGCCTGGACCACTATTTAAATTTAGAATTAATGAATGAATGTTGTGTACAATGATAAAAAGTTATATTATTTTTCTTATCTCTTAATTTACCTTATAGGTTGAATTTTGTTCTTTTATTTTTAATTGAACAGTTAAATTCAGCCTCTTATTTTTAAAATGGATTCAATTTTATTCCATTTTCCTTTTTTGGCACATCTGTCATTTTAAAAAATATAATTAAATTTGGTTTAAAATTAGAACAAATTCATTTCATTATAAGAAAATATAAAAATTAAGTATCAAATTAATAAAGAGATCAAATTTAACCTATTAAATAAATTATGAGAAAAAATAATTTAACTAAAAAAAAACAAGACATAACTTTCCTTTAGTGACTTTTTTTTTTGAATTTTACTTTAGTGTCTATCTGTGTAAGAAACTACATTAAGGATCTTGCATATTACAATTTTCACTGTTTCAATTATGAGTGATTAAAGACCTTTACATAAATCGATGTATTTCTAATAACTGATTTCTATATGTTTCATCTCAATATATGAAATCTAATAATTCAATATCACTAGTCTCAAGTCTTTAATTTGGCTTGATTTTTGTGTAGAGTTTCTTTAAAAAGATAGTAGTACAAGATAACATGTCTTTGTCCACTATCTTTCACGCTTTTTGTCTAGTTGGGCGAAAAAACAAAACTCTCCTTAAAATCTATAAATAATAATCTTATCATCAATTACATGCATGTGACATGAATTTGACTAAATTGTCTTATACGTTTACTTAATATAAAATATAGGTCAACCTTTTAGACAAACTACATTATATTTAATAGAGTAAAGTCACATTGTCTTTTCTATAAGACTAGATCAACTAATTATAAAATAACCAAAAGTTAAAAACAACCAGAAATTTAATTATAATCAAAAGTATTTGAAATAAATTCTTACAAAACTAATTACATACACACTACTACAAATTAAAATTAACATTTAACATCAATTTTTTTTACATTCAACATTGATTTTGAACTTATATTGAAACTATTGTCGTTAAAAGTATGTTATTTTTAATATTGGTTATAAAAATGATGTTAAATTTCATTATAGAACATCAATTTTTCCAAAAACCGATGTGATATAATAGCAAATAGACAAAAAAATAAATACGACATTAATTCTAGAAAAATCAATGTTGTAAGTATCATAAAACATCGGTTTGGTCAAAATCAATGCTGTAAAGTACTTACAACACTGATTTTAGACCAACTGATGTTGTTTAATGCAATTTTTTTCAAATATTTTGTTCTAATAGCAAGAGCTAATTAATGTTCTAATAAATATTAAACAAATATTCATAACTTTTTTATAAATATTTAGTATTCACAAGTATTTATAGATTTTTTTAAAAAAAAAAGATAAAACAAAAAAGTTAAAAATGTAATTTTATACTAAAAAATATTTGATGCCTTTCGGTACAAATTTTAAATAATTTTTAGTTTATATTTAATTATTGATTTTGAGTGTTTAACATTTATATAATTTCATATTGCAGATAGATAGGTATCTTGTTATTGGCCTATGACATTTAAAAAAATTCACTAAAATTAAAATTAAGATTAAAAAGAAGCCTATGTATAATAGATTATATTTCTTTACAAAATTTTGTTTAACAAGATACCAAGGTCTAAAATTCTTGGCCATACTATAGTAAGGAATAATAGAGATGTTAACAATAAACTACCTTATTTTCATTGGATATAATATACTTTGAAGAATCACCATCATTTTGTATTTTATAGAGAAAAGTTTTTCAAACTATAACCAGTTGACACTCCAAACTCTATATTTTATAGAGAAAAGTAATTAATACACCCTTTCAAATATTGCGTGCTTTTATTGTCTGATATACATTACAATGAATGACTAGTAAGTAGCTTTTTAGTTCTGCCTTGTCAAAGCCAGTTTGAAACAAAAGTTTTATCTACATATTACATACAAAATAAATAAATATTAACTATATAGCAAGTATACTGTAATGTCCCGTATGCATCCGATTTATTAACATTCAAATATGATCGTTAAACATAGCAATTAATTAACAATAATTAATTAGGAAGCAACTACTAAATACAACGTCATTAAACGTCCATAAATATCATCTGTACATTATGCATGGTAATCGTTCATGAAATTACAACATATGCATTGGGTACGTTCTCCCCACAGAGCCGGGGTACAAAGTGCATATATATGTACATAACAAAGCAGTGAGCCAACAAGCTCTCAAAATAAAACTAAGGTTCACTCAGAACCCCATCCCCGCTCGAGCTCTTGTCCGGAATCCCTCAGACTGCCTCACTACCCGGGCCTCTTGCGTTGGGATCCACCATCCTCTCTCTGTTCATCACCTGCAAAACATAAAATCCCCAACCGGGGTGAGATGTAAATCTCAGTAAACTCCGGGTCCATGGAGGCTTCTCCTCCCCCGGTTTCGCCTTACACGACGCATAGCATCAAAGCCGACATCACATAATCCGGTCATCCTGGCTGCCATAAAACGCATAACATGTATATAACAACATGGATATAACAAGAAAAGATCATCCACTTAAGGACACATTCTCTGTATATCTTTGCCTGGGGAAGATCATCCACTTAAGGGCATATTCTCTCAAGACTTCCACAACCATTGCCTGAGGAAGATCATCCACTGAAGGGCACATTCTCTCAGGAGTCTGCTCGGACGTATATGGCTCTCCCAAGAGAGGATCATCCTTATAAGGGCACACTCTCTCAGGCTTTTCATATATACTAATTGACCACTTAGAGTTGTTCCACATGACTTTGGCTCTAAGGGAAGTCCATATTTAGTCCATTCTACTGGCCAGAGAAACTTGTCAAGCACACAGCATATCATCATATACATGTTATCAACCAAAAGCAGTAACACACAAGTTCAATACCACATGCATCATAATAAATCAGGACCATCACTCCTCAGAGTATGGTGGAACACGGTCAAGGAAAAAACTCCCAAGAACGGAGAGCTTACCTGCTCTAAGAGTTACGCTGGTTCTTCTCGGCCTCGAGGTCATGACCGCCTATGTCCCTTGTATCACGCTCTGCAAAAGCATGCAAGAAGACGAAATGGTTAACACTAGTTGCATGAAAACAGTCCAAGACGATCACCGACCGTTGCATGCAAGCCGTCCAGCTCAGGCCCACACGATCTCTAAACCTCTCAAAACACAGACTCAAGCTAATCGGGAAGACATGAGTGTCTTACCTCTATAGCTTCCGGGAAGGCTAGAGAACAGCGTCTCCAAGCTCGAAAGTCCCAAAAAGCTTTCTTTCCCTCGAAGACAAAGCTCTGTGAGAGTTGTTGGAGAGGACGATCTCTCCGTCTGAAAGTCTTTGGAGAAACTAATGTTGGAACCTAACTACGTGGTGGTTCCTTTCAACTTCTCAGTTGCATGCAAGGGTTTTTGGTCAAGGGTGGGTGGCTATGAAATCTCTCTCACTAGGAACTAGAGGAAACAGAGAAAGGAAGAAGACAATAGTGTTTCATTGAAATGGAGAGAAGTGGTCTATATAAATGACCCTGGTGCGTGACACACGCGCCAATAATGCCAGATTTCAAATCTAACTTAGTCATCATACACACTCGCTGTCGGGTTCAAACCACTCACCAAAAACCTACCTTGTACAACTCAAAACCGTAGTCCGGACCCCTTCGTGTAGGCTCATGGGACCCATAAGATCAAGGCCTTACCTGATGTATCAGTCAAGTGTGGTCTATTTTAATCGATTACAACACTTATGTAATCGATTGCATAGGGTTGGGTTCGCCCTTGTCCGCCCTTATCCGACCTTGTTCGGGTTTTTACCTCGATATCCTTTCCTCCACGTCAGCATTGCTCCATAAAGGTGTTGCTACCCCTCCGAAGGGTCCACCCCATCACACTAATTTGGGTTTCTTGTTAATACTAACTTTAAGAAACACGAACCCGGATCTGTGGCAGAGTCATTATTATCACAACTACTTCCTAATAATGTCATTATTATATTAAAATGCCAACGTGGACACCTTAAACCTTACATTCACCTCACCTTTTAAAGAATTTTGACCGCAAAATTTAGAATCTTACCCGTCAAGTAACTCGGGGTATAGTTGCAAGAGTTCCCGCTCCCGCACCTGCTCCTAAGTCGCCTCCTTGGGTGTTCTTCCTTCCCATCGTGTCTTGACTATGAGAATAGTCTTACTCCAGATCTTCTTCTCCATCCTGTCAAGAATCCGGGCTGGCCGTGTAGGGCAAGTCAGATTCTCCCTAATCTGAACTGTGTCCGGCTCTACCACGTGTAAAGGGTCTGGTACATATCTCCTCAGCTGGGATACGTGGAAGATATCATGCAGCCCGGACAGTTGAGGAGGCAAAGCTAGCCTGTAAGCCACTGGTCCTACTCTTTGTAGAATTTAGTAAGGGCCAATGTACCTAGGGCTGAGCTTCCTCACCCCCAAAGCCCGTCCAATCCTGGTGACTGGAGATAACCTTAGGGATACATGATCACCCGCATCGAACTGCAGTGGGTGATGCTTGCTATCATAATAGCTCTTCTGTCGACTTTGAGCCTGCAATAGCTTGTCTCGGATCATGCGGATTTGCTCGAAAGTGTCTCGTACCATCTCAGGTCCAAGAAGGTGGCCCTCCCCTACTTCAGTCCAACAAGTAGGAGTCCGGCACCTTCGACCATACAGTGATTCATAGGGTGCCATACCCAGACTAGGGTGAAAGCTGTTATTGTACGAGAACTCCACCAGTGGAAGGTATCTATCCCAACTAGTTCCCTGCTCCAGAGCACAAGCTCTCAACATGTTCTCCAGAGTCTGGATAGTTCTCTCACTCTACCCGCCGGTTTGTGGGTGATAGGTTGTGCTAAGTCTTATCTGGGTTCCAAAAGCCCCCTGAAGAGCACCCCAGAACCTAGAGGTGAACTTCGGATCTCTGTCGCTAACAATGCTTTCCAGGACACCATGCAATCTGACTATTTCTTCAACGTATAACTGGGCCATCCTTTTCATGGTATAGTCAGTCCGTACAGGCAAGAAGTGAGCCGACTTGGTCAGCCTATCAACAATCACCCAGATGGAATCGCATCCGGGTTGAGTCCTCGGTAGTCCGACTACGAAGTCCATGGAGATGCTATCCCATTTCCACTCTGGATCGACAAAGGTTGTAGTAGGCCTGACGGTCTCTGATGCTCGATCTTTATCTTCTGACATACCAGACACTTGGCTACATGCTCGGCTATGTCTCTCTTCATTCCCGGTCACCAAAAGTTTCCTTTAAGGTCCTGATACATTTGGTGGCACATGATGAATGCTAAACCGGCCTTTGTGAGCCTCGAACAGAAGTGTATCCACCAACTCGCCCTTAGGCACCACAATTCTCTCTTGGTATAATACCAAGTTATGGATCCCCTGAGAAACGTCTTTCTGGCCGATCAGGGACTTCACCTCCTCGTCACTTCCTGGGTTTCTCGAATCTTCCTTATTAATCCGTTATCAACCTTGATCACTCTTAACTCGAGATCCCGATCACCCTTAATCATGGTTAGGTGCATATCCTGGAAGTCCTCTATCAGCTTGCAGTCTGCATTCATCATGCAAGCTATGCCCATATGCTTCCTGCTTAGGGCATCCTCCACCACATTGGCTTTCCCGGGATGGTATTTCAACTCAAAAGTCATAGTCCTTGACGAATTCCATCCATCGCCTCTGTCTCATATTCAATTCCTCGTGATCAAATAAGTATTTGAGGCTCTTGTGGTCACTGAACACCACTAACTTGGCACCATATAGGTAGTGCCTCCATATTTTTAGAGCAAATACCACTGCTGCTAATTCTAAATCGTGCGTAGGGTAGCTCTCCTCATGCAACTTTAGTTGCCAGGATGCATAGGCAACTACCTTTCTCTCTTGCATCAAAACACATCCCAGTCCTTCCTCGGAAGCATCACAATAGACCTCAAAACTCCCCTCCGGATCAGGAAGAGTCAATACCGGTGTGGTGGTCAACCTTTCCTTCAATCTTTGGAAGCACTCCTCGCATTCATGAGTCCAGACAAATGAGGTGCCCTTCCTGGTAAGGCGGGTTAAGGGCAACACCATCTGTGAGAACCCCTAGATGAACCTCTGATAGTACCTGGCCAGTCCAAGGAAGCTCCGGATCTCAGAGTCACTCTTGGGCCTCTCCCAAGACATCACGACCTCTATCTTATTGGGGTTAACTACTACCCTGGCTGCCGAGATAACATGGGCAAAGAATTTCACCTTGGATAGCCAAAACTCGCACTTTGACAACTTGGCGTACAACTGGTCATTCCTCAACGTCCGAAGAACAATCTGGAGGTGCTCGGCATGTTCCTCCTCACTCTTGGAGTAGATGAGTATATCGTTAATGAATACCACTACGAATAGATCCAAGTACGGTCTGAACACCCAGTTCATATAGTCCATGAACACGGCCAGGGTGTTCGTAAGATCGAACGGAATGACATGATATTCATAATGACCGTACTGAGACCGAAATGCAGTCTTAGGTATGTCCTCGGGCTTAATCTGAATCTGGTGGTATCTAGACCGTAGGTCTATCTTGGAGAACCCCCGAGCTCCTCTCAACTGATCTAGTAGGTCGTCAATCAGGGGCAACAAATACTTATTCTTTATGGTCACCTTATTTTACTTCCAGTAATCCATGTACAACCGCATACTCTCGTCCTTCTTATTCACGAAGATAACTGGTGCTCCCCATGGTGACACACTCAGCCTTATAAACTCTTTGGACAACAAGTCCTTAAGCTGTGCCTTCAGCTCTTTTAATTCCAAAAGAGCCATACGATAGGGGGCTATAGAGATGGGCCCCACACCGGGAATCAAATCGATGGAGAAGTCAATCCCCCTATCCGGTGGAAGTTGCGTAATCTCCTCCAGGAATACATCAGCAAGCTCGCTTACTACCGGGATCCTTGACAGGTCTAATCCTGGCTTCTCCTTTGCTGCACTCACAAAAGGTAGCCCAGGGATCCCGTCTTCATTTCCTTACGAACTTGCAAGGCCATGAAAAATGAAGTGGAACCCAGCTTTTCTCCCTCTGGGGGTACCACGACCTTCTTATTACAACAATCCAACATAACGCTATACATGGCCAACCAATCCATCCCAAGAGTAACCTCGGGGGTAGGCATCACAAGGCAGTACAGATCAACACTGTACTCCTTGCCCTCAAACTGGAACTGCACACCTCGGTAGTACTCATCAACGCGACACTGCTCCCTAGAAGCGGTGATAACCTCCATAGGAAGGGAAAGTTTGAATACCTGAAGGTTCAGCCCTAATATAGTGCTATCTTTAATGAAGGAATGGGTAGCTCCAAAGTCGAATAAGACTCTTACATCATAATCATTTATCAAAATCGTACCTCGAATCAAGTCAGGAGCTCGGGCTGCCTATCCGGTATCCACTATGTAAATTTGGTCTGTGGTGGGTGCTGCAGAGATCACTGGGGCGGCTACAGCCCGATTGCTGGCTCGAGGGCACTCTCTGGCATAGTTACTGGGCTCACCACATCTGAAGCATATCAGCTGGCCCGTGGAGCATACTCTCTAGTGATTCCTCCCACAAGAGGCACACTGGGGAGGTTGGGTCGGTCTCTGTAGTGATCCTCTATGATTGGAGCCTTTCTTAAATCGATCTGCTGAAGAAGAAACTCTCAAATGCTGGCTCTTGCCCTTCCCGGCTGGGCTTTGACCACTAGACAGCCTCACCTCTTCTTTCACAGAGGAGGTAGGCTGGCTTCCACTACGCCTCCTAATCATGTTCTCGACTTGGCGACACTGTCTCACCAGGCTGCACAGATCCCAGGATCCACTGCCAGCTATCTTTTCCTTAATGCTCTCCCTAAGTCCTCTCTGGAACTTAGCAGCGAGAACCTCCGCATCAGTCTGGAAATGTGCATACTTAGCCAATTCATTGAATTTGGCTAAGTATTCGTCCACTGACATTGGCCCTCAAACTCGGGCTGCTTCTGTTCCCGGGCGTCCCTAGGAAAATACTTGTCCAGGAACTGGGCTTCGGAGGTCTGCCAGGTGATAACCTCATCTCGGCCTCTCAACAACTGGGAAGTGATGACCCACCACTCATGTGCATCTCTCTGCAGCAGATAGGTAGCATAGAGAAGTCTTTGATGGTCCGGGCACTCCGTCACTGTGAAGATCATTTCTAATGCCTGCAGCCATTTGGCGACAGCAATGGGGTTCTAACCCCCATGGAAGGCTAGAGGGTCGTGCTTACGGAAGGAAATAAGCATCTTCCCTCTAGCCACTGTGTCTCCCTCAGCTTCAGCTTGGGGAAACCAGTCTCCTCTGCGGTGGCTAGGTCCATCAGAATGATGCTACCTCCACCTTGGTGGTAACTACCCTCACCCTTGAAAGCAGGTGGTGGAGAGGGTGCTCAGTCCTCTCTCCGCAGAGACCTTAACTCTGCCATCAAAACCTCCTTGACCTGAATCAAGGCCCCGTTCGCTTGCCGGTTTGCAGCCATCTCCTACTGCATAGCTACTAAGGTAGCTGTCACCGGGTCCGGGTGTGCGTTGGCGCCAGCCATCTCACTATTGTTCTGGGTTCTCACCATGGTACTGCATATGTCACACAAAAGGGTGAGTTGATCAGGCCCACACTTAGTGACCACACATGCAATAGTCATAACAGACACCTAAAATAGTTGTGCATCACCCACAATTCACCATACATAATGCTTCCCTAGGAAACTGCTCTGATACCATAAAATGTAACGCCTCGTATGCATCCGATTTGTTAACATTCAAATATGGTCGTTAAACGTAGAAATTAATTAACAATAATTAATTAGGAAGCAACTACTAAATACGACGTCATCAAACGTCCATAAATATCATCTGTACATTATGCATGGTAATCGTTCATGAAATTACAACATATGCATCGGGTACGTTCTCCCCACAGAGCCGGGGTACATGATAAGCGTTTGTCGCGTGGCTTCAAAACAATTAAACTAAGCTAATTCTGTAGCACAGGATTAACCTAGGTCGACTCAAAGATACAATAAATATGGTTCCAACTTCATTTCACTAGTAAATAATGGGGGGATTTTT
>CM023960.1:13486911-13510846 GCA_013407115.1 Glycine latifolia
CAAGCAAAGCGAAAAATTTTCCATAAAATTTATAACTAAGATAATCCAAATCCAAAGTAGTCACAAGATTTTACCTAAAATCAACCAAACACGAGAGAGTAAAACGAGGTGTTACAATGGGTAGGATAGTTTCTTTCATTCGTCTTGAGTTGTCTAGAAGCATAGGCCACTACTTGACCATTCTGCATCAACACTCCTCCTAAACCCATTGTTGAAGCATCACAGTACACCTCAAAGGGTTCTGTTGGGTTAGGCAAAACTAACACAGGTGCAGTTGTTAGTTTTTCCTTAAAAGTTTGAAAACTTTGCTCACACTGGTCATTCCACACAAAGACTTGACCCTTACGAGTCAGCTTGGTCAAAGGTAAGGCTAACTTGGAGAAACCTTCTATGAATCTCCGGTAGTATCCCGCTAAACCCAGAAAACTCCTAATCTCAAATACAGACTTATGACTCTCCCACTTAAGAGCAGCTTCTACCTTAGAAGGATCTACAACTATACTACCACCTTGGGATATCACATGTCCTAAGAAACTCACTTTCTCTAACCAAAACTCTCACTTGGACAACTTAGCATAAAGTTGTCGATCGTTAAGGGTTTGCAGCATAATCCTCAAGTGTTCCTCATGCTCCTCTCTAGTCTTAGAGTATACCAAAATATCATCTATGAATACGACCACAAAACTATCAAGATAAGGGTGAAATATCCTATTCATATAATCCATAAACACACCAGGAGCATTAGTCACACCAAAGGGCATAACCAAATATTCGTAATGACCATAACGGGTCCTAAGTGCAGCCTTCGAAATATCCTCAGACTTCACTCGGATCTGATGGTAACCTGACCTAAGGTCTATCTTGCTAAACACACAGGCTCCTACCAACTAGTCCATAAGGTCATCTATTCTAGGCAAAGGATACTTATTCTTAATCGTCACCTTATTCAGCTGATGTTAGTCTACACACAACCTCATGGCTCAATATTTCTTCTTCACTAACAACACTGGTGCTCCCCATGGAGACACACTGGGTCTCACAAACTGTTTATCCAATAACTCTTCTAGTTGTTTCTTAAGCTCAATTAACTCTATAGTAGACATCCTATAAGGAGCTACAGACATGGGTGGGTCCGGCACCAAGCACTAGATCTATAGAAAACTCTATCTCTCTCTCAGGCGGTAAACCAAATATATCCTCAAGAAATACTCCTGGAAATTCTCTAACAACAGGGAGGTCACCTAGAGAAACCTTAGTCTCTACTTCCAAGTTAGATAAGATCGTGTATACTTGAGCATTTTCTTTCAAAGATGATACAATTTGGTTGGCAGAGATAAACATCCCATTATTACTCACTTCAGGATCACCAAACACAATAAACACAATAGTTTTATCAAAACAGTTCAACAAAACATGGTTGGAAGATAACCATTCCATACCCAAAATAACATCAATTTGGCTGAGACGCAAACAAATCAGATCAACATAAAATTTTCTATCAAAAATTTCTACAAGACAATTCAAACACATATCAGAAGTCAAAATAGACCCACTAGTTGGGGTCTCAACCATAAGCTCATCATTCAAAGAAGAAACAAAAATTTTAAGTTTTTCTACACACAAACAGGATATAAACGAATGGGTCGCACCGGAGTCGAAAAGCACAAGTAACAGAATCCCACTTATGAAACATTTACCTTGCATTAGATCTTTAGATTTCAAAGCTTCAGCACCACTAAGAGTAAAGACTCTTCCTGTGGCTTTCAGATGTCCAGCTCAGTCCTTCAGGCCTCCACCATTTTGCTCATTCTTGAGATATGGGCAGTCTCGTTGAATGTGGCCCTGTTGTCTGCACTTTAAACAAATAGGCTCCTTCCTCATACAATTTGAAGAGATATGGCCCGACATACCACACTTGAAACAAATGACCTGAGTCAAAAAAGTAGTGGGTTTGTTACCACTAACACCAAGAAACCCCACAGCAGCAGTCCTTTGGTTGTTAGGACGATGACCATATTGCTTAGGAGGGGTTGGGTATGGTTTCCCACAGTTCTAAGGCTCGCTCTTCTTATTCTTCATTGGACCTGTACTTTGATAATATGCCGCCTTGTCTCGAGAGTCCTCATCCATATCCTACACATATTAACCAACAGTGGGAACTGGCGGACACCTTGATAGTTCACTACTTGCTTCATCTCAGGTCGCAAGCCATTCAAGAACTTCACACACTTAGAACTTTCACCATCTCTTCCTTGGTAATGAGGGAAGTATCTTACCAACTCTTCAAACTTAGTTGCATACTCAGCTACCGTCATGTTTCCTTGCTTAAGCTCTAGAAACTCCATCTCCTTTTTGTTCCTAACATCTTTAGGAGAATACTTTTCTAGAAATTCCCTCTTAAAGATTTCCCAGGTCACAGCTTGACCACCGGCCTCCAAGCATTGGCGAGTGTTCTCCTACCAATACTCAGCTTCTTCTACCAGAGTGTAGGTTCTCAAAGCAACCTTCTGCTCCTCTGGACATGCCATAACTCGGAAGATCTTCTCAATCTCTTGTATCCAGCTCTGAGCACCATCAGGGTTGTATCCTCCATGGAAAGTAGGGGATTGTTTCGCTGAAAGCGATCCAACCTATGATACTCAATAGCTCCAACAACTTCTCCTTTATTCTGCTTGGAGAGCATTAACTATAGCACAATCATTCCTACCAGCCATCACTTCCTGCACACACTAAGAAGTGAAAACCTAGAAGGAATATACACACAAAAACACAAGACAATATAATTCTACATCTATTCTTCACTCTTTGTATTCCTTACTGCTTGCCATAATGTTCCATTGCACTTCACGAATTACCTAGATGGCCAGTCTGATAACTCATGACAAGGCACTGAAACTTATGGTATAACAGACATCAGAAATACAAACAGGTTACATCTAACCCAAGGTATCTCCACAACATATGCATCACAATAATGTATGCAAGTCTCAAACAAAAACAATTCAAACAACTACAAAACAGTCAATCACTCCAACAATCAAATGTCCAACAAGCAACCACAGAAAGCACAACAGACTCACAACTCACCGGCCGAAAGGTTCAACCGGCTTTGATACCACTAATGTAACGACCTGCCTCGTCGCTAATATATCATCAACTCTTACCGCACAATATTTAACTTTTAATGAAATTTTCATTAATTTGATTATGAAAGTAATGGTAAATTTTTTGCGATAATACGTTCATCATACACATATTACAATTACATGATTAATCATATATGTACATATATATTAAACCAGTACATGTCATCCACACGTTAAAAACTTCTTTTAGTTTTACATGTATATATATAACTGAAATTACATTTCTAACAAAAAGTCACAAAACTAACTAAGAAATAGTTTATTAACAAAACACACTCTTTCTCCAAAAATAAATCCAACATCATCACATCGGCTTGGTGGCTCCAACCAAAAAAGAATCCTTCTCCAGAGTCACCTACTGCTGCTCATCTGCTCACACGAACAAAGGTTCGTGATCATCACAGGTACCAACCACACGGTACAACCACACAGAGTTCTACATACCAAATTGAAGACAATTTATTATAGATTCCAAAGAAAAGGTCAAAGTTAACAATTGGGGTTAAATGCCCACTCAAATCAAAAAGGGGCTAAACAATGTTTTTGGGAGTTCACATCAAAAGACATCATTTTCAAATTTTGATCACACCAATGTAACCAGGACTCAACAAGGATCATAGAAATGACATCAATTTCATTAAAAAGAGACTTTTACAACATCTCATTTTCAAAGGGTTTTCAAAAGATATGTAAAACTCCCAACAAAGGTACCCAAAAAACAAAAGACACTAAGAAAAGCTTAAACTAGCAAGAAGAAGAGAAAGGGAACTAAGATTACCTCAAAGAAACCAAGAAAGAAGGATTTGGAAGCTCTTTCCTCTACCAAAGCTTTGAGAGATTTTTCAAAGATTCTGCTTTGACTACGAGGTTCCTCTCCGTGTCGTGGTTCCGTGGCAAGCAATGACGGTCCTTGGTGGTTGATGGTGGTCTTGGGTGGTGGAAGGGGTGGTTTTAGGGTTTTAGGCGAGTTTAGAGAGAGAAACGGAGAGAAAATCGTGAAAAACATGTTCTGCGTGCTTCTGGGCGTATTTATAACCCGACAAGCTCGCTTAGCGCGTCCTGGCTCGCTCAGAGCAGATGCAGGTCTCGCTCAACGTGCACTGGTGGTTGGGAAACTGCTTTTAAAATTTGAAGGTGATCCAACGGTTAATGAATTCGAGATGGTAGTTTTATTGAAGTAGGTTATGAACCAAACTATCACTCTCACCTCAACCATAAATCAAACAAAGTTCACATAACTTAACATGCATACTAAATAATTGCACCAAGATAAAATGCACAACAACTCAACCAATTCTAAATTAATCAAACAATCAAATAATACAACAATCACATCAAACATCTATTTTCAGTTATCAAAATTTTAGGGTGTTACTTCTCCAAAGCCTTGTCAAATCCCTGGTCTACCCTTAGTAAGCCTCACCAAAACCTAGGATGAGAATTTCCCTAGTCCAAGGCTCATAAAACCCAAGGTCCACCCTTGGTGAGTCTTTATCTCCAAAGGCTCATAAAACCCAAGGTCCGCCCTTTGTGAGTCTCGATCTCCAAAGGCTCCTAAAACCCAAGGTCTGCCTTGGTGAGTCTCAATCTCCAAAGGCTCATAAAACCCAAGGTCCACCTTGGGTGAGTCTCCATCTCCAAAGGCTCATAAAATTCAAGTCCGCCCTTGGTGAGTCTCAGTCTCCAAAGGCTCGTAAAACCAAAGGATCACCCTGGGTGAGTCTCCATCTCCAAAGGCTCATAAAATCCAAGGTCTGCCCTTGGTATGTCTCGGTCTCCAACGGCTCGCAAAACCCAAGGTCTGCCCTTGGTGAGCCTCGCTAAAACCAAGGACAAAAGAGTTCTTGGTCGATCTCCAAAGGCTCAACAAACCTAAGGTCCTCCCTTGGTAAGGGTCGCCAAAACCCAGGATGAACATGTTCCTAGTCAAAGGCTTGCAAATTGTTAGACTTTTGGCAAAGATACCAATGTCGTCGCAAGTTATAGATTTTATAAAAAGATATCATCTCCATAGGGACTTGAACTACTCAGTAATAGTTCAATAGTTATAAACAATAAATATAATCAAAATTTCATGGGTTTACGGAAATAACAAAATTCAAAGATTTAGTGTGTCAGAAATACGAAAAATTACGAAAACAAATAAACAAAGTTAATTCATTCCAGAGAGACGTAGGATTGGATTTCATCGTTCATACCCTCAGTATCCAATTAATATTAATACATATTAGTCACTTTCAAACATTATTGATACACACATTAATGCACCCCAAATCAATCCCTCGCATTCGAGAATCCTAAGGATATTTACTGAATATTGATTCCTTGCATATGAAATAAATATCCTAGCATTAAAATCATAATCTCATGTTATTTGCAATCAAAATGTTATGCTCTATTCCTAGCAACGTAACATAAAAAAGTAAAATCATTCAGTTCAAATTCTAAGAACACTTTCTAGTCAAACTTAGAATTTAATTTCATGAAACTAGTGATAAAATAGATCAAATATCAAAAGAGATACATACGTTATGAAGATTAGATCCAATCCTTTGGAGAAACTAGCCGATCATTGTGTAGAGCACAACATCAATAGAAGACATGATGAAGGAAGTGATCCACGGTCACTTCCCTACGAGATCAACTCTCATTTTCTCTTTCCTCTTTTTTCATTTTCCTCTGGTTTCTTTGTTGTTGGTCTCTGCTTTCTTCCTTGCATGGACTTTTATACAAATTTGGTCCAAGAGGTGCCAGACCAACTCGCCCAGGCGAGTTGGTTACTTCAGGAATAAGTAATCTCATTAGCCCAAGCGAGCTAATTGCTAGCCTGGGCAAATTGTACTCTGGAATTCTATTAAAAGGACCTTTTTTCCCTTCATCTTTGCTTGGTTTCTGCATCCAACAAATACCTATTGAAACATCAAAATTGCATGGATGAATCTTCCAAATTTAAACAACAACATTTATAAATATACAAAATATAAAACAACTAGAATTAAGGGGAATTTATAAGAAAACTACTGAAATCAAAAGATAACTGTAGCATTATAATCCCGAAAATAATTAAAATATGGCACTTATCAACTCCCCCTAACCTAGAATCTTTCTTGTCCTCAAGAAAAGTTTAGAAATAAAACTACAAATAATAGAAGTATAAGTATAAAATAAAATAAAAACTCTTTAATACTCCTATACCAAAAACTATGAACATGATTGTAAAGAATCAACCTCCAAAGTGATCATAACAACATTTTCAAATAATCAACAATGAGAAATGAAAACACAAAATATGAAATTTACCGAACCAAATGAGATTAAGATCAATTCACATTTTTTTCTAAAGAATATCAGAGAAAATGCCTGATTCATTCAAACAAAAGAAAACCTCTCATAGGTGTTTAATTCTCACACAAGCAAGTGTTTCATCTCAACTCCAACACTGATATGTCATAGATCAATTTTGCAGTTCATTTCCCATCAAATCAAAGATAAAGTACATAATTATCATGGATCATTAGGACTTTTAGGGTAGGGCCTGGCTTGAAAGAAATCTTGGTTTTTCTGGATATTCAAAATTACTTTGAGAATAGGAGAGCAAAGATGAAAACAAACTAACGACTCAAATGAATCATTATTTCCTATCTCTTCATTTTCCTACCAAGTCATCAATGTAACGTCCTAAAATTTCGATAACTGAAAATAAATGTTTAATGTATTTCTTGTGTTATTTTATTATTTGAATAGTTTATATTATTTGAAATTTTATTTGAATTATCCATGTGCAATTTCTTGGTGTAGATGTCAAGTTTGGAGTTTGTTTGAGCTGCGTTAAAATTGAGTGATTCCGAGTTTGACCCAAAATCTGTTTTAGTAACATTATCATTTTGGATTGGTTAACCGTTGGATCGCCTTTAAATTTTAAATATAGGCTTTTAACGCAGATAAATAACTTTTCACCGTTGGGATTTGAGAAATAACATCTGAAGATTGAGAAATTAATGTTTCACAGAATGGGCGAAATAACTTTTTGACTGTTGCAATTAATTTTAAATTTGGGTCAGCTCGCCCAGGCAAATTTTGGAAGGCATTTTGGCTCACCTGGGCGAGTCAAGTCAGTTATAAGTATGAACAAAAGCATCCAAACTCAAAAGATGGCCTTCTTCTCCTCCAAACCAGCCACCCAACCCCCTCCCCCTCCTCCACCAGCCGCGGCCTCCGATGACCACCACGAGCCACCGTCGCTTACCGTTGGACCACCGCACGGAGATGAACACTTTAACCGGAGTAGAATCTTCAAAACTCAACTCAAGGATTCAGTAGAGAATAGAGCCTCCAATCCTTATTTCTTGGTTTCTTTGAGGTAACCTTGTTTTTTTTTGTCTTCTTCTAGCTAGTTTAAGCTTCTCTTAGTGTCTCTTGGGTTTTTGGTACCGTTGTTGGGAGTTTTACACATCCTTTGAAAACCCTTTGAAAATGAGATGTTGTAAAAGTATCTTTTTTTATGAAATATATGTCATTTCTATGATCTTTGTTGAGCCCTGGTCACATTGGTGTGATCGGAATTTCAAAATGGTATCTTTTGGTGTGAACTCCCAAAACACCCTTTTAGCCCCTTTTAAATTTGAGTGGGTATTTGACCCCAAATGTTAATTTTGACCTTGCCTTTGAAATCTATACTAAATTACCTTTGATTTGCTATATAGAGCTCTGCGTTCAGACAAGCACACGTATTTGAAGGATCATCAAACAACACCGCTAGGCTGTAACAGGGAGAACTCCTAGTTAGGTAAGGGGAGTTTATTATTTAGTTATAGTTTTGGTACCATAGTTGGGGCCAGGGAGTCCAACTATGAGGATATCTGTCTGTCCCTGTTGTGTGCTGGTTTTCAAGAAATACTATGTTTTAAACTAATGGGATGCGATATATTTATTATTGATGTATGTTTGTTCCTGTTGTGTGCTCTTTTTCATGAAAAATTGTGTTTTTAACTAATGGGATGCGATGAATTTGCTTGTTGATGGATAAAACTATGAATGTTGTTGTTGTTATAATGATTGGATTTTTGGGAAAAGTCTTAATTACAGAGGAGACTCTGCACAAAATTTTATAATGTGTCCTTCTCTTTAATTATTTATTAAATTTTTAAATAGACGTAAGAGTTTGTTTTATATACTGTAGTCCTCCTCTTTAATTTAGAATTTTCCTAAATTACCAGTCTCATGGTAATATAGACTGTGAATGAATGAGGTTTGTAATGTTTGAAGACCCGGGGAATGTGAATCTCAGGCATATGGTATATAGATGTAAAATGTGATTGTTTGTGATGCTAATGATGATATTGCAATGAAACTATGTTGATGATTATATTAATATGAGATGATATTGATGATTATGATGTTGATGTTGAAATGAGATAATGTTGATTGGGTTGATGATGTTGACATGAGATAATGATGATATAGTTGATGATGTTGAATATTGATGTTTGTGATGATGGTATTGAAATAAAATGATGTTGATGTTGTTGATGACATTAAGATGACATGATGATGATGATGTTGATAATGACATTGACGAGGAATAATGTTGATGTGAACAATGTCATTGTGTGATGTGGATATACATGGATACCCATGGGGGGTGTATGACTGGTTATCCTTACGGGGAAGGATTTGTTCCTAGTCAGGTCATGCATTGATGGTGCCCATGGTTGTATGCGGTATATGTCCATTTGGAGTGCAATGACCGGCTGTATATCCTTGTGAGGAAAGATTTACGAATTTTAAGCATCCCAGGGGAGACAGGGATTGTTTAAAATTCCGGTCCCTAGCTATCCATGGTCAGTGCATCGGTGATGTTGTGTATGGCATAGAGGGTGCATGACTAGATAACCTTGGGAGGGAGGGTTTACGAATTTGAAGCATCCCAAGAGAGAGAAAAGGGATTGTTTAAAACTCTGGTCCCTATCTATCCATGGTCAGTGCATTGATGGTGCTCATGTTTCATACTTCATATTTTCATGGATGGAAATAGAATTATGGACAGTAAGTACCGAGGTTACTAGGGGGCAATCACTCTATTTGGAACTCCCTTGTGACTCAGGACTGATCACCATAGGGGAAAGCGATCAGTGCATGACAGGGTGACCTCGGCGAGCTACTGCATCATTTTCCTGAGAGAGACTATTTCCATGAGGATGGTACCACATTGCATTCTAAGATATGAGTCAGGTGCATGCATCATTCTGAGCATCATTGTTTGAGATGTGAAATGAATTGGATGATTAGTTTGTCAAGTGTGTATTGCACTGATGGATTTTTGGTAATGATTGTGATTGTTAATGTTGTTTCCTTTCCAATTGCGATTATCTGATGTCTGTTGGTTTTATATAATAAAGTCACCCTTGCATTTGTTGTACCGTGTGGTTGGTACCTATGATGGTCGTGAACTTTCATTTGTGTGAGCAGATGAGCAACATTAGGTGACTTTGGAGGGAAAGAGTTTGATTCTTTTTGTTGGTCATGTAAGATTCCAGGTGTAAATACATGTAAAACTAAATAAGTTCTAAACATTTGAATGATGAGTATTGATTTAGTATATGTACACATATGTATTCAATTATTGTAATTGTATCGTGTGTATGATGATTGTATTATTGCGAAAAACTTACTACCATTTTCATAATCAAATTAATGGAGTTTTCAATAAAATTTGAAATTCACACGATTAGAGTTAGTGATGAGGCGAGTTGTTACAATCAATATTTCCTATACCAGCATCCCTATTTATAAAATCTACAACTCTGTACAGTTTAAAACATAATGTACATAATTCATACATTTATTTATTCACAAAGAACTTGTTTCTGATTTCTTTTACTTTTCTTTTTCTTTTACTTTTCTTTCTTTTCTTTTCTTTACAAAATTTAATTTCATGAATAGCCACATTTAAAAACAAAGTATTTACATCACATTAGCCATCAAATGATAAAAGTTCCCAAAAAAAACAACTTTGCTCTCCTACCCTAAGGTAAGGTAGGAAACTTTTATCCTAGGTTAGTGTTCCAACAAAATATCAAGTGTTTGGCTCAAAGGTCTTGCAAATGGTAAAACTATATAATTGGGATAGCTTTTTGGCCAGTGGCTTAAAATGTACAAGAAAGAAAGAATGCCTAAATCATATCTATGCATCATATGTTATGACAATTAGAAATTCATGCAAAATCAACTATAGAACATATTAGTGAGGACACTCAATGCAAATTATGTGGTTGCACACAGTCACTAAAGCTTACGGCTTGTTTCCATGTTCAAATCAAATTAGTGTTTTGAAAGTTGTTATTTATCAAGTCCATGCAAAAACATCTAACTTCATTTGGTATTTGGGAAAGTCATTCATTGTTTTTAATTCTCAATGTTTCCAAAAATCACTTTGTTGTGTTTTGATCCAATTTCAAAAGTAAGTTTCAAAATCACTTGCTTCTTTCCAAAACATTTTATGTGCAAGAAAGTTTTTTATGTTTAAGTCCCAAAAAGAGTTATATATATTCTACAACTATGTTAGTAGAACAAAACAAAATTAATCAATAATGTGTACTACCAAAAAGAAGGAAACCTCTATGTACACAATCAAAGTGCACATAACTAATCAAAATCATAAACGCACACAACTATCCAAGCAAAAATCCAACATATTAAATAAGGAAATAAAGTACTGAATTTTAATACAAAGCGATAAAGAAACATAAAGATAATGTCAAAAAAAAATTTTGATCATGGTTGAGGAGCTTAGTCTCCTCAAATGAGATAATCAATAGGATCTGCCATGTCTTCATCCTCATATGTTATTTCTCCTCCTTGGTCATGTGCAGCTCCTGCCACAGGACCTGCCTCCTCTTGAAAAATATGCCTGTCTCTAGGCCATGCAATAGTAGTTCTAAATTGTTCTGGGGTAGGCCAAGGGTAAGGATTAGGATCCTCACATTGTTGGTGCAATGTATAATGGTAGAAGTTGTCATTCAATTGCATCTGGCCCTTGTGGTTGGCTTCCTGTTGATCAGCCACATAACACATGTATGTGTGCATCGGAGTTCCATCTCTAAAAGTGTGCTTAGATGGAGTCTAATGATGGTTGTTGTTGTGGTGGTGGTGGAGCATCTGTTGTTGGCTGAGGCTGCAGAAACTGCTCTGGTTGTTGAACCTGCTTGGGCATGCAATATTTTTCAATGAATGATTTGGTGATGGGATGTCAGATGGGTTTGGATGGTATGACTTGCATTCCATAGAACTTGCATAGACCTATTATTAAAGCTAGAAATCTCAATGCTTTGTTTGATTTTTCTGGGTCTAGTAGGTGCCTAGGAGGTTCTATAATTACAAACTATGAAGGGCATTTGAAATCAACTTGGCCACATGAACACTGATATGCTCTATGAAACTGTAGACTAGTTGACATTTTTGTAGAGTCAGATTAGAGCTATGATCGCTTGGAAGGATATTACTCAAGAGAAAAGTCATCTAGATTTGAGTAAGAGTGGTCATATTTGTTTGCATAACTCGTACCTATTTCGCTGGCATATTACAAGCAAAGTCACGGCCTGGAAAGCAAAGCAATTGACCTATTGCCTCTTCATCAAAACTTGAAAGCTTGTCTTTCCTGGAAGTGTACTCACATTGTTGTCCCTCTTCTAAGATCAATGGATTCCCTACAAATTGATTGATCGCATCTCTGCCATAAGGGATCCATTGGCCCCGGACTTTGGAACACTTATCAAGAACTCCCTCCTCAGTAGCCAAGCATTTGCATAGAATTCTAAGACAACTTCAAGGTCATATTTTGGCATGGTTTTGTAAGTTGTTTCCAGTTCCTCCTAGTTAGCTCCTTTGTGAACTCAGAATATTCGCCTTCTGCTAATTGGACTTTTCTTTTCTTAAGGACCACTCTTTGATCAACTCAAAACAGTGTTGGTTCTCCTCAGTGCGAAATCTGTGTTCATCAAAAACAAAGTTTGTAGATGGAGATGTGCTAGATCCTTCTCCTGCAGTAGTTTTTCGAGCCCTCTTAGTTGCAAGTTTCTTTCGAGCTATTTGCAACAAACTCACATCCAAACTGAAATTAGTATAAAAATCATTTTTCATTAAACACAAATACACTTCACTTTCAGTTTTCCCAATCAAAACAACCAATAAGTCAATTTGTGTTTTTTCATTTATTGTTCATCTTAAAATACATCACCAAAATCAATAGTTCAATGTGCATCATTCCAAAAATTAAAAATTCAACATTCAATAAACAATTCACGTGGAATATACCCACCCTAATACAACAACTCAGCCTGCACAAGCTATCCCAATTTAGTTAAAGATTAATTCACACTCTTAGCATGCAAAAAAGTCTAGTCCAAACGAACTAAGTTGACTTAACATTTAACAAAACTCCTAAACATGTTTAGGGATTATCATTCATTCAAAATTATAAAAAAAAAAAAAAACATGAACTGGTCATTGTGACATTTCATCGAACAATTGGTGTGCACAAAAAAGAATATGTATAAATAAAGGATAATGTACAATCATGATATGCAAATATATAGAGAGCAGTATTAGGGGTAGGAACAACACAGAACAATCACAAACTTGAGAAAATTTTATCCATTCGTGCTTATACAATCAACTATTGAATCTCATTGAAAAACAACAAAAACACAAATAAAATTGCAAGAAAAATGATGGAAATGTGAAACTTACTTGAATAAGATAAAGTGGTGTGTGAGAGAAGATGAATTTCTTCAATGGATGATGGCTTGGGAAAGTTTTGGGAGAAGGAGGGCAAGGTTCTCATATGAGAGGAAGAAGAATGGATTATGAAATTGGGTGACATTTGATTTCATTCCTTCTGGTAAGAAACAAGGTCAGCCACCACCTTGGCAAGCTCATCTTTCTATGTGGCAAGGCTCTCCACCTTCCCATCCAAGTCCTTCTTCTCCCTCAACAGGTCCTTACAACACCCAGCCAACTCATTGCAATCCAATCGAGTGCACAATTGCTTAGCAAGAACACCGACAACCTTGGAAGACAACTGGTGGTTAGACTTAACCGCCTTTGCAAAGGCAACATTGGCATTGGACACCTTGGGATGCTCCACCCTCCAAACAGTCCGAGAAGCGGCCCTCCATTTGACGACCTCAGCTCCTAAGTATGCCACTGAAAACAAATATGAACACACACAATTAAACAAGAGGGGGGTGAATTGGTTAAAATAGGAATTTTAAAAATTTTCTTTGAAAACTAGCAGCGAAGTAAAGATCGTATCACAAGTTTTCCCTTGTTAAAAATTAGAAACTTTCAATCAATTAAGATTCACCTTTCACTTCAAACAATTGCAGAAAATATATCAGTTGATCGTGAAAGAGATTCACCACAAGATAAGCAAGATTAAGATAGCAAGATAAGAATCAAGAGAACACCAAATTTATACTAGTTCACCCCTCAAAAGAGAAGCTACATCCAATGTCTTCTAACAAAAACCTGATTAGAGTTCCACTAAATCAAAATATGTTCTTTACAAGATTTTACAACTGATCACCTTTATCAAACCTAGATAAAGAAACTAAAATCTAACACCCTATTAGACTTCTAATGACCAAGAACCAGAGAACACTACTTTGTTCTTTCCTTCAGAGACACTACTCCAGAAAAAGATCTTAAGAAACTCTTTGATCTTAGGAATTACAAGAATTAAAAGTAACCAATCAATTCACAATAAGAGTTCAAAAAAGATACAACCTTATGATCCTTTGAGGATGAGTGAATGAAGTTTACCAAACAAACTCAGGTTGAATGAATAATATTGTTGAAAACAGCTCTCTTGAAAACTCTTATTGAATCTTCTTCAAAACAACATGATCATTGATGCATGGATTCTAAGTTTTGAAGCAAGATGTAGAAAACCTTTTTCTCAGACTTTGAAAGCTTTGGGAGTGAATGAAAATTCACAAAAGTCAAGTTCTCAAATTTTGTGATATGTATTGAGATATATTGTAAAAGCTCAGACCCAATAGCTTTATATAAAAACAGAAATAATTACATGTAATCGATTAAATCGTCAATGTAATCGATTATTTTAACTAATGTAATCGATTAATATCCAAAATAATTGATTAAAATGTTCTCAGCACAATCTAGAAAAGATTTATGAATAATATAATTGATTAAATTGATGTGTAATCAATTAAAGCAGTCAGACATGTTTTGAGCTTTTGTGTTGTGTAATCGATTACGAGCGAATGGTAATCGATTAAAGCAGTCAGACATGTTTTGAGTTTTTGTACTGTGTAACCGATTACCACTTACTTGTAATCGATTAATATGTTCTTCATGACTTAAGTAATAGATTACCAATGCTGGTAATCGATTAAATCAGTGCAAGATGAGTTTTTCCAAAACTTAACCATGAGAAATTTCTTTCTATATGCAAACTGTTAGAATTTTTACGGCAAGCATACCGTTCTATCGCTGTAAGTTTCAAATTTATAAAAGTTCGTATCCACAGGGATTTGAGTTTACGTCGGTTGATTTAAATCGTTAAAAGTTTAGTAGTTATATACAGATAAAAAACGAAGATTCATTTGTTGCGTAAAATAAAGATAACGGAAAACAAATAAATGAATACGGGAAATAAATAAACGGATACAAGTCAAGTAAGTTTAGGATTGGATTTCGTCTTGCTTATCCCTTTCTAATTGATTTTACCTACGCATATTCTATTTTTATTGTCGCACACGTCTAAGTAACCCTAATTCGATTCCTCGCAATTACGGTCCTATGGATATTTTACTAAATATCGATCCCTCGCATATTTAATTAAATACCCAAGCCTTAAGATTATATTCACGTGTTTAATGCGATCGAAACATTAAGCTCTATTCCTAGCAACGTAACGTAACGAGTGATTAAATTCAGTTAAAACCCTAAGATTACTTTCCAGTCTCACTTAGGAATTTAAGTTCTTGATCCTAGTGATCAAGTAGAATCAAGTATTAAGCGTAGTATAAAATCACCAACAAGGAATAGAACAATGCATAAATAATTAAAAGAGCATAGGGATAAGAAGAGTACGTCCAATCCTTAGGGAAGTTTAAGCGAACATGGGCAGAACCTCCTCGAGAGAATCACCGACTAAGCTCGTCATCGATCCTCTCTTCGGCAGAATCTTCTCACAAATCTCACTCTACCTCACTTCCCTAAGTTCTACACTCACTTAATAACTTAAGAAAACAAGAAACAAGCCTAAGCTGGTGCCTTGGAGAGAAAAGAAGTGAAGAATGATGCCTCAGCATTCAAAATCCGTCCATATTTATAGGGAAGGGCCTCCTGGCTGCTTGGGTCGCCTGGGCGACCAATTTACTCACAAAACAGGCGCCTGGGCGAGCTAATGGTGGTTTCTGGGAACTTGTGCTCGCCCAGGCGAGTGAAATAGGCACAATTTGGCCGCCTGGGCGAGTTAATACTTAGCCATGAAGGAATTGTTGGGCCTTTGGTGCTTCTTGGGCCTGGAATGCTGTTGGGACTTCATTCTTTGCTTAGTTCACTCCCAGCTCTTGGTTTTCGCAAGCTTGATTCTTCCGTAACTTTAAAACCTAGCAAAATTTAAAACCTTCGATTTGGACAAAATCTTTTCAAAATATAAAAGCATAACTTAGCTTAATATAACCATCAATTAACTAGGTTTCTAGGGTTAACTTGTGAATAAATCAATTAAATTAACGGATAAGTGCCATATTTGAATCCTATTTTTACTAAAATGTGGCACTTATCACAAACATGAAACCTTTTATGCTTTTATCAAATCATGTATGCATGTTTATGATTATGTTTATGCAATGCAAGAATCATAAGATAAGCCTCTTAAACAACTTAACAAATTACAAATGCCTTCAATTGAATGGCATGTAAAAAGCTAAAATCTATTAAGCAATGGGTTTCATCCTTGTCTTGATCTTCTTTCCAACTCCCCCTGTATCCAACAATCTCCCCCTTTTTGGCTTTGATCATGCCAAATATCAATTGAACATTTGTTGTCCCTTTAAATGCATGAGAGAGATTAATAATAGGAGCTTCATACTTAACCTGAAATCAACTCAGCCTTTTTCCAAGATCAAATGTTAAGTAACCTTGCATAAACAGAGATAATTTCTTTGATTGCTCCCCCTATTTTAGGTCATGTTTCATGGAGTTCAGAGCAATAATTTTAGAGCATAAGGATTCATAATTTTCAGTCAAATTTTATGTTCCTTTAACATATGTTCATATAGTTTTCTCCCCCTATTTGGCTTATCAAAGACCAAAAAATATCATTGTAAAAAAAATAGGATAAGCAAGGAAGAAATGAACAATAAATAGAACATTTATTCAATTATAGAAAAGAGCATAATACTGAATTAAAAAAAAATAGAACAGTAATGATCAACAATGAACAAAGCATGAAGGCAAATAACTTGGACAAGTAACAAGAAATCAGACACAAACAACCTAAGCTAGAGCTTATCAAATACATCTTGAGCCATCCTAGACTCAATATTTTCTAGCCTAGACTTAATTTCCTCCATGGATGAGTTGGTCTCAGCCCTATGCTCATGATGTAAGGACAAAAGAGCATCCATCTTTTGAATCATAAGGGATTCAAAAGGGTTGTACTGCTGCTAAGCAGGGCCTTCTTCAGCTTCTTCTTCATCATCATCTTCTTCTGCAGCATCTGCAGGTGGCAAATGTTGTCCAGCCATCTGCCATCCATTAGGAGTCTTACAGTGATGAGGCTGCTTGTTGTGTTATCTACAATTTCATTTGAAACATCCACTTTAAAATAGACAATGAACCTGGATATCAACACAACATAAAGGAATTGATAGCTTATCAATCTCTTAGCCTTCAGCATGGTCTCTTCAATGATGAGGATCTAGTTCATTTGTGTAGAAGTCTGCATCCCATAGAGTGCAGATCATCATCAGTTGCTTGAGCATGGTTGGATGATCTTGGAGTTAGGATGTAAGTGATTATGTAGTGAAGGAGTTTGTCTTCACCAGTCATTGATCCTGTACCAAGCCTTAGCTTCAGCCTTACTTGAGGGTATTGAAGCATCCCTCTGTATGTGTCAATTTTGTTGTAGCCCTCAGCCTCTTCATCAAATTTCCTTACACCCTCAAAGGAAATGCTAGCTACCTCTTGGCAAACCTCAGTAGTGATCTCCATGGCCACCCCATTTACTTGAGAGAGGATGGTGCCATCCATGCTAAACTTAGCACAGGTGTAGAACACCTTTACCAGTTCAGGGTAGAAAGTACCCTTCATCTCCACAAACTTTTTTAATCCCTGAGCTTCAATCATTGCAGGGAACTGGAATCCCTCAGCTACAAACCAATTTAGGTCTAGATATTTGGGAGGGCAAACCAATTTTGTGGCATTGAACTGCATATAGTTCAGCCTTTCTATCTCATTTGTGAACCAAAAGTTTAATTTGTTCACAGAGGGGTTGAAAGATTCACCAGCCTTCCTTTTGCTGGATTTCTCTTGATTTGATTCAATTCATCATGCATAGCCATCATCCAATGTTCATCAAGCAAAGCTTGGTCAATGCTCTTTGGTTCAATCTGTGAAACAAAAGCCATATTACAACAAAGATTTCTTAGTGAGGATCTAGTAGAAACTCCCTTGGAAACTTTCCCAATTATGTTGTCAAGGGAAAAGTCCCTTGTAGTTCTCCAATCCTTGGGCTTTTGGATGGGTGTTGACTGTCCCATACCAACATTTGGTTTTGCCTTTTTCTTTTCACTTAAATCATTGAGTTATATATATTCTTCCATTGGACCTACATCAACATCACACTTCTTTTCATCCTTGAAGGAGTTAGACTCATTACATATAACATGAACAGATTCATCCATGCACAAAGTTCTTTTATTAAAGACTCTATAAGCTTTACTTTGTAAATAATAACCAAGAAATATTGCTTCATCAACTTTAGCATAAAATTTGCCAAGTGAATCTTTAGCATTTTTAAAACAAAACACTTGCATCCAAATTCTCTTAAGTGAGATATGTTTGGTTTTCTACCTTTGTATAGTTCATAAGGAGTTTTCTTTAAAATAGGCCTTATGAGTAATCTATTCAAAGTGTAGCAAACTATACTAACAGCATCTGCCTAAAAGTGTTTAGGCAAATTTGTCTCATTAAGAAGAGTTTTTGCTCCTTCTTCAAGGGATCTATTTTTCCTCTCTACAATACCATTTTGTTAACGTGTTCTTGGAGCTGAAAAGTTGTGGTTGATTCCATTTTCTTCACAAAACTTTTCAAAATACTCATTTTGGAATTCACCACCATGATCACTTTTTATTGAGATAATATTGCATGTTTTTTCATTTTGTATGACCTTGGCTAATTTTCTAAATGCCATGAAAGCATCACTCTTGGATCTTATAAACAAAGTCCATGTGAATCTAGAGTAATCAGCAACAATAACAAGCCCATAGAAATTACCCCCTAAACTCATAGTTCTAGAAGGACCAAACAAATCCATATGAAGCAATTCAAGGGGTTTAGAGGTGGAAACAACATTTTTACTTTGAAAAGAAATCTTAGATTATTTCCCCTTTTGACAAGCATCACATATTTTATCATTCTCAAACTTAAGCTTAGGCAAGCAATGACTAAGTCCTTTCTTATAAGCTTGTTCATATGATGCATGTTTATGTGACTTGCTCTCCTATGTCATAGCCATGTATCATTAACTTTACTAACTAGGCAACTAGTGTAGTGAATGAATGCATGTTCAATAGAGAGATTATAGATGTTACCCTTTCTCTTACCAACATGGATAACCTCATCAGTTTGACCATCACAAATTAAATAACAATTGTCATTGAAGGAGACTTTGAGCCCTTTGTCGCATAGTTGGCTTGTACTTAGGAGGTTTTGCTTCAAACCTTCCACATAAAGAACATTTCTTATCTTTGTTTTGAAGTTGTCTCCTATATTTCTTTCTCCAATGATTTTTCCTTTATTATTATCACCATAAGTGACATATCCTCCATCTTTGAGAATCAAGTTTGTGAGCATGGACATGTCACCTGTCATGTGTCTAGAGCATCCACTATCAAGGTATCATAATGCTGATTTTGCTCTTAGACACACCTCTGATTCAGCACTTGAGAAATCTTCATCTTCACTAATTGTGGAAGTGAAACAAACATTTGCTTCTTCATTCTCACTTGTTGATCCAGAAGTTGTTGAATTATTGTCTTCTCATGCTATGTGTGTCTTCCTTTGCTTCCCTTCTTTCTTTGTCTTCTTCTCACCTAATTGCTTCTTCAAAAAGATTGGACATTCAGATTTAATGTGTCCAAGCTTACCACATTCGAAGCAAGTGAAGTTGGTGGTGGTGGTGGTGGTGTTGCTGTCATTTTTTCTGTTAAACTTTGACAGCTTTTTGTTTTTGTTCCTTCTTATGAACTTGCTGAATTTCTTCATAATTAGGTTCATATGTTCATCACTTTCATCTTCACTTGAGTCTTCTTCCTTTTCCACATTAGATTATGCTTTTATCAAATCATGTATTCATGTTTATGATTATGTTTATGCAATGCAAGGATCATAAGATAAACCTCTTAAACAACTTAACAAATTACAAATGTCTTCAATTGAATGGCATGTAAAAAGCTAAAATCTATTAAGCAATGGGTTTCATCCATGTCTTGATCTTCTTTCCAGCTCCCCCTTTATCCAACAGCCACCTTGCTCAGAGCTTCCTAGTGTTGATGTCTATTCTCCTCTAGAATTGCCAGACTTATTTGGAGGAAGACCTTGGCAACGTCAGTTGCATTTTGAATCCCAACTAATCGGATCAAATTCTTGTTAAAGGGAGACACAAAGCCAGTCGTAGTTCTCTTCTCCAGCCTATACCCCATACTCCACAATGAGTTAGTATCACACGAAGTATAGACATATCAAGAGAGACACTAGAGCGAGAAGAGGAAGAGGGCAATGTCGACACCAACACAACAAAAGGGTGAATAGATGGAGCTGAAGAGGAAGAAAGTGTCATTTTTGGAAAACTAGTGGTTGGTACCCCAACGCTTGGCAAGGGCGTAGCAACGGTTGACGAAGGAGCCATGATAGGACCGATCAAAGAAACTGATGCAAAAACCATAGCAACAAGAGAAGCATAAATCTCATGTACCGACGGGGAAGGAGGAGTCGAAGGAGTAGGAGCAACAGCGGTAGCCTTGACGGTCGACAAAGCTAAAGGCAGACCCTGTGAACTAGCAGTAGAAGGGCCACCCGAACCAGATAGCAACCTGACAGCTTGCCTCATTGCGTGAAGCTAAAAAGGGCCCTCGACTTCTTAAGCCCTGATACCCCAGCGCTGTCATCTCTCTTCTTCTTAGCCAAAACCAAGGAAAGGGCATTAGGGAAGCCTTTACAATTGCAGCATCAGCAGGGTCAACCCTAGTAGTAGGTTGACCCCCTTTTCCAGCAGGAGGGTCAACAGTGAAAAGTGGTACCATCCCACTAATAGGTCCAACTTGCTTCACCATAGGTCTCCAACCAAAGTCACCTGCAAAACAAGCAAAGCACAACAAGTGTTAATTCAGGCCAACATCAAATGCATCAAACACAGAGGAAGACTGGGCAAAATGTCTTACCATCCAAGGTAGCGAAAGGATCGTCCACTGAAGGAAGGGACCACACATCCAAGGAGGCTGACATTTGTTCCAAAATAGCCTTGTCAACCCTCTCCAATGGGTCAAAAGATCCTCATCGAAAGACTTGAACCTGGTGGGGTCTGATTGCCAATAAAATACGAAGTGAGGCTCCCCATCCTGATTGAACATCAATGGCAACCCATCAGCCACGATGTTAGTAGCCAGGACCTTGAAGAAACGGTCCTTGAAGCAGCGAAACACATTCGAGTTAAACTCGAACAGCTTCTTGGACATGCTGTTCAAGGAGACCTAGCTTATCTTGCCTGTCAACTTCATCTAAAAGAAGTACAAGAACATTGACACACTAGGTCAAATGTTGGAGAAAGGGCATAAGATTTCAAAGACCCTTACGATAGCCCAAGTATTGGGATAAAGCTGATAATGGGCCACATTCAAGTGCTCAAGCAGAGCACATTGAAAAGAATTCAAGGGGATGATTAAACCCAGCACCTCAAAGAGGCACCAATACATGAGAAAGAAAGGCGGGCAACCTGGCGCTGCCCTCAGATAAGAGAAATCATCACTCTCACAGGCCAGGACAACCATCTTGCAGGAAACGTCAAAGTTATCCGACCTCAGTTGGCGCTCCAGAGTAGCGACACTCACCGCTAAGGTAATGGAGGAGCGATATTTTAAAACATCGTCTCTCACCCATCCATAGCCAATGATGGCAGGGGGAGATGAAGGCGACCCAACACTATGGCTACGTCGCACACAAGGAGAAACCCTAGCGTCCCTGCCACCACTCCTTGTCGCTTCCCTAGAAATAGAAAGGGAAAGAATCATGGTGACTGGTAAAGGCTCCCTAGCCAAAGAGGAAACTAAAGGCCACACCCTTTTACGGAGGAGGGAAGTACCTTCACCAACATTGTGCGAGTTCACCCTCCTCTTAAAAGAAGAGGACTCTTTGTCAGATGTAACACCCTGAAATTTTACAAGAAAGATATTTGTGTTGAATTAATTGTTTAATATAAATCTTGAAATCTGTTAAAGTGTTTTGCATGGGTGTTTGTGCGCAAAAGGTGAAAGTCAAATTTTGTGGTTGAGATAAGTTATCCGTACACGCATAGTAAAAATGGTTATGGCTATGGTGGTTGTTCGGTCACGAAAGTGGGCAACTATGGTGGCTGTGATAACTGGCTGAATCAAGTTGTTGGCAACTTGCCTCAATGCTTTGTCTATAAATAAGCCTGAAGCGGAAGAATGGTTCACTATCACTTTTGGGCGTGTTTTTCTTCTTTTTGTCTCTCTAAAAATATTTGCACCATAAATCTTTCTCTTCTTCCACCTTCTATACCACTAAAACTCTCAAGAAACCACCATAGCAGCGGTGAAAAATCCTCTCCGTTAAGAAGAATTCGTGAACAAAGCTTAAACTTTTCATTCTTGGTCACTATGAGAACGAGTGTACAAACAAAACACACGTTAGATCTAAAGAAAAGAATCCCGGTTAAGGTAAGGGGGTTTATTATGTTAATAATATTTTTGATATCATGGTTGAGTTAAAGTGTGTATCTGTTGTTTAATATGCTGTGTAAAATATATTGATGATGTTTGTAAATGGTGTGAGGAAGACGACTACCGGGTTGGGTAAGTCGGGTGGAGTATGTTATATGTATATATATTAAAACACCGTTGTTTTGTGATGTCGGCTGCCGGGAAGGGTTGGCCTATAATGACCCTGTGATAATCCGAGTTGTCACATAAGGGGGTGCAGGTTGGAACTGAGATATGAAGGGGGTGTAGATAGCATCTCTTCAAAACCGGGTTGTCACCAAAGGGGGTGTATTTTGGAACTCGGATATGAAGGGGGTGTAGATAACATCTTTTCAAATCCGGGATCATGATGTATGTTAGTACTGCTAAGAAGACCTGGTTAGTGCATGACCGGGTTATTGACACGTAAGTGGTGTATATACTTGGTACTTTTGAGAAATGCTGACGTATGGAAGGAACCCAGACAGGGAAGGAAAGAGAAACCGGGTAGCTATCTCGGCAGAGCTTGTATGTTCCTTCTCTTTGAGTGTTTTCCTTTTCTTTGAGTATTTGGTTGACTTGTAATAGCTACCGGGTAGAGAGACCGGAAGAGCTCGTAACCCCTTTTGATAGAATTACTAGGTTAGGAACCCGGAAGAGGTTGGGAGGAATCTTGGACTTGTGAAGTACCAAGTTAGGAACTCGAATTAGATCGAATGAGGTCAGAGGAGGGCGGAACCTTAGATGTACTATAGTACCAAAGACGAGTTCATATGCAATCGATTACGTGAGTTTTGTAAGCGATCAAAACAGTCAGTACTTGCTGTTTAACCCGGACTTAGCCTTGTGGTTGGAATGAGTGCTCAGGAACCCGGGGTAGGGTAGTGAAGTTGCACTCATATATATATATATATATATATATATATATAAATCCAACCCGGTAGCATTAGTGATATGAAGAGAACTTGGCAACGTCAATAGGGTTTAGAGAACTCGAGAAGTTACACGTAACCTGTATGAGGTACAATAAATTGACTTGCCAATAGTAGACCCAACCCGGCAGTTAAATATCTCTACATATTCACTTTACACAAGTGACACATGTTGACTCTTATTTTTACCGTCTTTGCTAAAACACTTTCTCTCTCTTATTTCATACTTCCTCCATTGTTAAAGTAAGAAAAAAGCTTTCTAGATAACCATTCCCTAATCTAAACACCTTCACCTCCAACATAAGAATTAAAGAGTATCACCATACAAACAAGTTTCCAATCTTTGTTAGTTGTGAAAATCATCTGGCGAAGAGATCATTTCTATAAAAGAAAGTTAAAGTTTCAACCTTGATGCAATCCTCAAACCAAGTCAAGAGGAGGAAGGCTTGGAACTTCACATGGAAGAACTTCCTTTGGTGATTAAAGGGCCAATGACAAGGGCTAGGGCTCAAACACTTCAAGATCATATCCAATCCAACTTATACCTCTTGGAAAAGCAAGAAGAAGCCCACAAAAGTAGTGAAAACACAAAAGGAGTGTTGTCTGTTGTAATAGATTAAAAGCA
>CM023960.1:13520846-13537362 GCA_013407115.1 Glycine latifolia
CATATTTAAATTCAAATATTTAAATTCAAAATTTAAATTATCAAATTTAAATATTAGATAATTAATTTAACTATTTAAATTAATTAATAATGTCTTGGACTATCCAAGCCCATTAACTCCATTCATGCGCTCCTCTCTCTTTAAGATAAGTATCCAAACTCTTTCTTGGACCAACAACCATTATTAGGCCCAAAACCTTTAATGCTATAATGTCATGACAATAAAGTGTTAGTGTGTGACCCATTAGGCCCAACATAGCTACTGACATAAATGAGTTTGGGCCCAACAAGGCCACTACTCATTTAATGATAACATAGAGCACTAGCAATGCTTTGTTGCCCCAGAACTAGTTAGGTAAATGACAAGATCATCCTATTAAATCTATTTGATTTTCGTATGTATTTCCTTTCATCTCGGTTACCTTCCCATAAAACCTAGGGTAAGGAAACGTATCAGCCCTTGCGGTCTAGGGTAAGCTTTAATACGAAATAGGGAGTCTCCAATTTTACTGACTCTAAAGGCAAATCATCTCATGATTTCTTTTACTATGCATAGATTCCCGAGTCCCATAAATGTCATCCCGATTTCTTCGATTTACAGATAACCTAATCTCTCACAAAGATTTGACGAATTCCTTCAGCTAGTCACCCTAGACTCGTGTTCTTTCAAGATACGCCCAAAAGTATACCTATGTGTCTCCATGTTTCAGGAAGACGAGGTATACAATCAAAGCATGTCTTCTAGAACACAGTCTAGGTGAAAACTTCTAGTCTAAGGAAAGACACACCCAAATAATAAGAGACTACTCTAATGATACTATCTGTGAGATTTCATCATAAAGTCTCTTTGTGGGTCCGTTCAGTGCGAGCTATACCCTTATAGGTCCACCCACGACTTTAGCTAAGACATCTCCATGTCTGTAGCTCATAAGGTCTTTACCTTGTATCTGCATACAAGTAGTTAAGTCGTGCTAGTCTTACCCAAAATCACTGATCCCCATTCTTAGTGTCTCTAGACTAGGAACTTAAAATTTAGGAGTAGACATCAGGTATCCTTGAATCCTCATGATCGTGATCCCATCACTGATACTAAAGAGATACCTATTCTATTCCAAGGGTTTTATCCAGTTACTCATATATTAATAATGATATCGAGACAGAATATGAAACAAGATAAATAGTGCTTATAATTTATTCATGACAATATGAAAAGTACATGTATGTCCTAATCTAATGAAAAGATTGTCTCTAGGACATCCATATACTAACATGTTCATGATTGAATGCATGATAAAATATTTGAACAATGTTGTGATTTTGCAATGACCAAGTTGTCTTTTTTATAACTGATGATATTTATTTAATTATTATTTTACATGATGGACTCACCTTTGCTTTGTTGTACCTTGTGGTTTGGTACCTGTGATGATCGTGGACCATGTTTGTGTGAGCAGATGGACAGTTGTAGGTGACCGGGAAGATGACCTATGTTGGTTGGAGCCGTCGAGTAGCCGGGATGTAGATGGACTAGATCCAGGGCAAGGGTTATATTTTTTCTAGTTACACCCCTTGTTCTAATGACTACACCCCGACGTTTTGCTAGTTACACCCTATCATTTAAATCCTTATTTCTTTTGAGAATTTTGTACAATTTAGACTTGGTTATTTATAATTACCACTAAATTATGATTATTAATATACAAGTATTATGATGTATTGCCTCTTTGTATATTCGAGTTTTGATTTGTGATATTAATTACACTTACGAAAAATTTACTACTATTTTTATAAACAAACTTAAAGGGATTTTTAGACATAAATTACCATTAAAAGCATAATTAAGAGTATGATACAATAGGGACAAGGCGGGTTGTTACATTAGTGGTATCAGAGCAGGTCGGACCTTCCGGCCAGTGAGTTATGAGCTTACTATGTTTCTTATGTGCATGTCATGTTGATTGTTAAATGCTTGATTGTTAAAGTGACTAGTTGTTTTGTGCTGGATTATGTTTAGTTATGTTAAAGCTTGTGTAGGTGATAGTATGGTCATAATAAGTTGTATTTCCATGTCTACTATACCATAAGTTCTAAGCATTGTTGTGGGTTATCAGACTGGCCATCTGTATAATTCGGGACAATGCAAGGGAACTTGGTGTTTTTTTGTATTCCTTTTGGGTTATCACTTCTCGCTATGCGTAGGAAGTGATGGCTGGTAGGAATGACCGTGCTATCGTCGATGCTCTTCAAGCCTTAGCTCAGGCATTAGGGAATCAGCAAAAAGGAGAAGCTCCGGGAGCTGTGGAGTATCACGGGTTGGACCATTTTCAACGTAATAATCCTCCTTCCTTCCGTGGAGGATACATCCCAGATGGTGCCCAGATCTGTATAAAGGAAACTGAGAAGATTTTTCAGGTTATGGCGTGCCCGGAAGAGCAGAAGGTTGCCTTCAGCACTTATACTCTGGCGGAGGAAGCCAAGTATTGGTGGGATAACACTCGCCAACGAATGGAGGCAGAGGGCCGGGTAATAACTTGGGAAACCTTCAAGGAGGTATTCCTAGAGAAATACTTCCCGGAGGATGTAAGGAACAAAAAGGAGATGGAGTTCCTTGAACTTAAGCAAGGGAACCGGACTATAGCCGAGTATGCGGCTACGTTTGAAGAGTTAGTAAGGTATTTCCCTCACTATCAAGGACGGGATGGTGAGAGCTCAAAATGCGTGAAGTTCTTAAACAGCTTGCGACCTGAGGTAAAACAAACCGTAAACTATCAAGGAGTCCGGCAGTTCCCCACTTTGGTCAACATGTGGAGAATATGGGACGAGGATTCCAGAGAAAAGACAGCCTACTACCGTAATACAGGCCCGGTAAAGGATAAGAAAACCGGGTTACAAAATTGTGGGAAACCTTACACTCATAAGCCATATGGTAATCACCCCAGCTATCCTAGAATTGCTGCTCCGGGTTCTTCTGGTGGAAATAGTAGTTGACCCTCTACTTTTCCCACCCGAATGATCTGTTTCAAGTGTGGTAAACCAGGGCATCTCTCTACTGAATGCAAGCAAGAAGGACCAACTTGCTTTAATTGCAAAAAGATAGGTCACCTTCAAATGAACTGTCCACATCCTAAGAGAGAGAGGAATGGAAGCGGTCAGCAGGACCAACCTGGACAACTGAGGACCACGGGAAGAGTATTTACTCTTAGTGGTGCTGAAGCCTCAAATTCCCGAGATCTAAGGTAAATGTTTCATAAACGGGATTCCTTTACTTATGCTTTTTGACTCTGGCGCAACCTATTCCTTTATATCCCGATTGTGTGTAGAAAGACTTAAACTTTCCGTGTCTCCTTTGAATACTGAACTTGTAGTTGAGACCCCGACTAGTAGGTCGATGGTAACTTCCGAGGTGTGTTTAAATTATTTTGTTGAAATTTCTAAGAGGAAATTTTGTGTTGATCTGATTTGTTTGCCTCTTAGTTAGATCGATGTTATCTTCGGAATGGACTGTTTATCTTCCAACCAGGTTTTATTGAATTGTTTTGATAAAACGGTCATGTTCAGCAACCCGGACGTGAGAGATAAAGGGATGTTTTTCTTGGCCAACCTGGTTATGTCTTCTTTGAAAGAAAACGCTCAAGTATACAAAATCCTGGCAAACCTAGGCATGGAAACCAAGGTTTCCTTAGACAACCTCCCTGTTGTTAGAGAATTCCCTGAAGTATTTCCTGAGGATATATCTGGATTACCCCCAGAGAGAGAGGTAGAATTTTCCATAGACTTGGTACCCGGTGCTGGACCAATATCTATAGCTCCTTATAGGATGTCCCCTGTAGAGCTAGTCGAGCTTAAGAAACAGTTAGAGGAACTGTTGGCCAACCAATTTGTGTGGCCTAGTGTGTCACCATGGGGAGCACTCGTGCTATTAGTAAAGAAAAAGGATGGAACCATGAGGTTGTGTGTAGATTATCGTCAGTTGAACAAGGTGACGATTAAGAATAAGTATCATTTGCCTAGGATAGACGATCTTATGGACCAACTAGTGGGAGCTTGTGTGTTTAGCAAGATAGATCTTAGATCGGGTTATCACCAAATCCGGGTAAAGTCTGAGGATATTCCAAAGACTTCTTTTAGAACCCCTTATGGTCATTATGAGTATATGGTTATGCCCTTCGGTGTGACCAATGCTCCTGGTGTATTCATGGATTACATGAATAGGATCTTTCACCCTTACCTTGATAGCTTTGTAGTGGTTTTTATAGATGATATTCTAGTGTATTCAAAGACTCGAGAAGAGCATGAGGAGCACTTATGAATTGTGCTACAGACCCTTAAAGAGCAACAAATGTATGCTAAGTTGTCTAAGTGTGAATTTTGGTTGGAGAATGTTAGTTTTCTTGGGCATGTGATATTCCAAGGAGGTATAACAGTAGACCCGTCTAAAGTAGAAGCTGTCTTGGAATGGGAACGTCCCCAGTCCGTGTTTGAGATTAGAAGTTTTTTGGGTTTGGCCAGGTATTACAGGAGATTCATAGAAAGATTCTCTAAGCTAGCATTACCTTTAACCAAGCTAACTCGTAAGGGTCAGGTGTTTGTGTGGGATGACCGGTATGAGCATAGTTTACAAACCCTCAAAGAAAAACTAACAACCGCTCCTGTGTTAGTTTTGCCTAACCCGAAAGATAATGTCTCCATATGAAAGAAACTACCATACCCATGATTTGGAATTAGCCGCTGTGGTATTTGCCCTTAAGATATGGAGACATTATCTTTTTGGCTCGAAATTTGAGGTATTTAGTGATCATAAAAGCCTTAAGTATTTGTTCAGCCAAAAAGAATTAAACATATGTCAAAGAAGATGGTTAGAATTTCTTAAGGATTACGATTTTGAGTTAAGCTATCATCCCTGCAAGGTCAATGTGGTGGCTGATGCATTAAGTAGAAAATCTTTGCATATGTCTGTTGGATTAAGGGGGAGCTGCTTCAGGAATAAGAAGAAAGTAACTCAAGATTTGGTTTTGAGCTTTCAACATGCAAAGGACAACTTGAAGACAATTTAGGATTAAATTGTGTAAGAGAAAAGCAATTCTGGTGATCCAAGTGCATTGCATTCATTCATTACATAATCAACTTAATTAAGTCAACAAAAATCACAAGGCATTATCAATTCAACTAAGGTTTTTAAATAATTCAAAGGTTTTTAAGAAAAAGCATTTTTCACTATAATAATCGATTACAGTAATGGTTTAATCGATTATTTTGTTCTTCATCAAATCTGGAAAATCTTCAGGAACACTTTAATCGATTACCATGTCGAATTAATCGATTATTTGACCTACGCTTTTGTATAAACTGCATTGGTGAACTCTTTTAATCGATTATATTGAAGTTGCAATCGATTACATGCTTACATCTAATTTTAACATTGAACTGCCATAATCGATTACCACATATAGTAATCGATTACATAGCCTTTGAAGAAAACTAAGTTTTACTAAAATAATCGATTACCCAAGTTCGTAATCGATTACACCTTGTTTGGAAAAATTGTGCTGCACTGTCTTAATCGATTACCAGGATTTGTAATTGATTATCTAAGCTTTATGAAAATACACTAGGACTAGTTTAATCGATTACCAGGTTCTGTAATCGATTAAACAAGCTTTGTGAAAAATACGCTTTGACTGTAATAATCGATTACAGCTCGAGATAATCGATTATTTTAATTATTATTCAAATCCAGAAAAGCTATGAACAGATTAATCGATTATAATGGCAATATAATCGATTACCAAAGTAATTTAATCGATTATTAGTGCGTTTTAATCGATTACTGACAATTAAACTTTTCTGTTATAAATAGAACCCTTGCTCAGCTGTTTTTGTAACCTTGTGGAATAATACCCATTAGAATTTTCTGAGCTAAAATAGTCTTCTGAGCATTCTTACTTCTTTTCTGAGGGTTTGATTCAGTCATGCTTCATGTTGCATTGATCATGTGAAATTAAGTCGCTCTTGAAGCATGCAACCATTTCAAGATTAAGGAAAGTTGTGTTTCTTGTGTTTTAAAGATTCAACCTGTTCTGGTAACTTCATTTGCATTGCATACATTGGATCATTAGGTTGTTTCTCTCCTTAATCTGATTGTAATTTTTGTTTTGATTATTGTTTTGTAATTTGCTATTGTAATTGAATTCTTACTTGTAACTAGAGATAGGGTTTCTCTAGGAGTTGAGCTGAGTAGTATTCTCAGTGGGTTTGTCTCTAAGAATCTAATAGTGTTTTAGATTTCTGAACTTTATCTAGGGTTGATAAAGAGAGGCTGTGTAATTGCTTGTAAGAACAAAAATTAAATAGTGGAACTTCAACCTAGTGTTGGTTCAAAGAAACTGGATGTAGCTTCATAGTTTTGAAGTGAACCAGTATAAATTGCTTGTGTGTTGTTTTCTGAATCTATTCTCCTCATATTAATTGTTTCTTGATTCATTTGCTTATTTTGAAAAGTCAGTTTTGATGCATTGAATTTTAAGGGGCTGAGCTACTTGATTGAATAAGGTTTCTTGGTTTTGAAAAGTGATAAAGATCCTTTAAAACTCTGATTTTGATTAAAGAATTTTTGATTTACCAATGTCTAGCCAATTCACCCTCCCTCTTGGTTAAGTGTGAAGTATTCATATCATTTTCAATGTCCTCATTAATGATTAGGGAATTGGATCTTTTGGAGCAATTTAGAGACCTTAGTCTAGCATGTGAGTTCACCCTTAATAGCGTAAGACTAGAAGCCTTACAGATTACAAGTGGGCTGCTGGAAGAGATCCGGGAAGGGCAAAAGTCTGACCTTTTCCTAAGAACTCAGTTACAGTCCATAGCATCAGGGAATGCTAGTAGTTTTCATGTGGAACCGGATGGAGTTTTAAGACTTCATGGAAGAATCTGTATTCCCAACGTATCCAGGCTTAGGAAGGTGATTCTAGAAGAAGGGCATAGAAGTAACTTAAGTATTCACCCTGGTGCCACCAAGATGTACCAAGATCTGTAGACTGTGTTTTGGTGGCCAAACATGAAGAAAGAAGTTAGTGAGTTCGTATATGCGTGTTTGATTTCTCAGAAAGCTAAGGTAGAACACCAGAGACCATCAGGTAAGTTACAACCCTTAGAGATACCCCAATGGAAATGGGATAGTATTTCCATGGACTTTGTTGTGGGTTTACCTAGGACCCGGGCTGGATTGGATTCGATCTGGGTTGTTGTGGACAGATTGACTAAGTCTGCTCACTTTATTCCTATCAATATCTGATTTTACTTAGAAAAGTTTACTTCCCTGTACATTAGCGAGATTATCCGGTTGCACGGTGTACCCTCTAGTATAGTGTCTGACCAGGATCCAAGGTTCACATCTAGATTTTGGGAAAGTTTGAACAAAGCCTTGGGAACCCAGCTTTGGCTGAGTTTGGCCTATCACCCTCAAACTAATGGTCAAACAGAACAGACCATTCAATCGTTAGAAGACCTTTTAAGGGCGTGTATTCTAGAACAAGGAGGTAGCTAGGATAGTTTCCTACCCTTGATAGAGTTCACCTATAACAATAGTTTTCACTCTACCATTGGCATGGCTCCCTATGAAGCCCTGTATGGTAGAAGGTGTAGAACACCCTTGTGTTAGGTAGAACCAGGTAAAGGTCTTGCGTTAGGGCCTGAGGTGATTCAACAAACGACTGAGAAGGTCAAGTTGATCCAGGATAGGATGAGAACAACCCGGAGTAGACAGAAAAGCTATCACGATAAGAGGAGGAAAGACCTAGAGTTTGAAGTCGGTGATCATGTATTTTTGAAGGTTACCCCCTTGGACCGGGGTTGGCCGAGCATTAAAAACCCAGAAACTCACACCACTATTTGTTGGTCCCTTCCAAGTTCTAAAAAGAGTCGGCCCTGTTGCGTACCAAATTGCCTTACCCCCGTGTCTTTCTAATCTTCATAATGTATTTCATGTGTCCCAACTTCGTAAATATATACATGATCCTTCTCATGTAGTCAGATTGGATGATATTCAAGTAAAAGAAAACCTAACATATGAAACACTACCTCTGAGGATTGAGGATAGACGGATAAAGCACCTAAGAGGGAAAGAAATTCCTTTGGTTAAGGTAATCTGGGGAGGCCCAGCAGGAGAAGATGCAACATGGGAACTGGAGAGTCAAATGCAGGAAGCATATCCAGCTCTGTTTACAATAGGTAAATTTTGGGGACGAAATTTCAAAAAGGGAGGGAGAGTTGTAACACCCTGAAATTTTACAAGAAGAAAGATATTTGTGTTGAATTAATTGTTTAATATAAATCTTGAAATCTGTTAAAGTGTTTTGCATGGGTGTTTGTGCGTAAAAGATGAAAGTCAAATTTTGTGGATGAGATAACCTATCCGTACACGTATAGTAAAAATGGTGGTAGTTATGGTGGCTGTTCAGTCATACAAGTGGGCAACTATGGTGGCTATGATAGCTGGCTAAATCAAGTTGTTGACAACTTGCCTTAATGCTTCGTCTATAAATAAGCCTGAAGCGGAAGAATGGTTCACTCTCACTTCTGGGCTTGTTTTTCTTCTTTTTCTATCTCTAAAAATCTTTGCACTGGAAATCTTTCTCTTCTACCACCATCTGTACCACTAAAACTCTCGAGAAACTACAATAGCAGTGGCGGAAAATCCTCTCCGTTAAGAAGAATTCATGAACAAAGCTTAAACTTTTCATTCTTGGTCACTGTGAGAACGAGTGTTCAAACAAAACACACGTTAGATCTAAAGAAAAGAATCTCAGTTGAGGTAAGGGGAGTTTATTATGTTAATAATGATTTTTGATATCATGGTTGAGTTAAAGTGTGTATCTATTGTTTAATATGTTGTGTAAAATATATGGATGATGTCCGTAAATGGTGTGAGGAAGACGACTACCGGGTTGGATAAGTCGGGTGGAGTATGTTATATGTATATATATTAAAACACTGTTGTGTTGTGATGTCGTCTGCCGGGAAGGGTTGGCTGAGTTGCATGTGTCAAACCTTTGTGTGTGACGTCGGCTACCGGGAAGGGTTGGCTGAGTTACATGTGTCAAACCTTTGTTTGTGACGTCGGCTACCGGGAAGGGTTGGCCGAGTTGCATGTGTCAAACCTATATTCGTGACATCAGCTGCCGAGATGGGAATGTCGAGTTGAACGGTTTACGTACCATGCATGTGTGCATGAAGGACGTAACTTAGTCCTCGTTGGTGAATGTCCATATACCTAGTTTCTTTACCCCGGGTTGTTCTCTTAAGAGCTGCTAGGGTTCGCTTCCTTTTCTTTCGATATACCGGGTTCCTTAGCCAAGGTGGCTCATTAGAGCTACCGAGCTCAAGTTACTTCATGAGAGGAAGAGAAAGAGCCACCAAGTTTGTTACTTGGCAGAGCTCGTACCTTCTCGGGAAAAGAGCTACCGGGTTCCTACTCGGCAGAGCTCGTACCCATCTCCTTATGAATTACCGGGCTTCCTTACTCGGATAACCTTGTGCCCTCATCCGACCTTGTTCGGATTATTACATCAGTTGTTATGGTTAGGTGTCAATCCGGACATCTAATATTGTACCCTTATTCACTTGTTTGTATTGTTTATGAATGACGTATATGATTACTTTGAGATTGGCCATTGTATTGGCTTGAGTTATTAAATGCATTAATATCATGGGGAGTGTATGGCATTATCCTAAACGAGATGAGTTGACCCGGACAAGGCCATACATTAATGGTGTCCATGGTAATCTAAATGCGTCTGGATATACCTAAAATACCCATAGGGGTGTATGGCATTACCCTAACCGGAACGAGTTGATCCTGGGGACGGGTCATACATTGATGGTGTTGTGGTGCTATTTTATGTGTTGACGTGAGATGTCAGGACCGGGTGGTTAACCTTGCAAGAACCATGGTCAGTGCATCAGTGTGCCCGAGAATGGGTCAGTATATATGTACATGGGGGGTGTGTGACATTATTCTAGCCAGGTTGAGTTGAGCACGGTTCTGGGTCATACATTAATGGAGCCCGTGTACACACTTCGTGCATAATGGAAATAGGATGGTGGCAGTAGGGTACAGAGGTACTAGAGGGGCATCTCTGTTTGGAACTCCCTTGTGACTCAGGGCTGATCACCATGAGGGGGGAGCGACCTGTGCACAACAGAGTGACCTTGACGAGCTTCTGGATCATTTTCCTGAGAGAGGCTATTTCCATGAGGATGGTACCACATTCCATTGACAAAGAGATAAGTCTGAAACATGCATCATGACTAGTCATTTTAAGATGAATTGTGAAATGTGTTTGGACGGGTTGTTCATGATTGAATGCGTGATAAAATATTTGAACAATGTTGTGATTTTGCAATGACCAAGTTGTCTTTTTTATAACCGATGATATTTATTTAATTATTATTTTACATGATGGACTCACCTTTGCTTTGTTGTACCTTGTGGTTTAGTACCTGCGATGATCGCGGACCATGGTCGTATGAGCAGATGGACAACAGTAAGTGATCGGGAAGAGGAACTATGTTGGTTGGAGCCACCGAGTAGCCAGGATGTAGATGGACTAGATCACGGGCAAGGGTTGTATTTTGGCTAGTTACACCCCTTATTCTAATTACTACACCCCGACATTTTGCTAGTTGCACCCTGTCATTTAAATCCTTATTTCTTTTGAGAATTTTGTACAATTTAGACTTGGTTATTTATAATTACCACCAACTTATGATTATTAATATACAAGTATTATGATGTATTGCCTCTTTGTATATTCGAGTTTTGATTTGTGATATTGATTACACTTACGAAAAATTTACTACTATTTTTATAAACAAACTTAAAAGGATTTTAGACATAAATTACCATTAAAAACATAATTAAGAGTATGATACAGTAGCGACGAGGCGGGTCGTTACATCAGAGACTCCACGACAAGTCTCCTCCGAGGAGGAGCCGTCGATTGAAATGACCTCTTGGTCCCCCAGGGGTTACTGAATCAAACCCGTGGAGTCGCTACCTCCCATACATAGGGCGGAATCAGAAATGAAAGACATGATCATGAGAAAGAATACCTTGATAATAAAGAAGACAATCGAAAGCGGAAGGCAAAAAATCTTGGGAGAGAAATCAAAGATTAAAAGTGGCGGTGATCAAAACGCCAAATGTCCACTCCATTTAAAGTGGAGTTGCGACTCTTCGATAACTGGCGGAAGCTGAAATGACACCCCAAAAGTTCACACCACGACCCACGAACCGCGTCTCTGGTACGTGCCTACTCCTTGCACTCACCTACAACAAAAGACAAATGAAACGCTTGTCTTCAATGCATTTTCCAACGATCAGAAAAGGGCAAAATTGTCCAAAATGGACGCTTCACTCACCTGACACATCTGACTTCACCTGCGGAACAAAAATGTTTCTTCCCTGGATAACTTAACAGTAGTAACCCGGACAACACTTGTCCAGGCTGGGGGGGCTTGACAAGCTTGACAAACCTACAACTCTCACATCGTCGAGGTTATTGCCATCGACATTGGACAAAATTTGTCCATGCACAGGGGCTCAGGAAACTCACGACCCTCCTACTTGTCACAACTACTACCCTCGACATCGGAAAATCTCCCTCGACACAAGACAATCTCTTTCTCCCTCAAGCTGGCTCAGAGCTTGGGGGCTTATGTACTGTCTAGGGTCCAAAGAAATACGTGGCAAGCAATGTGGCATCCCAACACGCACGACAACCCTCCATATTAGCCCTGGCATAGTAGCACAGACACCTCGCCCTTAGCAGCTGGGCTACTAGGCTGAGCAGGCTATCTCTAATAGGTATATGAATATTATTGATAATGTTACAACCTCCTTTATCAAGTGGTGGGTACTTAATTATCTATAATCACTGGATTATCTATAATCCATCATATTAACTACAAGCTATAAATTATCTATAAGCAATTATCTTAAGCCACAGGTTATTTACTAGCTTTTATCTACAAGCTAGTAATTATCTACAATGGTTGTTACTGTAACAGTCGCAACAAACAAGGACCTGCAACTCCTACTCCACTCTATAAGTACCAGGTTCCATCTCACCATTTTCATTCACTCATTCTCCACTAATTCACATACTTACTTGAGCATCATAGTCTTTTGTTTTGCAAGTCCCCCTTCTTGTCCTCCTAACATAGGGTACCTCAAGCCCGACGTATGAGATCTAGGAGTCCCTCTTGGCTACGTCCATCCTCATGTGAGTCAACTCCATATTTTGGTAAGTACACAAATCAAGTTCAAATTATAGTAATTGCATAATAGAATTCGTAAAACTTCAAATTGCACAATCCCTCGGATATTCGTCCATTGGCCACCGTCACTTTCGTAATCAACGTCTTGCTACTACTCGTCGGAGTGGAAACCACCACCGATGAGCCTCTCAAAAAAGCCATTATTGCCTCCACTGAAACAACCAAGAGAAAAAAAACTCAACCACAGGTTTCGAATCTCAAAAAGTTTCTCGAAATGGAGAAAAAAAAACAAATAGAAACAAACGCCAAGCCTGAAACTTGACGATGCGGATATGCTAAATGGAGACAAGGGACGTGAAAGAGAAGGACCGAGATGGGGATTCAGACTCAGAGTGCGGAGAGAGAAGAGAAAAAAGATGGGTAAATTAGGAAACATGATGGAAACAAGAGAAAAAGAAAAAAAAATTATCTTTAACCATTGATTTTAAATTAAAGAGATCTACGGTAAAAAAATGTATTTCCCACTATTTAAGGTCTCCCACGTTAGACGCCACTCTTTCTTACTATATAATCACTACCAAACAATCCCTTTTATTCCTGAAGCACGAGCAATATAATAAGAAACGAGTGAAGCGAGGAAGATACTGAAAAAGTAAAACCCGAACACTTGAACAAAGCATGTTTCTCATTTTACTTTTTGTCATGCATAATCCGCAGCTAATATATATCCCCACTAGCTCATATTAGATCCTTTCTGGAAGAAAAAAACTAAAACTAAAAAAGAAAAGAAACTCATGAAGAAGCTGTGGGGCAAAAAAATGCATCATAGACCCAAAAAACGAGTAGTCAGATGAAAAAAGTTAAATCTTACCCATTTTGATTTGGATAAAAATAAGCAAAAATATCTTTTTTTTATTAAAGTGGTATCTAATTGTTCTTAAAAAATGTCCGGCATAATTTTAAAATAACAAAAATGTATTTTTTAATGAATGAAAACTAAAATATTTTTTTAGGGAAAAAAGAAATCTAAAAATGTTAAACCAAATATTACCTAAACATAATATTTATTGTTATATTATTTAAATTTACTTGAATGAACCGATCTGTTTGAAAAATGACTTTCTCAATTACCTTAAAGCTTACAAATTTAATATTTTTTTAAAATAAAGTAAATGATTTTACTTTTAAGCTAAATAAGTCTATATTTATAGTAACGTAGACTAAGATTATGTTTAACAACTCAAAAGTTAGTTAAAAGTTGAAAAATTAGTTGTTAGAAAGTTGAAAAATTATCTTATTAAATAATAAGTGTGTGGTAAAATTATACGTTGAAATAACTAAAAAATATTAAATTACATAAAAGATAAAAATAATAAAATTTTACCTTAAATGAAAAACATTAAAAAAGAAATCTAACAAATATTTAAGGACCAAACAGGAAAAAATAAGTAATTAGAAATTAGAGTAAATTACACTCACACCCCCTGTATTTTGCTCAAATTTCATCCAATACTCCTCCCTTTTTTCACATTACTTTTACCCCTTTCTGGTTAATACAGTTAACTAACATCAATTGAAATATGTGAGCAGACGAAATTGTCCTTACATTTTAATTGTAAACTCCAAATTATCCCCTCCCAATTAGTTTCAGAATTTATGGTTCGCCTTCATCTTCATCATTCGCGAGTATTATTCATATTTCTCTTGTTGGCAAGTTCTTTTTCAGTGTCCAGGGGGTGTGAATTCATCTTCCTCTCACGACGTTCACGTTCCATTCCTGTTCACCGTTTGCAAGTTCTTCACCGTTCCTCTTCCAATTCACGAGTTCTCCACTGTTTCTCTTCTAGTTCGCGACTTTCACAAGCGTCTCCGTTTGTCTTCCACTTCGACGTTCATAAGCCCTTTGTTTCTCTTCCTGTTCCACGATTTTTGTTAACGTTAGGGTTCTATTTGTAAGTGACTGCTGGACCTTGTATATATGTTACTTTTTAAGATTATTTATTTAATTCTGTTGTTTATTGTTGCTTATTTCTGAATGGGGTTTTAATGGGAGACCATTTTGGGACCACTTATGATTTTTAAAATTATTTGTTTATTATTGTTGATTAAAATGGTGTTGATGTTTGAGACCACAAGAAACACAATGAATGAACTGGTTGTTTATTATTGTTGATTAAAATAGTGTTGATGTTTGAGACCACAATAACACAATGGATGAAATGGAATACATGGATCCTGAACCAGGCAACGTGGATATTTTGGTCCACTTTACAAACCAACGAGGTGAACCAAGTGAGATGTGCAATGTTAATCCTGATAAGTTTGGAATATTCAACGCACATGACTATGTGAACAACATTGCTAATGACTAATACTTGTCACCATGTCACCCTTTTTATTTTGTGGTTTCATTCTACTGCTAGTGATAAAATTCTTCCCCTTAAGATTGATCATGATGTGAATGAATGTATGATTAGACCTGTGAATGAATGTATGAATAAAAAATTGAAGAAGAAGAAGGAAGGGTGTTAACACTACGTACCAACAAGGTGGGTTCACGTCCAACAAAAAGTTGGGTTCACATCCAATTACAGAAAAAACAAAAAGAAGCAAAAGTCTTAAAATATTTTCAAGTTGAGAGGAAGAAGATGAGGGTATTTTAGACATAAAATTTCATTAAAAGTCATGTGACCGGCATGTGCCTAATTTCTATTAAATTATTAAACGGTGTTTAGGACGGAGGGTGTCTAGGTGTAATGTGAGCTAAACAATTAAGGGTTTTTTGTAGGGTGCAAAACAGGAGGGGTATCGAGTGAAATTTGAGCAAAACACATGGGTTGCAAGTGTAATATACTTTAAAAATTAATGTTTTAAAAACACTATTTTAAGTAGCATTTCAAAAAATAATAAAAAAGTATTAACAAATATTCATTTACCAAATAACAAATCAAACTTTTTAACTAATTAAAAATTAAAAACTAATTAAAATATCTTATCAAACACACTCTAATTCACACCCGTTTAAGTAAAGATGGAAAACTAAACCAAGATAGGCCTCAAATGATTTTATTGGAATAAATAATACTCACTTTAGTGATTTAATACGGCCAAAAAGTATTAATATATAGCATTTGCAATTTTTTTAAATAAAAATAGAAGATGGGCCTCAAATGACTAAAACAAAGAATAATTTTTTTCTTATTCAATGCGTTTTATTTCCATTTAAAAATTTTATTTTCACTTGTCACTATCTCCTTAATTTTCTTTTTCATCTCAAGTTGGTTCGATTAGATTTCTATTTTGTTAATCAAACAATAAGGAGGAAAAGTGCAAGGTGGTTGTGATGATTCCAACAAGATTGACACCACATCAACCAATCTCTTCAATAAGAATCGACATGGATTGAATTTTCAAAACTTTAATCCTAATTTGATCCATTTAAATGGATTGGATTTTAAACTGAGATCTAATTTAATCGAATTTGGACATATTTTATGTAAAACCAGTTTGAATTTTTTGGATTCATTTTAAATCCAGTTTTTAAATCAAAAACCATTTCTGCTCAAACTAAATCGAGACAGTTTTTCGATCGATGTCAGTTGGTATAGTTTTTGATTGACTTTGGTCAGAGCTATTTTAAAAACCTCGGTTAAGACTATTTTTGGTTGATCTTGGTTAGGATATTTTATTCCTACCTCAACCAGGGAAATTTTTTGCTAACATCAGCCCAGGCATTTTTAGACTGACGTTGATCAGGGAAGTTGTTAGCTGATGTCGATCAGTGGATTTTTTTATCAACATCAGTCAATGATGTTTTTGGAATCTCTGGTAGGGTTATTTTTTTGGTCGAGGCTACCTAGGGTTTTTTGCTAAACACCGGTCAAAGATATTTTTGATTGACATTGACTAAGTTTTTTCAATCGACATTGACCGTGGTTATTTTTTTGCTGACATCAACTAAGTTTTTCTTTGCCAACATCGATCGGTAATGTGTTTTGGCCAATATCAGCCCAGACTATTTTTTGATTGGTGTGGCTAGGGTTTTTTCGATCGACGTAGTTGAGGCTATTTTTTGTTGACATCATCTAAGAATATTTTTTGCTGATGTATGCCATATTTTATGTTATCGACATCAATTGGGGAAATAGTTGACATTGGATAGGTTTTTTCTAGCCAACATTTGTCAATATTTTTTGGCTGACGTTGGCCAAGTAAACCCAAGCTGACATTAGCCAAAAAAA
>CM023960.1:13574527-13586149 GCA_013407115.1 Glycine latifolia
TATGAGTATATGCAAAAGAAATAGGATTTCATAAAAGCATTTAGTTAAGTGTAAAATAATTTTTCACTGCTTTAATCGATTACATGAGCATAATAATCGATTACAAGCTTGTTTGAGTTTCTGGAAAATGATTTAAAGAATAGTTTAATCGATTACCATTTCCATGTAATCGATTAAACAAGCTTGACACTGATTTGTGAAACTCACTGAAATAATCGATTATATGGGAAAATAATCGATTACATAAGCAATTACATATTGCATCATAACATGATTAACTGGTATAGTCGATTACCAGATAACCGTAATCGATTAAACCTGCATTGTTCATTTTGTGTCAAGTTCTGGCTTAATCGATTAAATTGGTAAATAATCGATTATTTTGTTCGTTCAAGATTTCCAGATTTGTGATGAAACAGTTTAATCGATTATATGGCGAGATAATCGATTACAGGAGATAAAATAATCGATTATTACAACGAAATAATCGATTACAGTTAGTTAAATCTATTTTTTTATAAATATAACAGTTGTGTCTTTGCAAAATATACATAACAGAGAGCATTCGTACCTACTAATTTTTTTACATTCTCTAAGAGTTCTAAAAGTGTTGAAAGTCAGAAATTAGAGAATGATTCAAAAGGGTTAAAGTCTACATGTGTGCTTAGTCATCTTACTCATTGTGGTTGAATATTCATGCAAGTTAGTGACAAAAGAAGTTTCAAGAAAGCATGGTAGACATCATCTCAGGTTGATTAATTCGTTCATATCATTTTAGTTGAAGAGGAACATGAGGTGATACCTTTCTTCAACCTTAAGCTTTTGTATTTGTTATTGTTTGTTGTGTAAACTTTGTGAATTTTCCATATAAGATTTGGGGTTCTTTAAAGCAAGTCTAGAAAGTGTTTTATAAGGGAAGAACAGAGAGGGGATCTCTGGTTCTTGGTCTGTTAAAGAATCTAGGGAGTAGATTTTGATTTTTGCCTAGGGTAGGTAAAAGAGACCTTGTTGTTTGCTTGTAAAGAACAAGAGATTTGTTATAGTGGAACTCTAACCTTGTTTGGGTTGGAAGAACTGGATGTAGCCTCCGAGGTTGAGAGGTGAACCAGTATAAATCTTTTGTGTATCTAAAGTTTCAGTTTATGTTTCATTGATTTCTTGTAGTATTCAATTTGCTTACCATTTAGACTTTGGGACTGCACAAGAGTTAATTGATTAGTAGAGAAGATTGTTTTCTAAATTGTTTTTGTTTAAAGATACGATCCACTTAAATTCTTCCGCTGTTACGTTGTTTTGAAAGAAAATTTTAAAAAGGAGGTAAAAACCAATTCACCCCCCCCCCCTCTTGGTTTGTTTGATTAGGTATTCATTGTATTTTCAATTGGTATCAAGAGCTGGTTCTTGTAATTTGCTCAAGATCTTTTTCAAATATTTGAAAATGAATTCTAATCAAATAACATTCAAGGAGGGTGCCTCTTTGAATAGACCACCTTTGTTTGAAGGAGAACATTTCAGTTTTTGGAAAAACAGAATGCAAATCTTCATCCAATCAAATGACCCGGGTGCATGGAATTGTATTGAGAAAGGACCTTTTATTCCCACCAAAGTTATTGATGGCAATTCAATACCAAAAAAATGGGATGAAATGTTTGAAATAGAAAAGAAATTAACTCAATATGATTTCAAAGCAAAGAATATGATAACTTCTGCATTATCTTCTGATGAATTTTTCAGGATTGTTAGGTGTAAAAGTGCCAAGGAAATGTGGGAATTACTTGAAGTTACACATGAAGGAACAGATGATGTGAGAAGATCAAGGAAACACACTCTCATTCATGAATATGAAATGTTCAAAATGAGAGATGATGAGAACATCTCACAGCTTCAAACTAGATTCACCCACATTGTGAATCACTTGCTTGGGCTAGGGAAAACCTTTGATGTAGAAGAACTGAACATCAAAATTCTCAAATGTCTAACAAGAGATTGGCAGCCTAAAGTCACAGCAATTAAAGAATCAAAGGACTTATCAAAAATGTCAATGGCAGCTATGTTTGGTAAGCTTCTTGAATATGAACTTGAATTATCTCAATTAACTCATGGTGAAGATGCAGATAAAAAGCATAAAAGTATAGCATTAAAAGTTGCACCTTCAAAGACTGATAAAGAAGATGATTCAAGTGATGATGATGATGATGAGAATATGAGTCTCATAGTAAGGAAATTTACCAAATTTCTAAGGAAGAATAAGAGCAAAAGGCAACCTTTACAAAAGAAAAGAAATGACAGCACAAATAAAAATACCAACTCCTCCTCTATTACATGCTTTGAATGTGGAAAGCAAGGTCTCATAAAGTTAGAATGTCCTTCATTAGCAAAGAAACCACAAGCTGAAAAGAGACCAAAAAAGTCTACATAGCTTGGGAGGATAATGAATCCACAAGTTCTAAATCCTCCTCAGAAAAAGAAATTGAAGCTCAATTATGCCTTACATCTACCATCTGTGAAGAAGAAGAAGAAGAAACATCAAGTCTAGAATCTAAGGTATTTTCTGATTATGAAGATGTAGTTGATGCTTTTCATGAAATGCATAATGAAGCTCAAAAACTAGCAAAAACAAATAACAAACTTAAAGGTGACTTAAGATGGCATGTATCCAAGCTTGCAGAATTGCAAGAAGCTTATTGTAAATTGAATGAAGAACATAATAAACTTATTTCAAGTTACAAATTAAATGGATGTACATGTACCTTAGCCATCTCTAAGGTTGATAAATACAATGAATTACAAAAGGAATTTGATGAGTATAAGCTGAGCAAAGAAAAGGAAAACATGATGTTGCAAACAGAAACTAGTGATTTGGTTGATTTGTTAAGAAAGCTCTATAAAGGCAAATGTAACTTAGATGAATTGCTAAGTGTTCAAAAACATACTGGTGATACTTATGGTTTGGGGTATAAGCATGGTGCCAAGATTAAAAATAGAACTGTATTTGTACCTCCAAGACATAAATATCATAGGCAGCATTATCAACCAAATGCTTTTCATAAATTTGCTCATGCTAAATCATCTAAATCTCCTACTTGCAATTATTGTATGTTAAAAGGTCATACATCATACAAATGCTTTGCTAGACGATTTTATGTTCCAAATGGAGATTGTAAATGGATTGAGAAAAGAAAGAAAGAAACTAACCCCTTTGGACCCAACCTAAATTGGGTACCATGTCTCTTCTTAATTTGACTTGTGTAGATGTGTCTTAGAGCTAAATCATCAGTTTGGTACCTAGATAGTGGATGCTCTAGACACACGACAGGGGACATATCCATGCTTACAAATGTAACACTCAAAGAAGGAGGATATGTGACTTATGGAGACAACAATAAAGGCAAAATCATTGGGCAAGGCAACATAGGAGACAGCTTAACCACTAAAATCAAGGATGTACTCTATGTTGAAGGGCTAAAACACAATCTACTAAGTATTAGTCAATTGTGTGACAAAGGCTTTAGAGTCACTTTCAACAATGAAACTTGCTTGATCCATGAAGGTAAAACTGGAAAAATTGCACATGTTGGGAAAAGGAAGGGTAACATTTATGTTCTATCTATTGACCATGCATTCTTACATAAAACTAATTGCTTGATGAGTAAAGTAAATGAAACATGGTTGTGGCATAGAAGAACATCCCATATTAACATGAATCATCTCAACAAACTAATAAGAAAAGATTTAGAAATTGGTCTGCCTAAGCTCAAGTTTGAGAAAGATAAGATTTGTGAAGCGTGTCAAAGAGGAAAATAGACTAAAAACTCTTTTCAAAGTAAGAATATCATCTCTACTTCAAGGCCTCTTGAATTGCTTCACTATTAGTATATGGATGTCCTAGAGACAATCTTTTCATTAGATTAGGACATACATGTACTTTTCAATATTGTCGTAAATAAATTATAAGAGCTCTTTATCTTGTTTCATATTTTGTCTCAATATCATTATTTATATATGAGTAACTAGATAAAACCCTTAGAATAGAATAGGTATCTCTTGAATATCAGTGATGGAATCACGATCATGAGGATTCAAGGATACCAGAGATACCAGATGTCTACTCCTAAATTTTAAGTTCCTAGTCTAGAGACACTGAGAATGGGGATCAGTGATCTCGGATAAGACTAGCACAGCTTATCTACTTGTATACAGATACAAGGTAAAGACCTCATGAGCTACAGACATAGAGATGTCTTAGCTAAAGTCGTGGGTGGACCTATAAGGGTATAGCTTGCACTGAACGAACCCACAAAGAGACTCTATGAGGAAATCTCATAGATAGTATCATTAGAAGTAGTCTTTTATTATTTGTATGTGTCTTTCCTTAGACCAGAAGTTTTCACCTAGACTGTGTTCTAGAAGACATGCTTTGATTGTATACCTTGTCTACCTGAAACATGGAGACACATAGGTATACCTTTGGGCATGTGCTGAAAGAACAAGAGTCTAGGGTGACTAGCTTAAGGAATTTGTCAAATCTCTGTGAGAGATTAAGTTATCTGTAACCGGAGAAATCGGGATGACATTTATGGGACTCGGGAATCTATGCATAGTAAAAGAAATCATGAGATGATTTGCCTTTAGAGTTAGTAAAATTGGACACTCCCTATTTCGTATTAAAGCTTACCCTAGACCGCAAAGGCTGATACGTTTCCTTACCATAGAGAGAATGAAATTCTCTCACAGCTTACTGCACCTTATACACCACACCAAAATGGTGTTTTCGAAAGGATAAATAGAACCTTGTTAGACATGGTCATGTCTATGATGAGTGAGACTCAACTTCCAAAATCGTTTTGGGGATATGCCTTAGACACGGCGGCATACCTTCTAAATAGGGTACCATCTAAATCTATTCAGACCACTCCATATGAGATATGGAATGGTAAGAGACCCAACCTGAGTTATCTCAGAGTATGGGGATCGCCAGCATATGTCAAATCATTGACATCAGACAAACTTAGTGCTAAAAGCACTAAATGTCTATTTGTGGGGTATCCCAAAGGTACTAAGGGATACTACTTTTACTCATTGGACGAACACAAGGTGTTTGTGTCCAAAAATGCTGAATTCCTTGAGAAAGATTTACTCTCTCAAGGAGCCAGTGGGAGTAAAATTGATCTTGAAGAAGTTCAAGGACCACAAGAACAGATTGAGGAACCCGAGTCTGCATCCCAGGCGACGTTCTCCAATGGAGAAGTAAACACACAACTTCGTAGGTCTACTAGGGTCATCCATCCACCTGAGAGGTATGGGTTTGTGATTGAGAATCAACAAACCGTAGAGGATAATGAACCAAGTAACTATGAGGAGGCAGTCAAGGACGTTTACTCCTCTAGACGACTATGAGATTTGGCAAATGGATGTCAGGACTGCCTTCTTGAATGGATTCTTGAAGAAGGAAGTGTACATGACACAACCTGAAGGTTTTGAATCCAAAGGCCAAGAACATATGGTATGCAAGCTGCAGAGGTTGATATATGGGCTCAAACAAGCATCGCGAAGTTGGAATATTCGTTTTGATGAAATCGTTAGGAGTAATGGATTCATTAAGAACAAGGATGAACCTTGTGTTTACAAGAAGGATAGTGGGAGAAATGTTGTTTTCTTAGTACTCTATGTAGACGACATACTACTAATAGGAAATGACATCCCCACATTACAAATAACTACAGACTGGCTTTCAGAAAGCTTCACCATGCAGGATTTGGGAGAAACGACCTTTATACTTGGTATAAAGATCTATAGAGATAGATCTAAAAGGTTGCTGGGATTATCTCAATCCACATATATTGACAAGATGCTAAGAAGGTTTAGCATCGAACGGTCGAAAAGGTGTTTTCTTCCCGTCAATCATGGAGTACATCTTTCCAAGGCTATGTGTCCTAAGTCACAGCCTGAGAAAGACCGCATGAGTGGAATTCCATACGCTTCGGCTATTGGGTCCATCATGTATGCCATGATATGTACAAGACCAGTTGTCTCATATGCTTTGAGCAGTACGATCAGATAACAGTCAGACCTTGGAGAGGGTCACTGGACAGTAGTCAAGACCATCCTTAAGTACTTGAGAAGAACTAAGGATGCGTTTCTTGTTTATGGTGAGGTAGATGAGCTTTCAGTGAAAGGATTCACTGACGCCAGCTTTCAGAGTGACAAAGATGACTACAAGTCACAGTCAGGGTTCGTATTCACCTTAAATGGTGGAGCAGTATCTTCAGAAGCAGCCAAGGAGGCCGTCTGGATTAAGAAGTTCATATCTGAACTACGGGTGGTTCCAGGCGTGGATGAGCCCATACAGTTGTATTGTGACAACACTGGGGCCATTGCACAGTCAAAGGAACCTAGGTCTCATCAAAGATCTAAGCACGTGCTCCACAGATATCACCTGATTAGAGAGATCATTGATAAGATGGATTATATTCCCACAGATGATAACCTAGCCGACTCTCCGACAAAGGTTGTTTCTCGGAGAAAACATGATAGTCATTATGAGGCTTTGGGCTTACGACTTAGGTCTGATTGGCTCTAGGCCAAGTGGGAGATTGTTAGTATATGGATGTCCTAGAGACAATATTTTCATTAGATTAGGACATACATGTACTTTTCAATATTGTCATAAATAATTTATAAGCGCTCTTTATCTTGTTTCATATTCTGTCTCGATATCATTATTAATATATGAGTAACTGGATAAAACCCTTGGAATAGAATAGGTATCTCTTGAGTATCAGTGATGGGATCACGATCATGAGGATTCAAGGATACCAGATGTCTACTCCTAAATTTTAAGTTCCTAGTCTAGGGACACTGAGAATGGGGATCAGTGATCTCGGATAAGACTACCACAACTTATCTACTTGTATGCAGATACAAGGTAAATACCTCATGAGCTACAGACATGGAGATGTCTTAGCTAAAGTTGTGGGTGGACCTATAAGGGTATAGCTCGCACTGAACGGACCCATAAAGAGACTCTATGAGGAAATCTCACAGATAGTATCATTAGAAGTAGTCTCTTATTATTTGGGTGTGTCTTTCCTTAGACCAGAAGTTTTCACCTAGACCAAGTTCTAGAAGACATGCTTTGATTCTATACCTCGTCTGCTTGAAACATGGAGACACATAGGTATACCTTTGGGCATGTCCTAAAAGAACACGAGTCTAGGGTGACTAGCTGAAGGAATTCGTCAAATCTCTGTGAGAGATTAAGTTATCTGTAACCGGAGAAATTGGGATGACATTTATGGGACTCGGGAATCTATGCATAGTAAAAGAAATCATGAGATGATTTGCCTTTAGAGTCAGTAAAATTGGAGACTCCCTATTTCGTATTAAAGTTTACCCTAGACCGCAAAGGCTGATACGTTTCCTTACCCTAGGTTTTATGGGAAGGTAACCGAGACGAAAGGAAATACATACGAAAACCAAATAGATTTAATAGGATGATCTTATCATTTACCTAACTAGTTCGAGGGCAACAAAGCATTGCTAGTGCTCTGTGTTGTCATTAAATGGGTAGTGGCCTTGTTGGGCCCAAACTCATTTATGTCAGAAGCTATGTTGGGCCTAATGGGTCACACACTAACACTTTATTGTCATGACATTATAGCATTAAAGGTTTTGGGCCTAATAATGGTTGTTGGCCCAAGAAAGAGTTTGGATACCTATCTTAAAGAAAGAGGGGTCGCATGAATGGAGTTAATGGGCTTGGATAGTCCAAGACATTATTAATTAATTTAAATAGTTAAATTAATTATCTAATATTTAAATTTGATAATTTAAATTTTGAATTTAAATATTTGAATTAACTATAGTAGTTAGTTTCATATCAAAAGGAGAAGATAAGGGCTAGATTTGAATTTGAATTCAACTAGCATCTTATCATGATCATGTCCTAGATTTTAGGAAGAAGTTTGAGGGCTGATTATGGGGCTTACATACGGCTGATATATGATTATCATTTGGCAAAAATAAATCTCAAGTAATTGACTTGGTCTTAGGAGGATATGATAGGAGGTTGTTGGCAATTTTTGAAATGCAACAACTCTATCTTTTCTTCACGTGTGGGATGCTTCATAATCAGATTTTTTGGTTAAAAAAATTTGCCTCAAACTCTTCTATAAAGTGTGCTATTGTGATCATAGTTCTCTAATTGTTTTTTTTGAAAAAAAAAACCTATCTACCTTCCTCCACTTTCACGTGCCCTTGTGTGAGTTTTGACAGAAAATTCAGTCACCAATATCATCTATTGGTGAGTCTCTTAGATAAGTAAAAACACTTTGAAACCTAACCTTCTTCCTCTCTATTGGTGTGCCTAGCCTGCCTCCTTTGGTGTTTGTTGGTGGTCTTCAAGAAGTGTTCTTGAGTCTTGACAAGAAGTGGCGTGGATCAACATTAGAGGGCTTGTATCTTCAAGCCTATTCTTGATCATCAAGTTACGAATATAAACAAGGTAACATCTATGTCCTAAAGAATGATTCTTGTGTGATATGTGTGTTTCCGCTTGAAATTTTTTTTTTGTTTTTCTCACATGCCTTCGGGCTTCATGGCCCATTCTTACATTCACATGGACCTATTTGGACCTTCAAGAACTATGAGCATAGGAGGAAACTATTATGGTCTTGTTATTGTTGATGACTATTCTAGATACACTTGGACATTGTTCATTAAGTCTAAAAGCCAAGCATTCACAGCTTTTAAGAAACTAGCCAAGCAAATTCAAAATGAAAATGGCTGTAATATTGTTTCAATTAGAAGTGACCATGGTGGTGAATTCCAAAATGAACATTTTGAAAAATTCTGTGAAGATCTTGGAATTGATCACAACTTTTCAGCTCCAAGAACACATCAACAAAATGGTGTTGTGGAGAGGAAAAACAGATCACTTGAAGAAGGAGCTAGGACTCTTCTAAATGTAGTGAGTACTGTTTGTTACACCTTGAATAGGATTCTCATAAGGACTATTTTAAAGAAAACTCCTTATGAAATCTATAAAGGAAGAAAGCCAAACATCTCTCACTTTAAAGCATTTGGCTGTAAGTGCTTTGTTTTAAATAATGGGAAAGACAATCTTGACAAGTTTGACTCAAAAGCTGATGAAGCTATCTTTCTAGGTTATTCCTTGCAAAGTAAGGCTTATAGAGTTTTTAACAAGAGAACCTTGTGTGTTGAAGAATCTGTGCATATTGTATGTGATGAAACTAACCCTTCTTTAGAAGAAGTTTTAAGTGACAATGATGTAGAAACTAAAGAGGAAAGACAACAGCCTACTCAAGACGATAAACAAGAAGAAGATGAAGCACAACAGGAATATAATCAAGAAGTAGCCACACCTAAACATAAGGATTGGAGGACCACAAGAGATCTATCATTAGACAACATAATTGATGAAGTTTCAAAGGGAGTGTCAACTAGATCTTCTCTAAGAAATTTGTGTTGCTCTATGGCTTTTGTATCGCAAATAGAACCAACTAACATTGAATAAGCCTTATTAGATGAACACTGGTTAAATGCTATGCATGAGGAATTAAATCAATTTAAAAGGAATAATGTTTGGGAACTAGTACCTAGACCATCCACTCACACACCAATTGGCACTAGATGGGTCTTTAGGAATAAGCTGGATGAAAGTAGCATCATAATAAGAAACAAAGCTAGATTGGTTGCTAAGGGTTATAACCAAGAGGAAGGCATTGATTATGATGAGACTTATGCTCCAGTTGCTAGACTAGAGGCCATAAGATTACTCCTTGCATATGCATGTATATTGGATTTTAAATTGTTTCAAATGGATGCGAAGAGTGCATTTCTCAATGGTTATATTGATGAAGAGATATATGTTGACCAACCTCCTAGTTTTGTAGATCATCAATATCTTAATCATGTTTACCGATTGAGAAAAGCTTTATATGGACTGAAACAAGCTCCAAGATCATGGTATGAGAGGTTGAGTAAGTTTTTACTTGATCAATCATTCTCAAAAGGAGAAGTAGATAAAACATTGTTTATCAAGAGAAGAGACAAAGACATTCTTCTAGTACAAATTTATGTTGATGATATCATCTTTGGTTCTACTAACCATTCTTTTTGTAAAGAATTTTCATCTAGCATGCAAAAAGAATTTGAGATGTCCATGATGGGAGAACTCACCTTCTTCCTAGGATTGCAAGTCAAGCAAATGAGGAATGAGACTTTCCTCAGCCAATCAAAGTATTGCATTGAAATGATAAAGAAATTTGACTTGGAAAATTGCAAAGCAGCAGCAACACCTATGGCAACTTCTACATATCTAGACTCAGATGAAACAAGAAAAAGAGTTGAAGAATCCAAGTATAGAGGAATGATAGGATCATTGCTTTATCTTACAGCAAGCAGACCAGACATAATGCTAAGTGTTTGCTTGTGTGCTAGATATCAAGCTAATCCTAAGGAGTCTCACCTAACAGCAGTAAAACGAATCTTCAAGTACCCAAAGTCTACACCAAAAGTGGGGCTTTGGTATCCAAAAGGTACAAATATCAGCTTAATAGGATTCTCTGATTCTGATTTTGCAGGATGCAAGTTGGATTGAAAAAGCACAAGTGGTACTTGTCATCTATTGGGAAGCTCATTAATTTCTTGGCATTGCAAAAAGCAATCATGTGTAGCATTGTCAATAGCTAAAGCAGAATACATATCAGCAGGGAGTTGTTGTGCTCAAAGCTTATGGCTAAAGCAATAACTCCATGACTTTGGTGTAATATCAAAATTGAGTTTGTTGAAAGTAACAAACAACTAGCTGATATATTTACAAAGCCTTTGGATAGAGATAGGTTCTTTACATTAAGAAATATGCTTGGTATCTTGGATGAATCTAGTATAAGTTATGATACATTCCTGTGTTGATTATCTAGTAAATGAATGATGTAAATGCTGCTTGAAATACTTCAATCAAATTAGTAATTGAATACCTACTATATGATGCTGTGATTGGTTGTTATTATTGATAAAAACCTGATATAATCGATTACCATCAAAAGCTAATCGATTATTTGGTCATCTGATGCCTCTATAAAATACATTAAGGTTGTTGTAATCGATTAAACCATCGATTTAATCGATTAACTCACTACTCGAGACATGAAAAAAAAGGTCACACTGGAATAATCGATTAAAATGAGGACTTAACCGATTACATGTATCTCTGATAGTTTCCACATTTTGAATCAAGATTGGAATAATCGATTACTTTGTCAAATTAATCGATTATTTGAGTTAGAAAAATCTAAGAATTGTGTCTCACACTGTCATAATCGATTATCCTCTATTTTAATCGATTACACTTCTTCTTCTACAAGACATATGTGCTGCCATAATCGATTACTCTGTATTTTAATCGATTACTTCATTTTCTAAAACTGAAAATTTGAATGAAATAATCGATTACACTACGATATAATCGATTATTTGAGTGGTTACTACAAAATCTGACAATTTTGAAACTGCCCAACTGCAATCAAACACGATTTGATGGAATCAAAAGCCATAATGGGATTAGTTATTGTCTCAATAGCTATATTTTCGAAATTAAAA
>CM023960.1:13601149-13646624 GCA_013407115.1 Glycine latifolia
AATGATTGTTTAGGGTTTTCGGACCCCAATCATATTAATCATGTGTTTTCTAAAAGCACTTTATCTAATACTAAGGTTCCCAAAAATTTCTAAAGTCATTTGGTCAGTGTTTGACCTAAAGGGTATTTTGGTAATTTCACCACTTACCCTAGGGCAAAATCATCTTTTCCTAAAAATGTTCAGGGAAACTCTGTATGCATCACCCTAAGGGTGTTCTAATCATTTTCCAACCATCCAAGAGTATTTATAAAATTTCCTCCTTAATATATCTTGCTAGCATACCTAGGGGTATTTTTGGTCTTTTCTCCCTAATCTTTTGTACTGTCTACAATTAACATTTTACCCCAGTAATTGGCTGTGATTCCAAAAATTTTGGGGTGTTACAGGGACCTTCTGAGAAGTTTCTTTAAAAGCTTGTGAGTGAGGAAAAAACACGTTGAAGAGTCTTGTTTTGGTTTGTGGAGACAGTCATTGATCTTAGAAGCAAGCAAAGCTGATTGTTGAGACCTCAGAAAGGGCTACTTACAGAGGGTTTTGATCGGTGGACGATTTTGACAAATAAAGATGTTAAGTGAATTTCCACTGCATGAAATACTGTAATGTGAGAGTCATCGAGAAGTAAAAAGTCAAGAATGTTATATAGGGCACATAGTGCAGTTTGGCTTATGCAGCATGAACTAGATTGAGAGAAAAGGATAGAATCAGAGAGAAAGAGCTTAGGGAGAGCGAGAGATCTTTGAAGTCTCATAGTATTGAGTTATGTTGTGTGTCTATTTATGATTACAAAATGCCCATTTATAGTGTTTACCTACATGACATTATCGGCCACCTGGCTTATCACAAGTATTTGTATTAAATATCCTATTCTGAAGGTTACATTAGGCTTGTACAAAGTCGGCTTGCTATTAACTCTTGCTTTAGCCGAGTGCTTGCATTTTTACCCAACTTATAATCTTTAAGTCGTTTGTTATGTATTAGGTTGTATGCCACATGTTCATGACGTTTGAGTTTTATATTTACCCTGGAACAATTACAAATATAATATTTTATTTTGGTGTAACAATTATGTTAAGATTTTTATTTTTAAATTGTATTTTACATTAATTTACTAAATACATTTTATTATCCAATCTCCAATTTATATATGATTATTTTTTATTATATTATTTTGAATGTATAGTTCTTATTTGTCAAGAAGCATTGCATGGTTTCATTTCTTAGTGAATAATAAAAAAATCCTCTCATCTTATTGGCCAAATCTTATAGATTCTATTATGATTTTATGTTTATTGCATACTTTTTTTTAATCATATTTTTATTTTATTCTTAGTAAGTAAATAAATAAAATATTTAGCCACTGAACAAGAAATATTTTACCTTCATTAATATAAAATTAGTATTTTTATAAAATAGAGCAATAGACAATAACTAGAGATAAAAACTACAAAAATGTGATATATTTTTATCATAATCCGATGATCTAAACAAAGGTAACCTCATATTATCAAATTGGTTCGACTTAGATTAGACATAAAAAAATTCAAAGTAATTAAATTATTTTATCCTTTTATAATTCAAAATTACAAAAATATTTAAACTTAACATCAAATAAAATATTTTGAAAATTTTAAATATAATTTTCTCATATAAAAATATTTGTAAATCTATGACTAAATATATGTGTCGTGCTATGCACGGTTAAACACTAGTTGAATAAATTTATGTAAGAAATTTTTTTTTTTACAACAGTCTCATATTGGTAGCAGCCGCAGCTAGCACTAACTTATTGTGTGCTCTTATTACATAATTACATTGGTCCCCTTTTTTATTTTTCCAAAGATAAAAGTATCATTATATTTCTTCTTCAAAGAATTTTAACTGTATCGCTAAGTTACTTAATGATGAAAAATGAAAAGTGACATGAAAATCATTCTATAGATGGAATACGAAACTTAAAAGAGAGGAAACATCCTTTTTTACGATTGACAAACTAAAGTAATAATATTTTTATAATTAAAGAACTAACTCAGTTTCCAAAAGATTTGATATTTGAATAACCAAAAGTAAAGAAACTTGCATATTTAAAGACTATGAAGATATGTTCATAAAATAGAGTAGGTATTTGCACAGTCCCTACCTCTTACGGTTGGCTAATTGTTTTTCCTTTACGTTTACACAATTCAATTTGCAGTGCAGTAACTAAGGAAACATTTGATATGATATTTACAAAGAATACAATACAGACTCAGAAAATTAAACTTAAACATGTAGTTTGCATGATTATCTTTTGTGCCTGCGCGGAGTAGACAAGTAATTTACTTCTTCCTTTGCAATATAGTACTAAAAAATTTAGAGGGTGGGGTACTGCAAAAGGTACTTCAACGCACATGTAAGATCTTGGTCGAAAATAATAAATAAGAGTAATAAATGAGAATCAACAATGATTTTATCTCGATATTCACATAACTATTTATATGTAACAATCTAATATTTTTTTTAGATAATTTTAATTACTGTTTATTTTTAAGAAGTGTATATTAGTAAAGATTTTGAATACATATAAATTTATAAGTTGTAACCTACTTTATTAAACATAATCTGATCATTTGTTACATCATACATCACTTCTTGATAGACAAGTTACGAGATTCACCATACACATCCATAGTCCATAGTTAGCATACAAATGATAAAGATTATACATCACCAAAATTTCTAATACCCTAAAACATAAGAGCACTAGGAAACCCATTAGCCATATATTTTCTAGATATGATCCTTATTTATACTTCATACACCAAGGTAACACTTGTTCAGAAATTTTCCTCAACATTAGACTCATTGTTTGGATTCATGTTTCCTCCATAACCTGGTACAAAGGAAGGATACACGTTATGGTTGTTGTAAGAGAAGTTAATAGGTTCCATCATCATTAAATTCTAATAAAATCAAAAAATAACCATTCAATCAACATGTATGCATGATGAAATTCCATAGTGTACATGGTCTCTACATATCGTACTCTATGTAGTATCACTGTGGCCATCTTACATAAACAATGCATGATCAATTCCATGTTTTTGCACCTGGTCTCTACACCTCATACTGGATGTAGTATCGGATTCTGTTTCGCAAATCTCGTACTGGACTCGGAAACATGAATCAATATATAGCATCACATAAAATCCATCATTTTCATCAGTAATACAATCCATGAGCAAATTCATACATCCTCATGAAAAAATTTCATCACCAACATCATAATATACCAGATGTACAGCTCGACTACCACACCTTACTTATTAAATCAAACTTTTGCCAACTTATGCATGGCAATAATAATCTCCTCAAGTTAAGGACAACATGTTAGTAATCTAACTAGTAAACCATAATATACCTTCCAAATAATTTCTAATTCCTTTACATCTTCACAAGAAAAAAATCAGACCTTAGCCTAGACCTTACTCTCTTTTCAACTTACCACCCTAATACTTAATCATCAAAACTGAACCACTTAAGTAATTAAACCTTTTATTCACATACCATTCAACCTCTACTTCTTAAAATTAATTTAAAACAGGTCCAACATATATATATATATATATATATATATATATATATATATATATAAGCAAACAGTCCAAATTTCATCAAAATCAAGTCCAAAGGTCATCAAAAATCAAGTCCAAACATTACTAATATTTCAGCATTTCAATCATCAACCTATCCTATTATTAAATCAACATAACCACATCACAAAATACCCTTTAATGATTTGAAAATTCAGCCTACTAGGGTCAACCATAAATCTGCACCATTGCACATAAAGATTAGTCCAAATAAACTATTAATTAAAGATCGAAGCCTAGCCCACCTTATGTAATCTTGTGTCCAAATCTTCCAAGTAGTAGTTGTATCTTTTAATTCTTTGATAGTTTAGATTTAGAGGAAAGAAAGGAATATAAGTCTAAGATAAGAGAATATAGGTCATGGTTGTTTAGGATACAAGGAGAAAGCTATTGGCCGTGTGCTTTGGAGCTAGCTTCTACGTGCAAAATCTTTTGTGGTGTCCTAATCTATTTATATTAAGTGAATTAGTTAGGATTTAACTAAGTTAGAGGTTAGTTTCGTCCTAATTCAACTAAATAATTATTACCTAGGTAAAAATCTTAAAAGCTTTGTCCTTGTGCATTAAATCTCATGTTATCTTTAATTAAAGCAAGATTCTTTGGTGATTGGTTGGCTATAGCACGTCGAATTGGAGACTTCATGAAGTCAATTCTGATTGGTCCTAAGCTTGGCTGAACATTTAGCTCTTGGGAAAAATTTCCAAGTGCCTACACGTTGCCAAAACAACATTTTCACTTCCACATAGCTTAAAAATTCTCACGTAAAGCTTGCTTTGTTTTAGGCTTTTGTTTCTTTTAATTTATTCCAAGTGTACTTCATGTAGTTTTGTGTTACTAAGATAGTTTCTTGGGTGATCTTAAGCTCCTAGTCCACATCTTACATGTGATATGGTATGTTTCTTTCTTAATTTTACTAATCACAACTAGATACATATTAAACACTTCTATGTTTGCCACTTGAATTCATTAGCTTTATCATATCCTTCTTGTATCAAACTATCATCACACTTCCATAATTAATATAAACTCAAGATAAAAATTTGAGGATGTTACACAAGCTCACAAAACATTAAGTATAAAGGAGAATAAAGAACTCAAACAATATGTTAATGTGAGAAAAATACATCAGATAGGGTTCAATCCTTTCATGTCCTAGCTAAGAAAGAAACTAGCCACTTATGAAATACAAGAATAAATAACATAAAAGGATTTTTCAATGAAGGATGGTGCGTAGAGGTGTGTTTTTTTGTTGTTTTCTATGTCTTTCTATTTATAGAATCATAAATGTGTTTAATAGAGGCAAATAATCTTCTTAATTTACAATATAATATAATATATACAAGGAAATTATCTCTTCAGCTGATATAATTTGTTTTAATTGTTGCAAATTATCTTTCAAGTGATTTTCTTTATTTATCTTCAAGCTATATCTCCATAATTATCTCTGTTTTGAATGAATTCAGTTTCCAGTACTGGATAACTAGCTAACTGGAAGCATGAAGTACTCATCCAATCCATCCAAACAATGATTGGAATAAGCACTTTATTTGAATTACCAATTTATTCTAGTTTATATGATTTTGTTTAAAAGGAACATATCTACGAAACTATCTTTTATTTCTTTTTATGTGTTTAACGGTCATATTGAGTTATGAATGACAGATATGGAAAGTCTTGATCTTATTAGACAGAAACATGTAGTAATTGCATAATGGTCATAACATTCATCTTCGAAGATACTCTCCGTAATTACAAGTGTCTCTCTACCTATAAATACGACATCAAAGATTGAAGAAAATGGGCAAATGAAAATAGAAAGACAAAAGTCGTGAATTAAGAAACAAGAGAAAAGGAAAGCACTTGTTGAGAAACATACTGAGCTCAAGAGAATCCATCCTTTTTAGTATACAAAGTATTAGTGAGAGATAAGAACCTTATTGTAAATCCACTCTTTGAGTGTTGTAAAGAATCTCTGATTCAATATCAAACTTTTGTTTGTGAAAGCCAGGAGTAGCTTAATGAAAAAATAATACTTTAGTGTTCTTAGATTTAGGGAGAGTCATCGATTGTCACACTGGTGCTTCTGCCATAAACTGAGTAGTTACAATTATCCTCTTCTCGGGGCATAGGGAAGTTTTACATGGGCCCCACATGGGTGTCAAAATGTACCTATACACAGGTAGATAGGTAACTTTCCTTCTTTTTTATGTCTTATTGACTATTTTCTTCCTTTGCCATATGGTACTTGGAAATCCAGAGGGTGGGGTACCTACAAAAGGCACTCTAACCCCAAATAAGGTTTCAGCTGAGAGCAAAAAATGAGGATAATAAATTAGAACCAACAATCATTTTACCTCGATATTCACATAGTTATTTATACATACCTTAATGGGCTTTGGACCTATGGGCCCTTTCTTTATTTTACCTTTTTAGGTAATGTATTCCTAATTATCATTAGGGAGTTTGAATTCTGCCCTAATGGTTACCTATTAGTTAATTTAGATAATCTTACTTTTAAATAGGTAGTCATGGGTAGGGTAAGGTTATTCGATATTTGTTCATGCCGAATACCTAAACACTATTGTGTGGGTTTCATGTGTAATAAATATGGTACTCGGGTATCCGACTTGGCCAAGTACCTGGCAATGATACGAATAGTAGACAAGTCTTTGCCAAATAGTTAGTACTAGTATAAGAGAAAAGTAAGCTTTAAAGGATAAGATAACAGTACTCGATATTCGGCATGCCAAATACAAGCTGAATACCTAGTACTAGTATAAAACAAAAATAAGCTTTAAAGGATAAGATAACAGTGCTTGGGTATTCGACGGTCTAACACCTGATACTGGCATGATTATTTTTGGAAGGACAAGATAACAACGACTCTCGAGTATTTGACAGGGCTGAATACCTGGCACTTCCAGAGTGCTTCAATGATCTAAAGGTTTTGCCAATACATTTTCGGCTATTCGGCCTAACTAGATACTTTTACGGTATACCTATGGTGGGCATAGTGATTTCAAATATATTGATCAGTCAAATTTAATGAATCAACAACAATGTTAAAACATGTTTAACTATAATGTATTACCCACTTTTTCATAGATTAATTTTGATACACTATCAGTATAATTTTATATTATCAATCAATTAAAAATTCTTTAAATGTGACTTTTAAATAATTATTATAAAAGTTAATCATTTTTAGTTATATGACTATACATGATTGGATAAGAATCAACATATTTCAAATTAATTTCTTTTTCTTTTACTTTAGGGAGGGCCATTAGGCTTATTTTTATTTGTTACTTCAAGTATTTTCCACTTGAACAAGAAGAAATATGTACAATTCATTATTTTGGGGGACTAACACTAATTTTTGAAAGACATCAAGTATCACCTATCTTCATTCCAGTTGCAGTCTAACTTTATAAATTCATGATATGCAAACATGTTTTCTTGGGTCATGTTATTGATTAGTGCCCTATTTTAGTTAAAGTCAAGCTTACAATGCTGGCACTTATCTTTCGATTTCAATAACTGTCTATAAACTTGCCCCAAAACATAGTTACATAGTATTTATTACTTGTATGAATGTTGTTTTTATATTTCGGAAGATTAATCCAATCATGTTTTGTATTTTGATAGGTTTCGAGGCTTCCGAAAAAGCAAAGCAAGCAAAAAGGGCTTAACAAACAAACTTAGGAGGTGTTACAAGCAAAACAGGCCCACAATTCGTCCAGGCCCAGAAGGATTCTTCAAGGCTAAGCTTTTAACTCGCCCACGCGAGTGATGGTTTCCAGAACAATCTTTTAACTCACCCAGGCGAGTGAAACAAGGCCAAATGGCTCGCCTAGGCGAGTGGATCAGCAAGTGGGCATTAAACTCGCCCATGCAAGTAGAAACAAGCAAAAACACTCGCCTGGGGCAAGTGGACTCGAGCAGCCAACCTCCCTATAAATAGCCATGCACCCCAAGGAGAAAAGTCATCCCTTTCATCTTCCATTCTTCATTCTTTTCTTGTCTTAAGCTTGTTCCTTAGCTTAGGAGGTTAAATAGTAGTAGTAAGTAGGTTAGGAAAGCGAGAGAGGTGAGAATTAGTGTGGAGACTCTGCCAGAAAGAATCGGTGATGGGGCCTTCATCAATTCTTCTCTTGAGGAGGTTCTTTCCATGCTTGGCTAGCTTCTCTAAGTGGATGTAATCTTCTTACCTTTAAATATCTCTTTTAATATTTATTTATGCATAAGTCTTTTCTATTTATTATTGGTAATTTTATTCCATTCTTAATGCTTGATTCTATTTGATCACTAGTTTCATGAAATTAGATTCTAAGTTTAACTGGGAAGTACTCTTAGAATTTAAACTGAATAATTTTACTCTTTACGTTACGTTGCAAGAGATAGAGCATAACGTTTAGATGCAAATAGCACGTGATTATGATTGTAGTGTTGGGTTATTTACTTCGTATGCGAGGGATCGATATTTAGTAAATATCCTTAGAACTTGATTATGAGGGATCGATTCGAGGTGAATTAATGTGTGCATCAATAATAATAGAAAATGATTTATACATGGTAATATTAATTGGATACTGAGGGTATGAATGATAAAATCCAATCCTACGCTTTTCTTGAATTAATTAAAATCGTTTTATTAGCTTCCGTAATCTTTCGTTATTTCCGTAAAACCATCAAAACTTCAACCATACTCGTTGTACATAACTATTAAACTGTTAAGTTTTATTTGGAAAAACTGAGTAACACAAGTCCCTGTGGAGACGAACTTTTATAAATTTTGTAACTTACAACGACAAATTAGTACGCTTGCCAATAGTCTAACAGTTATGAAAGCTTACAACTTAACTACATCCAAAATTGCAGCATATGGTTCAGTTTTGAAGTTATATATAATCAAGAGAGAATACCATAACTGACATTTGCATAAAAAAATGTCATATTTATTTTTTAATTAAAAAAATCGGAAAGTCAAGTTTAGGGGACAAGCATTTGAGTTTTAAAGGGAAGTCATATTCTAGACTATGATCGGGAAGGTCATGCTAGTGATTTTAGGGTGATCAGGCTCTGCTCCTATAGTCCATTAGGGCATTTGAAATGAAGAACAAGAGTGGCTTAGTAGCAGTACCTTGTAGATCATTTCATCTTTGAAGCCGCTCAACAAAAGATTCTGGAAACTGATCAAGGAAGAGCTATCAAATATGTTGGATCCCAAGTATTTCGCATGTGATTAATCAATCAAGTCATGTAAGCAATTAACCCTTAATCATTAACTTAATTTACCAGTTGTCATTGGCTATTTCCTTTTGACGAAACATGCTAGCTTAGCTTCAACATTTCAAAATTATCCAACTTAGGAAATGAAAATCTTCTTCCACCTCTTTTCCTCCATTATCCTCCATCTATACATTGTAAAACATTGCATCACTCACCAATAATCCAGGCATGAACATTTCCCTCCTCTGAAATGATGAAAGCGATAGCGGTCTCTCAACAATATATCTCTACCATAAAGTTGAGAAATAAGTTTAGAAAAGGCATGGCAGTCTCCACAAATGTGAATATTCTTCACTATTCGAATTGGTTGAGATGATGCAATGCTAATAAGTCCAAAAGTTATTGCCAATTTTTCACTATGAACATTCACGGACTGCTCCATTAAGTTATCTTCTTCACTAAGTTGCAAAAGGTTAGACATGTCCGACTTGTAACCAATTGACTTAAACTTTTCTGAAATTTCATCCAACTTCGGGTAGATTTTTTGAGAAAAAGGATGGGAGTTATCACCCACCACAAACTCATGAACAATACCATTAACATCGATTGAGCTACACCGAGGTTCTTTCTTCACATCAGAATCTCTCATAAGCTTTCTTAGATTGGAAACTTTCTCCCAGTCCCCGGCTTTAGCATATATATTCGATAAAAGGACAAAGGCTCCATGGTTACAAGGTTCTAATGCAAGTAGATTCTGATAAGCAAGTTCAGCAAGCTCGACATTTCCATGGCGACTACAGGCCCCGAGCAAAGCTTCCCGCCCAGCAGCAGTTGGTGGTATTGGCATCTTCTCTATGAATGATGCAGCTTTTTCCAGAAGACCTGCACGTCCAAATATGTCAACCATGCAAACATAGTGTTGTATTTGAGGCACAATACCATATAACGGTTCCATTTGTTCAAAAAGTTGTTCTGCCTCATTGACCAGTCCTGCATGGTTACAAGCACACAATATGTTTGTAAATGTCACAGCATTTGGCTTGACATTAGCTTCTAACATGCTTGAGAACAAATATAAGGCTGCTTTCCCTTGCCCCTACATCGCCAGAGCAGCAATCATGGCACTCCAAACATACACATCTTTCCTTTCTACTGCATGAAGTACCTCCAAGGCCTTATTTAGATTTCCACATTTAGCATACATATCAAGGAGAGAGGTCGCTAAATGACAGTTTAGATTAATGTCATGCTTCTTTATGTATACATGAATCCAGCGACCAAAATCAATTGCCCCCAACTGGGCACAAGCACACAATGCACAAATAAGAGTAACTTCATCTGGTTTTTCATCCTTCCTTAGCTGCATTTCATGAAAGAGTGACAAAGCCTCCCTAGGCTTACCATTCTGTTCATATGCAGAAATCAGGGCATTCCATGCAGCAGTCCCTTTATGAGGCATTGCATCAAAGATACAGTGAGCCTCATCATAATTTCCTAATTTGGCATGACCATCAAGCATTGTCGTCCAAGAAACAATATCTTTCTCTAACATATTAAACAAATCTTTTGCATCATTAATACAACCACATTTAACATACAGGTCAAGCATTGCGTTATTCAAAATCAAGTGCTCAGCAAACACATTGTTTTCAATATATGAACAGATCCACCTTCCAAATTCCATGTCTTTCTTCTTTGCACAAGCTGAAAGAACACTAACCATTGTGATAACATTTGGTTTCACGTCTTTCATCTCCATTTCCTGAAACAATAGCAACGCCTTATTAGGCAAGCCCCCAATTGCAGAGGCATTTATCATAGCATTCCAAGAAACGACGTCTTTTCCTGCCATATTGGTGAAAACTCTATGAGCCAAATCTGGTGCCCCACTTGAACCATAGAAATTTATCAGCGAATTAAGTATGAACAAGTCTTCAGACAAGGATGCCTTAATAACCATTCCATGTAAAATGCTTCCAAGATGCAGAACTTTGAGCTGCGAGGCTGCCTTGAAGAGAAAGGGGAAAGTGAATTTGTTTGGGAACTCAGAACAGGAATGTAGCATATGTAAAAAAATCAAGAAACTCTGAGTAGGGTCTGAGCTGGAGGCATATCCACGAATAAGGGTGTTCCACCAATAGAGATTTGGTTGCGGGATTTGATTAAACACATTTTTAGCATATATGAGGCAAGAGCATGATGAGATAGCATAAGCAGTCAGCAATTTGCTGGCAGTATATGGATCACAAAAGAGGGATGTGCAGAGCATGTGAGCATGTATTTGCTTTAGCTGCATTGTGTTTGTACATTGGTCAATGAATTCCAAAATATTAGTTGACTCCAGTTCATTTCCCTGATCACAGAACAGACAGAACTACAAGGCTTAGGACAATAAATCAACAACAAAACTGTAACATGAAAAGAGTACACAAAAGCCTGGCCACAAAGTATTTGGCATGCTAGAGCAATTTGTTTCTTGGAACAAACTACAAGATTACAATCTATGCCCTTTAAGAAAGGACTCATTAGATATTGTTAAAAGTGATTTAATATAATGTCAGAATAGGATTTTTTTGGTTCCATATACATAAAAAAATTAATACTCTTGGTACTTCAGTAACACTTCCAGCAGACAAAGCAGCATGCTGTATAATCCCACCCAGTCAAATGAAGTAACTTTCCAGAGGCCTACAAGAAGTGAGATTCACTGCCAATTGAGACACAAACGCTCGATGTATTCAAGGAAAAAGTGTACAGATATCAGCTAAAATAAAGACATCAATTCGTTTAAATAGGAATCACCAATTGACCTTGTAAATCTATACATTCAGTTTTGATAAAATTGGATTCTACTGCCTAGAGATACAACTAGATCGGCTGATCAAATTTTTGCCACTCTGATATGTAAAACAAAAGAATCACAGGCTAGTCCTTCAATCTTACTTTCTTTACGGAACCATTTGATCCTAGAAATAAATAAACTAGAATGAACTTTTTCTTTTGTTGGGTACATTTATAAGTATCAATGTGAAGGGTGATGGACAAATCTCATTTCACGCACGCTGTATGTTTGCAGAGGGTGAATTGAAGTCCTAGGGTGTGTAAGAGGTTATGATTGTATTTGAGGGATAAAATAGCCTTATATTATGTGCACAAAAGAATTCTAAAACAAAGAATATTGTGAGAGTGCACATACTGGCTGGGGGTGAGATAAGAGTGTTATATCATCATTTACTTCATTTTTCTATACATTCTTACTACTAAAAACATAAATAGTGAAACAATGTTCTTACTACACCAGTAGAATATGCACCCTCCATGGTTTTCAATTTTATCCTTGTTTGTGCACACAATTTAAGGCTACTTTACCACAACAAACAACAGACTACATGCATTGTGAAATAAACTAGATAGAACTACTGCAGTAGCAGCAATAACAATCAAGCCTTTTTCTACCAGGTGGGTTTAGCCACATGAATCTAGCTAGAATCGTGTCTATAGACATCATTGACTTCTATAAAACTAGATAGAAGAAACAAGGAAAAATGAAACACTGTCATAGATTGTAGGCTCAACCACTTCATATAAACACAAAAATAGGAGCACTCCAATCATTCCTTTTATCCATTGAGTAGAAAAGTAGACAAAAGGAAGACCTCGTTAGAAAAATTATGCTCAGTAAGGGAAATTACCTTCTCACCTTTCACAGCCTCAGTACAATTCATTGCAATTTGGCCTGGATTAATACAAGAGTAACAATCAAAACATGAAAGAAAGAAAAAAACAGAGACTACGAACAAAATCAATGAGGAAAACCCATTAACTTGATGCATGTTATTTGAAATGGTCAGGTCAAGTAAAAACGTAGAAAAAGCAGAGAACTTCAATAACTAAAGATTTAAAAGAGAAAAATAAAATCAAGTACATGTCAATGTTTTTTAGAAGAATCAAACAAAAAATATATATTTTTGATGCCACAAAATATCTCGAAATTCAATTTTTAATTTCTATGAAAATTTGAAATATAAACTTGTTTTTAGTGTTTCATGAAGGATTAAAACACATCGTTTTTTGTCAATGTAGGAAATAAAGACGCATTAAATTTGCACAGGCAAAAACATATTCTACCCAAAAAAATAAAAATAAAAAGACACACAAAACTCAGAACCCCATTTAGACGAACATATGTTTTTCCCGGTAAGAATATTGAAATTTGAGAAAATTCTTATTTGAAGTTTCAGCATATTTAGAGCAACAAGAAAGTCACCTAACGATGACTGTGTTGAAAGAGCAGAGCACTTGAGAGAGACTCTTAGAAGTGTGGAGTTTGAGGTTGAGGAGTATGAGAACCTTCCACCAAAATCAAGGGAGAACGATGATGATGGCTGCAGTTGAAGCTGAAGAACAGTTACCAGTTCCATGTTAGAATGGTTTCACTGAGAACTGAACCAGAACGTACAAGTGTGGAACTGGAACTCAAAATTCTTTTATCCTTGTATATTATATACTTTTTGTTTTATATAGTTTACAAAAATATGGCAATTTTAATATGTAAAAAAATTTATGGTCATAGTGACAATGTAAAACAAACTAGATTTCATCAAGTTTTTTACGTAAAAAATTTTAAGAAAATATTTATGTAAATAATACAACTGAAAAAGTATTTATACAAATGATATATTTTGTTGTTCACATCAGTGTTTTAAAACCCGGACTGATCCGGTCGGTCGGACCGGTTGGACCGTGACCCGGTGGCTAGATCGGGTCGAGTCTGGCATCGGATCGGCCATGCTTTCAACCCGGTGCAACCCGATGCGACCCAACCGATTTCATGGTTCGACCGTAGACCCGACGAACCGGACCGGGTCATTGTTCAAAAAAAAAATCTTCTTCCTCTGCAGCGTCTCCGTCGTTTCCCTTTGAGCACTCACGGTGGGTGGTGGTGGTGGTGGGGCTGGTCTGTTCGCGAGGGGTGGGTGGTGGTGGTGGTCTTCTGTTTGCGGTGGGAGGGACGGGGTTCGTGGCATGGGGTAACGAGGATCTAACCATGGCAGGGGCGAAAGAGCTACCTGCAACAAGCTATTTCCGTCGCGCAAGGGGGTGGGGAGGGTACCATCTTAGCACGTCTTATATTAAAAAAAAAAAAGGAGAACTTGCAACAAGTATAAGGGGGGGGGGGGGCACTTTCGCGGGTGGGGGTAGGTGGGGGTGGAGGGTAGAGCAAGGATTTAGGGAGTGACTGAGTGAGGCTGAGGATTTGGTTTTGGTTTTGGGAAAAGGTGGATTTTTGGTTTTGGGAAAAGGTGGGGTTGGGGTAGCGTGCGTGTGCAGGGAGAGGTGGGTCTGTGCGGCATTTCAATTTCCAAGCAAGGTAATGTAAATGGTTTTTAAATGGTTTTTTTCTTTTCTTTAAATAATTTGATTTTTAAATTAGGTGATAATTTTTTTTAGTGTGAAAGTCTATGAATGGTAGATAAGTATTGTATATACTATATAAGAATGAATTTTTGTTTCTTTCTTAGTTACATAAAATTTGTTTTCAAAATATTCATAAATTGTTAATAATATTAATATAGAATAAAAGTAACTTGAGTATAAGTATGAATTATTGGATAAAAATTAGTATTCTATAAATTTAGATTGATGATTTTTTTTCTTTAATTCAAACTTATATAATTTATGTTTATTATATTTGTTACTTGTTTGTTTGAATTTGGACAATGATTTTTTTTAACATTTTGGTATCTAATTATCTATGACTCTATGTTATGAAATAATATTAATTTGTGATTTTTTAAATATTTTAAAGCATTGTCATGCAGGTCAACCGGTTCGACCACTAATCAGGTTATGCGGGTCAATCAGTGACCCACCGGTTCAACCACTGACCGGGTCATGCGGGTCAATTAGTGACCCGCTGGTTCGACCACTGACCTAGTGACCCAGTACCCTGACCGGGTGAATCACCGGGTCAATTTTTAAAACACTGGTTCACATTGATAAATCAGTTCCTCATGAACCAAATTTTTAATGTGAAAATTATTTTTTTAATTTAAAGGAACAATATCTAAATTAATTTTTTATATTTTTTATAACACACATTATGAAATTGGTTTTTATTTGTTTTAAGTCAACATTATGAAATCAATTTCCTCATAACTTATGTTTTTTATTTTTCATTAACAACCTAGATATCATCGATTGGAACAACACATATTGAATGATCAAGATTTCACCAAATAAATTATGTTATTGTTAGATTTTTTCTACAAATACAATGTATGTATTGTTACTAACTCTAAATCAGATACTCACTTTTGGATGCTTTGGGTTGGGTTTGTAATTTGAATTTAGAAAAAATGAGATTATGATTTGGAAAAGATGAAATTGGTTTTGAAAATGTGAAATCTGAAATATAGTTTGAATATGAATGTGCTATAAGTCACAACATCAAAAATGTCTCATTTGAGAAGTTTCGAATTGGAAACCCAAGTCATGAAATTGGGATTGAAAATCTGGGATTGGAGAAGGAGAGAAGCACGATTAAATTTTAAAAATATGTTTTTTGTAAAATTTTTCTAGAGATTTAAAACTGCAAAAAAATATTTATTTTTGTTAAAAAGCTAAAAGCAATGATTGACAGTTTTAAACCACCTATAATTATTAACTTAAAACTTTTTTTAATGTTGAAACTGACGTCTATAATAGAAAAATGAAAAAGATTAAATTGAATTATTTTTAAAGCATAAAAGATTAAAATAATCTTTTAAAAAGATAAAATATTAAACTAAATCGAAAAATAAGATGAAGGACAAAATATATCATTTAACCTAAAAAATAAATAATTAAATTTCTCAAAAGTAAATATATGTTTTGGATAACTCAATTTTTAATTAAAATTAGTCATTTTTTAAAGTTTGAATTGAATGGTGATGCATTATAGTATAAAATAATTTTATATTATTATTTAGTTACAAATTATTATTGATATGACTTTTAAGATAATTATTATAAAAATTAATAAAATTATCATTCATATATATTAAATTATGATTCAATGTGAGTGTAAAATTATTTTATTTTATATATTTTTTTTAACGAAACAAAGATCATATATTAAGATAAACGGTACTAGAGTTACTCATAATTAAAATACAAAAAGAATCTGTTAAAAAAAAGGCAAGCTTTCTCGATTGGCCAAGGTTATAAAGTATTAATTACATACCGTAAATAACTTCTAACCGATGCCAAGGATAAAAGCCACCAACCAGAATAAATACTGAACAGAACAGAGAATAAATATTTTCAGTTCATAACATATTTTTCTCTTCTAAAAAAATAACATATTATTTCTAAAAGTTTTGCGTTATCCTGATATTAGTATTAAAACATATTTTAATAGTCATACATTATTGTCCATAAGTAATTTATGTTGAAATAATTTATTGGTCACCTTTAGGAGTGTTTGGTAGGAGAGGAATTTTTCAAATTTGTGAAACATAATTTTTGAGAAAGTTCATTTTTGATAATCACAATTTCCAAAAATGTATAAAATATGTTTTGTTTGTTTTACTATATATTTTAAAAATGAAAGATTCATATAAAATACGCAACTAAAATTTTTTTTCACTCAGAAAAGTTGGACTCTTACCTCCTCCTTTATTTATTTTTTTTTGAAAAAGTAAGATAAGAGAATTATAATTTCCTGATAATCTTTTTTCATTGATTGCATATCAATCATTAGAATCATAACACTTTAAGATTCTTGAAAAGGTAAAAAATTTCTATCTATCAAATACTTTTTTTAATAAAATTTATCTTTTCAATCATATATTTTTTTATAAGTTTCAAACCAGAGTCCTTGTCTAAAACATGAAACTCTATTATCATCAAAATTTATGATATCCTGGTCATATACTTGAAAGTGATTATTTTTTATACTTATATTTTAAAAATCTAAAAACTAAAATCAGCCTTATTCAAAAAGAAAAAAAAATTAACCAAAAATTAAAAAAACCAAAAACACATTTTTCTTCTTGGGGCTACAATCTCAACATCTCCCAGACCCATTGATGGCACCTGTACAGTTAATCTAACGGCCTGTGATTCTTTTACCGGTAATTTGTAAAATTATTCTTTTGTACGGTTGAGATCGTGAACCGATCTGTAAAATTCTCCTCTTGGAGTTTTGAGTCTTATCACACGTTTCCACCTTCCACTTTTTCTATCCAAACCTAGCAAAAAGAATCATCCTTCTCAATCCATTGTAGCTTGAGAAGTCAACATTGTTCTTCTAAATCTGATCGAGTTTGGTTCGATTAAATCTCCTCTGTAGTTTCTTCACCCAATTTTAATTTTAATTTCTTCTTTCACAGATTATATCTAATTCCTTCATTTCTTTTTTATCTAATTTCTTTGGTCAGGTTTTTTTGACCTCTTGCATCTTTGAGTCCAATTGTTAAAGATCTGATCTTATAGGAACCATTGAAAAGAAGGGGTTGATTTGTTCCCCTGAATCACAACTGTGATTTCCTTGATTAAAAAAAGGTATCTAATGTTATTTTAAGTTTAAATAAACAAAAAATAAGATATGGCATGTATAAGAAAAAAGTTTACATGCTTTTTTTAGTAGGTAAAACAATTATCTAGTTCAGATTTAAATTATATTTTCCTTAATATTGAAAAGTTAGGTGATATTTTGGACTTGATCTACCAGAATGAGCTGTGCCTTTTGAACTGTTATAAATTCCTTTGGCTGGATCTGCTTCTCATGTGGACTAAATTTTTGGCGTGTATTTTATGTGGTTGTTGGTCATGTGTTCGAATCCGGAAACAGCTTTTTTGCATATACAAGGGTAAGGTTGCGTACAATATCTCTCCCCCTTAACTGCGCATAGCATGGAGCTTTCGGGCAATGGGGTACGTAGTTTTAGTTTTTTAATTTTTATGTGGTTGTTGGGTGATTATACTAAATAGATCAGTTGAATGCGTGGGAGTGTGTTATTATGCACAATAAAGTTTTTTTGGTTCTGCAGAAAGTACCCATTGTTTTTGGTCTGCAGTGTGATCAAAGCTTATGTTTTAGCTCTAATGTTGGCCAATCTCTTTGCTGTAATAAGTGATATTGAGATTCGTTGGTATGGTTGAATTTGTTGATATTGAGATCCTTAATTACATGTCTCATTGTATCTCTTTGTCTATCATCACAGCCTCACAATTATATTAAGCTAAGTATTTGTTTTGAAATTTATATAGTATTCCATAAGAATATGACGAGATATGCTTCTTGTGTGAAGACTGATATGAACCTTTGGTTTTTGGTGATTTAAACTATGACATTAACTTGTAATGGTTATTTAGTACTCGTGTGTTGGCTGCCAAGCATTATTTTGTAATGCTTAATGATGGTGCATGTAATATATGAAGTGCTTGGTGTGTTATTGCTCTTTAAGTTGCAGAATGTGGTCCTCAGTTAAGATGCCCTATAGCTGCCAATAGGTATTTATATGCATACTTTTGCCTAAACAAGATGCTAAAACCAATTGGGATATGTTGTTGCATAATTATGCAGTAACACAGGTGCGGTGCTGTATAGAGTCGTGAAATTGTGTTTTGATTTCATTGACTGATCACTCTTGTTTAACATCAAACCCCAAGACCTTGAGCCACACCAATGATTTGACGAAGGGTTCTACTACAATAACTCTCTAAACCAGTATATCATCTATAGAGAACTCTATTTCTGCATAACTATGCGACAACAATTTGTGATGTTGCATAATGAGTGCAAATCGTGACTCTATGTACCTAAGTGCCTCAATTGTGTTTTCTTGCTTATGACTAAGTATTAGATTTAAAACATCAAGATCAAAAACACCTTTAACCCAAGTTAATTGGGGTCGATGGTAGATGAACCCAATGATAGGTTGGAAATAAGACAAAGAAAGAGAAAGGGAGAGGGGAAGAAAAAATGGAAATAAGACAAAAGAGAGAAAAAATAAGCTAAAATAATAGAGGGGTGAAAGGAGGAGGGGAGAAATGAAGAGGAAAAGAACTAAAAAAAAGGGAACGACTGGAACATAGAAATACTAATGGGTTTAACCCTCCACCAAGCTTATAGCTTTTCTCCACTTCGTCCTAAGACATACCGTCCGCCAATCTATATCCCACTTCATTAGGTCTTGTTTAACTACCTTTCCTTAGGTAAGTTTTGGTCGACCTCTACCTCTCTTTGTGTCGAGCTCTTGGAAATAAACTCTTGTTCTTACGGGAGCATCCAGTGGTCATCTCATAACGTGTCCAAACCACCTCAATCTATGCTCTCTCATCTTTTCACACACCGATACAACTGCTACCTTTCGTCGAATATCCTCATTTCTTATCTTATCCATCTCCGTATAATCATACATCCACCTTAACATCCTCATTTCTACTACCCCTATTTTATGCTCATGTTGCCTATATGCTGGCCAGCATTCCGCTCCATATAACATTGTCGGTCTTACAACTGTTCTATAGAATTTTCCTTTTAGCTTACGGGGAATTTTGTGGTCACACAAAAATCCTGATGCACTCCGTCATTTCATCCACCCTACTCTGATTCTATGATTTACATCCTAATCAATTTCATCACTTTTTTGCAAAATTGATCCTAAGTATCTAAAAACATCTTTCTTTGGTACCTTTTGACCAAGTAGATGCACTGTGTCTTGATCACCATCTCTTACCCATGAAAACTCACACTTCATATACTCCGTCTTGCTCTTGCTTATCGTGAATCCTTTAGACTCCAAAGCGTTTCTCCACAATTTCAGTTTCCTATTAATACCATCTTTGGTCTCATCAATAAGCACAATATCATCTGCAAAAAAACATACACCACAACACTTCCTCTTGAATATCTTTCATTAGTTCATTCATCACTAAGGCAAAAAAATAAGAACTAAGAGTTGAACCTTGTTAAACACCTACTATGATAGGGAAATACCTTGATGTTCCATTACAAGCTTTCACACATGTGGTAGCCCCATCATACATATCCTTGATTGCATTAACATACTTTAATGCTACCTTTTTCTTTTCAAGAGTCCACTATAAGACTTTTCTTGGGACCCTATCATATGCTTTCTCAAGATCTATGAACACCATATGTAAGCCTTTCTTTTTTTCCTTATACCTTTCCATTAATTGTCTCATCAAGAAAATAGCTTCCATGGTACATCTTCCTGACATTAATCCAAATTGAAACCTTGGTCTCCCCCTTAGGCGATGTTCAATAACTCTCTCCCACAACTTCATAGTATGACTCATGCGTTTGATGCCTCCATAGTTAGAACAATTTTGGATATCTCCCTTGTTTTTGTAAATAGGCACAAACATATTTTTCCTCCAAGCATCAGACATCTTATTTGTTTGAAGAATCTTATTGAAAAAATTGGTAAACCATTTTATTGCCACATCTCCCAAACCTCTCCACACTTTAATAGGGACGTCATCAGGTCATAAGACTTTTTTATTCTTCATCATCTTTAAAGCCTCTTTAACTAATTATTAGATTTAAAACAAAGACAAAAAAAATCTTACACCCAGTTGTGAGGCATAACAGTCAACGTAGCAAACAGAACTAATGTGCATTAGAGAAAAAGATCAAACCAAGCTTGAACTAAGACTAGTGTAGATACTAATTTACATTACACTCAATCTGCCATATAGTTTGCTAACCTTTATCCAATATGTTATAAGCAGACAATCACCCAAGAAGGGATTCTCAGTGTAAAAACTAGAATACAATGTTGGTTGGGGTAGAATTTGAAGTAGAGACATCATAGCATCCAAACTACAATCAATGGAATTATCCAACGTTGTCTTACCATCCCTTTGATAGAAACAACCCCTAGGAGTATCTTGAACTACATTTCTACCTTAAATAGATTTGAACAGGACTGAATATGTTTTGTTGCATAATTATTAATTGTGCAGTAATTTCAATATTTAGTATTGCATAATTAAGCATTGCAAGAGCCACTCAAACCAATTTTATGAGTGAGATATGCTTCATGCATGAAGAATGATATCAACCTTTGGTTGGTTTAGGTGACTTTTTTTTAACACAAAAAGGTCATTTATTGAAAAACCATAACTTAACAAGGTATGATCAAGTTTGAAAAAAAAACAAAAATGATACATCTAGATAAGTGCTGCATAGGCGAATAAGATAAGATTTACTAATTTTTGGTAAAAAGCGAAAATATCCATTTTTGGAAAATCTCATCCCTTCCATTTTTGTTACTTTTGCAAAAAGCAAAACTATCCAATTGAGGCATGGAGTGACACGTTGAAACATGGCCAGCCAAGGGGTCATTCATGTGCCAATAAGCTTGTCAATTTAAAGCCTACACCTTATCTTCTTATTCTTTGAGAAAAAAATTGTGGAACTCTGCATTCACTCATCTGCACGAGTTCCACCTTGAGGGAGAGGAGTTTATTTTTGCTTCTTCTTCCAAGCTCTTCCTAGTGTTCTTGAATCATTGATCCATTAGGCTTAGGTAAATAATTTTCATTCTCTATTCTAGACTTGAGTTCTCTTCATTTCTTGTTGTATATTTTCTAGTGACTTAAAATGTTCATTTTTACTCATGAAGGGAAATTTTTGGAAAGGTGAACATTCTTCATTCTTCCTTCTAAATTTCGTGAGTTTCATCAAGAGGTAAGGGATATTTCTCCAACTCTTGAATCCTATGTTTGTTGTTAAAATTCCTTGAACATGTTGTCTTGAAATTTTCATGCTTACTGCCCTGTTCTGGATCTGTGTGTTGAGTTGTTTTCCTTGAGTTTTTGATGCAAAAAATGGGTTCTTTGGGTGTTAACTGTTGCAACACGGCAAGTGCACCGCTCGTTCAAGTAATAAAATGATAAGTAAGATATCGTTCCCACGAGGATTGATGTACTAAAATTAATTGTAATTTATGATCCTTAATATTGGAAAAGGAATAATAATGTTGAGAGAATTTGATTGTGGTTGGGTTTAATTGTAGTAAATAAAAGAATGTTAAAAATGATGTAAATTGAATGTTACGCAAGAATTAAGAATAATTATGGTTAAGCACAATCACCTCTGTTCCCTCTTATTTAATTGAATTGATATTTAATTGCATTTAATATAATTATTCAGATAATATGCTGTATATAATATAGTTAAACCCTGATTCCTCGGTCATTTAACCCTTCAACCTAATTTAAGAACCCTAATTCCTTAGTAGTTCCCTTTAGATTAAGCTTAAAGCTAGTGTTAGTACATGGATGTCCTAGAGACTATCTTTTCATTAGATTAGGACGTACATGTACTTTTCATATTGTTATGAATAAATTATAAGCGCTCTTTATCTTGTTTCATATTCTGTCTCGATATCATTATTAATATATGAGTACCTGGATAAAACCCTTGGAATAGAATAGGTATCTCTTGAGTATCAGTGATGGGATCACGATCATGAGGATTCAAGGATACCAGATGTCTACTCCTAAATTTTAAGTTCCTAGTCTAGAGACACTGAGAATGGGGATCAGTGATTTCAGGTAAGACTAGCACGGCTTAACTACTTGTATGCAGATACAAGGTAAAGACCTCATGAGCTACAGACATGGAGATGTCTTAGCTAAAGTCGTGGGTGGACCTATAAGGGTATAGCTCGGACTGAACAGACCCATAAAGAGACTCTGTGAGGAAATCTCACAGATAGTATCATTAGAGTAGTCTCTTATTATTTGGGTGTGTCTTTCCTTAAACCAGAAGTTTTCACCTAGACTGTGTTCTAGAAGACATGCTTTGATTGTATACCACGTCTACCTGAAACATGGAGACACATAGGAATACCTTTGGGCATGTCCTGAAAGAACACGAGTCTAGGGTAACTAGCTGAAGGAATTCGTCAAATCTCTGTGAGAGATTAGGTTATCTGTAAATCAGAGAAATCGGGATGACATTTATGGGACTCGGGAATCTATGCATAGTAAAAGAAATCATGAGATGATTTGCCTTTATGGAGACTCCCTATTTCGTATTAAAGCTTACCCTAGATTGTAAGGGCTGATACGTTTCCTTACCCTAGGTTTTATGGGAAGGTAACCGAGACGAAAGGAAATACATACGAAAACCAAATAGATTTAATAGGATGATCTTGTCATTTACCTAACTAGTTCTGGGGCAACAAAGCATTGCTAGTGCTCTGTGTTGTCATTAAATGAGTAGTGGCCTTGTTGGGCCCAAACTCATTTATGTCAGTAGCTATGTTGGGCCTAATGGGTCACACACTAACACTTTATTGTCATGACATTATAGCATTAAAGGTTTTGGGCCTAATAATGGTTGTTGGCCCAAGAAAGAGTTTGGATACTTATCTTAAAGAGAGAGGGGCGCATGAATGGAGTTAATGGACTTGGATAGTCCAAGACATTATTAATTAATTTAAATAGTTAAATTAATTATCTAATATTTAAATTTGATAATTTAAATTTTGAATTTAAATATTTGAATTTAAATATGAATTAACTATAGTAGTTAGTTTCATATCAAAAGGAGAAGATAAGAGCTAGATTTGAATTTGAATTCAACTAGAATCTTATCATGATCATGTCCTAGATTTTAGGAAGAATTTTGAGGGCTGATTATGGGCTTATACATGGCTGATATATGATTATCTTTTGGCAAAATTAAATCGCAAGTAATTGACTTGGTCTTAGGAAGATAAGATAAGAGGTTGTTGGAAATTTTGAAATGCAACAACTTTATCTTATCTTCACGTGTGGGATGCTTCATGATCAGATTTTTTGGTTAAAAATCTGACTCAAACTCTTCTATAAAGTGTGCTATTGTGATCATAGTTCTCTAATAATTTGAGAGGAAAAACCCTAATCTACTTTCCTCTATTTTCACGTGCCCCTTTGTGTGAGTGTTGGCTGAAAATTCAGCCGCCAATATCATCTATTAGTGAGCCTCTTAGATAAGTAAAAACACTTTAAAACATAACCTTCTTCCTCTCCATTGGTGTGCCTAGCCTGCCTCCTTTGGTGTTTGTTGGTAGCCTTCAAGAAGTGTTCTTGAGTCTCGACAAGAAGTGATGTGGATCAACATTAGAGGGCTTGTATCTTCAAGCCTATCCTTGATCATCAAATTTCGAATATAAACAAGGTAACATCTATGTCCTAAAGAATGATTCTTGTGTGGTATGTGTGTTTCCGCTTTAAAATTGTTTTTCCCACATGCCTTCGGGCTTCAAGGCCCTTTTCTTTCAGCTAGCATAATAATAAATCTGCAGTTCTCTATCCCTATCCCTAGGTAATATCGCAATTGTCACTCTACCGCTTTCAGAAACTAAAACCCCAATATTCCTATTATGAATTATAGCTCTAAGTAACCTAATAGATTGATCAATTCTGTTAGATATAATAATGGAAGAATAAAGTAGAGTAAAATGATTATAAGAAACTTTATTAAAATCAATTCAATAAACACAGAGTTCACATTGGCTTTTGGCTAAACCATAATTATAAAGGAATTAGCCAGACATAATTATGTTTGGCCTAATACAATGTAAAGAAGGAAGAAGAGAAAGAAACTAAGGTATGAAGAGCCACAAACCCTTCAATCTTGCCTCCTTCTTGTTCCTCTTGCTCCTTAGCCTTGATGCTTTCTTCCTTTGCTCGTGCCTCTTTTTCTCTGTTCTAACTGTCTATTGGTGCCCCTAATGCGTCCTACTAATATTCTATTTATACCTAGGTCATAAAACCCTAAAAACCCATAACTTTTATGTTATCTTTAAGCTAATTCAAAAATCCCGTGACGTCCGTGCGACTGGCCCGAGTTCTGACGCGAGCCTCCAGTGTTGCTGGTGTGACCAGCGCGAGCTTGGCGCGGCTAGCGTGAACCTCCAGTAATCCTGGCGCGATTAGTGTGGTCCTGGCGCGGTTAGCGTGAGATCTCAGATTTAGTTGGCTCTTTATTTTGCTTCTTTTCTTGCTTTTCTTAGTCCTAAACATCAAAATAGCATAAAATCAATGATAAACATAAAAATAATGAATTTTATACTTATTCTAGCATTTATTTAATATATTCTTCCTACTTTCCTAATAAAATTAACCTAAAAACTATATATGCTAACAACATATCAAATAATTCCCAGATTTAGATATTGCTGTCCCTAGCAATAAAATAAAATAAAACTTAATTGTAGTGGAAACCATACTCAACAGTCAAGCATATTATCACATACACAACCTTAGAACTATTTTGGTAAATGTAATTGAATTCCATGTGAAAAAAAAACGAAAATACTTTTCAAGTCCATCAATATAGAATCATAACTTGGATACCCCTCACCAAAAGATATAATTCACTCATTACTCAAGTGTTTAGGGTAGAATATAATCTCTCAATTCCTCCAAAGCAATAATACTACCATAGGCTTGATTATATTCTCAAGTTCCTGAAAAATAAGAAACATAAATACATGCATAGTCAATCCAAAGGTCTTTACAAGGTTATAACTTGGCCTGGCTTAAGGTAGGATAATTTGGATAGTGGCTAAGTTGAGATTGGTTTCTATTAGAATTATTCAAGTCTACTTAACCACTCTACTACTCTTATTCTGATGCCCCCTCTTTGTTTCTTTGGTTTCCCCCCCCCCTTTTTTTTTCTTATAATATAATAAAATAGATAGGGGAAATTTAGATTCCCCAGCTGGTATTTCAGACTTGTTATTTCCCAGCTGGGCTGTCTACTAGATTTGGTTTTTGCCATATTTGTTCTGTTGGCACTTCAACACCAAGCCTAGAATTGTCTTCTTGGGTAACATCTTTCTTCTTTCTCTGGACATCTTCTTCCTATTTTCAACATCTAGTAACCTTGATTCTAATTCTCCTTTCCTCCAATCTCAATTAAGGTAGTCATGGATAACATGTTTAATGTCAGGTGAATGAAAAGAAAGGTTTAGGCTCAAAATGGCTAACAATGGGAAATCATTAAGGTAAGGTCATTTGGCCCTAGCTTAAAAGAAAGAACATGCCTTTATCATTTCAACCATGCACATATTATAGAGAAACAAATCAAATTCTAGAGTATTATTCACAGTGAGGTCACTCTGAAAAGAAAATATGCTGTATAGGCTCAATCCTCACAAGTTATGGTATCAAGCTAAGTTCATTTGATTTCCTATCAAGTATCTATTCTTTTCAAAATGTGCTTCAATCACAAAAACTAACATAGTTCTAATCAAGTAATATGCAATTCTATACTCTACCTGTCTCATGCATAATTCCAAAACAATCATCATTAAATCCACTTTATCACTGTATTGGCAATTCAATAATCTGAAATTTATTCACAGCTCTAACATTTTATTCATCTACTTCTAAAAAGAACACCTAACTAATTATCAAACTAATTTCTAAACTTAATCTCTAACATCATCTCATCCAAATTTCTTTTCTTATTAATCTCTAATTAATTCTAATTTAATTAATTCTAATTTCCTATTTTAATTTATGAAAAAATTTCTAATTAATTCTATGTAATCTAAAAAAAATTTAATCTCTCAATCATCTAAGTTATCTAAATTCTGTCAGATATCCTTTGTTTTTCAATTATGATTTTTTTTAAAAATAACGCAAAATATGTGTTCCCTATTCCCAGATTTTAAACATTGTTGTCCCCAGCAATTGATTTTCTATTCAAGGGAAAACACATAACTACATTATTTAAAAAAAAAATCATCTTTATGCATAACATCCATCCAACAGAATTATTTATTTAAAACTAAATTAATCAAATTCAACCATGTCCAAATTATAAATTATTTAAACTCAAACCAAATTGTTCCAAACACACTAAAAATAAAGTAAAGTACTGAACCATAAACATAAAAACATAAAGAAAATAAAATATTGTCCATGGAACTGCAATGTTACTCCTAATCCTCCATAGTATCATCAGCAGCAGCTGATGACTGTGAAGGTTCAGGAGAAACTCGTGGTATTGCTGAATCCTGTGGCTGGTAGGGAGTGAAATTAATGGAGAAGTGTCTGAACAAGTCTTCCATCATCTTGTTCTAATGCTCAAACAGCCTATTTTGAGACCTTAATTCAGACTGGATTTGCAGGTAACTTTGAGAATCCTCATAAATCAGTTCATGACATGGGCCTCCAGTAGTAGTAGAAGAAGATGCTCGTGGTGGTGGCGGTGCTCTAACTTCAAGTTGAGGAATGTCCACACGAGGACTCCTCTCAGCAATCTCCTCAGGTGATAATTTAGAGGCTCCAATCAACTGCTCCTGCCACTGAGTCTCTACTGCAGCCAGATATGTCTTGTGTGTCATGATGGATGCAATTTTGACATCCATGGGTTCCTCGTCAGGAATCTCCAAACCTACTTTTCTACAAAGATGAGAAATCAGTGAAGAATGAGCAAGGAGGGACTTATTGCTACCATCATGAAGGAGATTTGGTTTGGCTTCATTTGAGAAAGGATATATTTCCTCATGAAAGGAAATCCAAGCTCCAACCAAGAGGAAATGGACCGTTGGAGATTAGGGACTTACTGCTACCATCTTGAATTGCCTAGTGAGTATGATGTGAGTAATACTTTCAATGTTTGTGATCTTTCTTTGTATGATGTAGGTACAAGGGGGGAAGCAAACTTGAGGTCAAGTTCCTTTCAAGAAGGAGGGGATGATGGAGGTCCATTGCAAGCAAAAGGTCTAGAAGGAGAGCTTGAAGCACTTCCTTTGGTGAGCTTTAAAGGACCCATGACAAGAGCTAGAACCCAAGCACTTCAAGACCACATCAAGGCTAACTTGGGCAAGCAAAAGGAAGCACACCAACTTAAGGATAACAAGGGCTGGATTTTAATGTCTCAAGTTCAATTTAATGCCAATTAAATTTAGCACTTGTTAGAAGAAAAAATAGTTATAATAAAAAGGTTTTTTAGTGCATTTGTGTAAAGCTTTGTAAGTGCACTTGTGTGTGAATTGTGGGCTACACTTAGAGGCTGAAAAATTCACCTTAAGCCTTAAAATACTGCACCATTTCACAAAATTAGGACAGCCAAGGTCACCTTAGGGAAGCTTGCATTTAGGCTCCATTAGTTGCATTTCAAAGCTTCATTTTAATTTGCATTTCCCTTACATTTGCTTGAAATTTCGTGGCTATATATGGCTGCCCAAAACTGAATGTAATATCTTTTGATCATTGAATGCAAATCTGAAATTTGTGAGAGAGTTTTCTCTTTGTTCTTGTGCACTTCTTGTTTCTTATCAATGACTTCATGCTATTGTGATGATTCTTCCTAGGCTCATTGGAAAGCTTTTCCATGGTGCCATCCATCTTCATCCATAACCTTTCTTCCATCTTCCATTGCTGCCATTAAAGAAAGCTTCTAGCCCAAGGTTTCCACGTGAAAAATGCTGAATGCTTGTGTTCTTTAAGTTGCTTGAAGATTGGGTTTTTTCATGGCAAGGTAGTTTTTGGAAAATTCTTGTCTAATGGGTTTAGACATACATCAAGTGGTATCTAGATCCTAATCCTGGTGGAATTCTTCTTCAAGTTTAGTTTTTAAAAGTTCTTCAAGGTAAAATTCTGCACCTTTTGAAAATCTGAAAAATCCATTTCAATTCCTTGTTTCTTGTTATTTTCGTTTGATTCTTAGTGATGTGGGCTTGTTGTGTGTTTCGCCACAAAACCTAGTTCTTCAAGTTTTCGTGTGATTACATGATCTTCATGTCTTCATGTTCTTCATGTTCTTCATTTGTTCTTGATAATTTTCTAGTTTTGATTCTTGTAATCTAGTGTTAGTAGTTGTTTTTGTGTTGTATAACCACTTGTTTTGATTCTAATCTCATGCCTAAACTGAATTGCGTTGTTAGAAGCAGAATTTTACAATTGTTATACATAGTTTTTGTGATTCATTAAGTTTCTTTAAGAATACTCGAACTTGTACAAAAAGAAAAAACAAAGAAGTGCAGCCCAAGTGTTAGTGAAATTGTGGCTGGAAAAATAATCAAAGTGCAACCCAAAAAGTGGAAGTGAAACCGTGTGTGTGTACGTGTATTGCTTTAGAAGTGGTGTAAAAGAGACAATTGTGCAGCCATGCATAAAACAAACAAAACCAAGCTTCTTTAGCAAGCCTTTCCAAATACATGACCAGCCATAAATGAAGAGAATTTTTGCTTTATTAAGTGATAAACTTGCATTTAATGAATGAAGACAAAACATTTAGTCATTATCTTTAGGACATGATTACTTAGTTACATTAGAACCAAACTAAGTACTAACTAAGTTCCATCCTAACCAAATTTTTTCATATAAATACCTCATAGAATTAGAAAACTGCACGTGTATATGCTTGCTCCTGAACCCACGACCAATTCTCTTTTCTCCCTACACCTTGCTTTCATTCTTCTCACTTCCTTCTTGACTCAAAAATCATAGCCTTTCCTTCTATTGCATCTTTTACTTCTATTTCCTTCTCATCCTTCTTCCAAACCATCTTAAGACTTTATTCCTTCAAGATTTTAAAGTGTGTAGCCACTTACTTGGAAGAATTGGAAGCAAATTTGCTTAAGGTAGGCTAGGGTTCAATCTTGATTTAAGGGTTTAGTTGGACTAACCTTTATGTTTAATGGTGCAGATTTATGGATGAGCATACTAGGCTGAATTTTCAGATCCTTGAAAGGAATTTTATGACGTGTTTATATTGATTTAAGAGTAGGACATGTTGATGAGTGAAGTGCTGAAATATTAGTGATGATTGGACTTGATTTTATGATCTTTTGATTTGATTTTGATGACATTTGGACTGTTTGTTTATATATATATATTTGGGACTATTCTAAATTGAGGTTGAGAAGTAGAAGTTAAATGGTATGTTGAAAAATGGTTAAAATACTTGAGTGGTTCAGTTTTGAAGATTAAGTTTTAGGATGGTAACTTGAAAGGAGAATAAGGTATAGATTATGTTCTTGTTTTCTTGTGTAAGTGAAATGGAATTAGAATTTATATTGAAGGTATATTAGAACTTACCAACTAGAGTACTATCATGTTGTTTTTTAACTTGATGATATTATTTGCCATGTATAAGTTTGCATGAACTTGAATGAAATATGTATGGTGGCCGAGCCATATATTTGATATTATTATGATTTTTGTGATAAAATTTCCATGAGGTTTTATGAATTTACTCATGGTTTATATTACAAAGGAAATGAATGGATTTTATGTGATGATATATTGAGATTGTTTCTAAATCCAATACTAGATTTTAGAAATAAAATGGGTACTACATCTAGGCAAAGATGTAGAGACCAGGCATAGATTGGAATTGATCATGCATTGTTTACGTAAGACGGCCACAATGTACTACACCCGGTTAGGGATGTAGAGACCATGTGCACTCTGGAATTTCCTCATGCATATATTTTTGAATGGTTACTTGCTTATATATATAATGATTTTATGGAATGTATTTGTGTAGCACTAACGTACTAACCCATTGAATGATTTAGTTTTGCCTACTGAGAAATTTATTTCTCACTAGAATTGTTTATTTTTTTTATATAGATGACCTCAGTGATAATATTCTTTGACGCGTTGGATTGGTGGTGGGATCGCAATGAACCTAGAAATTGTAATGTTTTTAATATGCATCCTATGATTCGTTTGTATCTGTACTTTGGTGCACATTTTCCTGTGTCTGTACTCAATAATATGTTTAACCTTAATGATTCTTTTCTGCAGTTTCCTCATGTGTATCCTGATCCTTCTATGGAGCCCATCAATATATCCTCTAGCAGCAATCTGATGGCAGTAGAATCAAACACTACTTGGGTGGTGATGTTGAGAGACTTACCACTATTGTTCAGTTATAGAAAATTTGAGCTACAACAAGGACGTCCAACTAAAATGGCATTAAAGAAGCACTTCTGGGAGGCAACCTAGTATTTCTAAACCTTTTTAATATATGTTATGTATGTTTTATATCTTGTGATGTTCATTTATATTGTTGTACTTTATGTTTAAGTTCTATTGAAATTTATGCTTATATATATATATATGTATATATATTTTGATTTATAGGTTGAATACAGTCAGTACTGCATTTTTAAGATAGTTTAGTAATGTTGAGTTGAATATTGAATTGTAAACATAAATGGAAAAATGAAGGGCAAAATTTGGGAAGAAGAGTGTAGAAATTTAAAAATCTGTTAAAAAAAATCAATTAGCTTGCTTAGGCAAGTGCACAGCTCTCCTGGGCGAGTGAACGCCAGACTTAAAAAATAAAAACAGGGGTGAAATCTAATTTCACCACTTTTCAAAATTCACTCCTCTCCACACCAAAAAGCACTTCGTCTTCTCCAAACTTTTGCCTAAGCCATCTTCCATTTCCCGAAATTATATTCTCTCACACACCACTTCATATCATTCACGCAAGTATCCCATCTCCATCAACTTTCTTGTGATTTTAATGTTGTTATTTGTGTTTTTGTTGTTTTGTAGTATAGTTCAATATAGTTAGGTAATTAGCCACAAATTGATAAACTCTGCTCAAATGTGTGATTATTCTATGATGCTCCTTCTCTTAATGTTGTTCCCTATAATTGTGTATATCATCTTTCATTTACACATATTAATTCATGTGCACATAAGCTGTTTGATGAAATGTCACAATTGCCATCCATGTTTTATCTTTTAATTTTTCTTGAATTTTACTCCCTAAATATGTTTAGACATCTTGTTAAAATGATAAGCTAACTTAGTTCGTTGGACTAGACTTGTTTGCATGCTAAGACTATGAATTAATCTTGAATTATCAATTATTATTGGATCTAAAGCACATAAGTTGTTCTTCAAAGGCTTAACTTGTTTGAACTAAAATGGGACAACACGTTAAATAATTGGTTGGCTGAATTGATTATATTAGAATAGCTACATGACATATGAATTGTTTGTTAAAGGTTGAAAATTTTATTGCACATTGAACAATTAATTTTGGTGATATATTGTAAGCTGAAAAATGGGTTATTATTGTTAGATACAAGGGGAGCGTGAAGAAAATCAAGATGCTGAGGATCTAAGTCTTGGATAAGTTTTAACTTTTACATGCCATTCAATTGAAGGCATATGTAATTCTTAGATGGATAAGAGTTAATCCTTTAATCCTTTGCATTGCATAAACATCATTCATTGGCCTGCATTCATGGTTTTACAAATGACATATGTTTTGTGAAAATGATTTTAAAGTATTCATTGGTGGTTTTAATCAATTACATTCACTTACAACAGTTTGTTATAAATAGCTGTTGGGTCTTTTGAAGACTACAACACATTACTCTATGAAATTTTCATTGTTTTCAAAAGCCTTCTAAAAGTGAGAAAGGATATTATGAGTTTTTAAACTCTTATGCCACAAATTCCAAATCTTCATGTTGCATTGAAAGTGTTTTTTTTGGGCAAGATATAAAAGAAGTGTTTGGAGAAAAGGCTCTGAAACCTGTTTTCAAACCTAATTGATAAATCATATTCATTCATATTCATTGGATCATCAGGTTGTCTCTCTCCATAAACTTTGCTTGTAAATTCATTTTAGAAATTTTGGTTGTTTGTAACTATTACAAAAGTTTCTTAAAGCTTTTCTAGAGTAGGGTTCTCGAGAGGGAAGAGAAGAGAAGGGTTTCTCTTTGTCTTAGTCACTAGGAGTCTAAAAAGGTTTTAGATTTATGTTCTTAATTTAGGGTTGATTAAGGATGATTGTTGTAAGCTTGTAAGAACTGAATTTTGATGGAGGTCCAAGTCAAGCCAAGGGTCTAGAAGGGGATCTTGAAGCACTTCCTTTGGTGAGCTTCATAGGACCAATGACAAGAGCTAGGACTAAAGCACTTCAAGACCATATTCAAGCCAACTTGGGCAAGCATGAAGTTACAAACCTTATCAAGGACGACAAGAGCTGGATTTTGGTGTCTCAAGTCCACTTTAATTCAATAAATTCCAGTACTTGTTAAGAGAAATTCAATAAAACATTTGTAAATAAGTAGTTACTGCTTTAATCGATTTTAGCTTGTCCTTTGATTCTTGGTGGTTTGGGCTTGTTGTGTGTTCAGCCACAAAACCTTAGTGCTTTCTTCAAGTTCTATGTGTATTCTTGTTCTTATGTTCTTCATGTTCTTCATGTGTTCTTGATATTTTTCTGATTTTCTAGCTTTGATTCTTGTCAACTTTTGTTTGTAGTGTTTTTGTGTTGTGTAACCACTTGTTTTGATTCTACTCTCATGCCTAAATTGAATTGAGTTGTTAGAAGCAAATTTTACGGTTGTTATACATCATATTTTAGTGATTCATTGAATTTCTTTAATGATTTTTGAACTTGTTCAAAAGAAAAACAAAAGCTGAAAAAAGTTTGTGAAAGAAACAATCAAAAGCAAAAGAAAAATACATCAAGTGTACAGCCAAAGACATTATTGATTAGTGGCTGGGAAAAGTGAACAAAAACAGAATTTAGAAGCAAATTTCAAGTTCCAAAAATTTCCTTTGAACAACAAAATCAAGTGAACTTGTATAACATGCAAATTTGATGAAATTTGGCTTCTAGCAATTGAATTTGATTGGCATATCCTCCTTGTGCAGTTTGGTATAGCCATAGTATTCCTTGAGTTGTCTCATTAAATTCTAATTGAGTAGTCCTTTCTAAATTGTGCTTTGTTGCTTGTCTCTTTAAATTTCCAAAAGTTTTGTCTTAGAAGTTTTCTATTCTTTGGACTCTTAAGCCTTGTCTAGAATCATTTCATATTTCACTATAGCAAAGAAGCTTGATTTGATTAGAAGTTTTTGTTTAAGAACTATAGAGAGGAAAAGAGTGGAAAAAGGCAAGAGAGAACATTATAGAAAAAGTCTTAAAAGTGTGCAAACACGAGAGTGAGAGTAAACACTTAGAGAGTGGTGAGAAATTCTTATATATATACTTGTGTTTTGCTAACCATTTCTTTTGAAGGATGAGTTCAAGTGGAGGAGAAGCTTTGTCACCTAGGACCTCTAGGTTGATGAAAGATATGACAAAAAAAATGAAAGAATTGAAAACCGAATTGGAGGTCAAAATTGAAGGGAGACAAAGGAGGAGTCAACCGATGGAGAGTGTGGATGGAGAGGCTCATAATGGTAGGAGGTTGAGTGAGTATGCTTCTTCATATGGAGGAAATTATTATGATGAGAGGAGTGAGAGGGAGAATAGAAGAGAAAATAGAAGAGAACATAATAGGAGGCACAATCATAGGAGAGAAAATAGAGATGATGAAAATGAGAGGGTGAGAAGAGAGGAAAGAGATAGGAGGAATGGAGGATTGGGTGGAGTGAAAATAAAAATTCCAAAATTCCTTGGCAATAATGATCCGGAAGAATATTTTGAGTGGGAGATGAAAGTTGAACAAATTTTCTCATGTCAACATTTTGAGGAAGACAAGAAAGTTACTCTAGCAACTTTGGAGTTTGGTGGTTATGCTTTGACATGGTGGAACCAAATTCAAGTGGATATAGGGAGAATGAGGAGACAAAGAGTAAATTCTTGGGAAGACTTGAAGGCATGCTTGAGAGGAAGATTTGTTCCAGCTTATTATGCAAGGGAAGTCCATAACAAGCTTCAAAGACATTTCCAAGGTGTCAAAAGTGTTGATGAATACTATAAGGAAATGGAGTTGATGATGATAAGGGCTGAGATTGTGGAGGTTCAAGAAGCAACAATGGCTAGGTTCCTTCATGGCTTGAATAGAGAAATTCAAGATGTGATAGAGCTACATTCATATGTAACAATTGAGGAGCTAGTCCACAAAGCTCAAAGGGTGGAACAACAACTAAAGAGGAGAAAAGCTTCCAAATTTTCCAAAGGGGCTGCAACTTCCAGCTGGAGGGACAAGCCAAAAAGAGAGGTTTCTCCTAAGAAAATAAAGAAGTAAAGGTGGAGAGCCCAAGAAAAAAAATGGTGGAGCCAACTCCAAGAAGATCAAGCAATATCAAGTGTTTTAAGTGTCTTGGCAAGGGACACATTGCTTCTCAATGTCCTAACAAGAGAACTATGATTTTGTTTGAGGATGGAGATATAAGAAGTGAGTCTTCAAGTGAAATAATTAGTGCTTCAAGTGAAGAAGAAAAGGAACTCACACTAGTAGAGGCCGAAGAGGGTGATCTCTTGATGGTAAGGAGAATGTTAAGCAATTTTTGCCTAGAAAAACTCAAAGAGAAAATATTTTTCACACAAGGTGCTTGGTAAAAGACAAGGTATGTTCACTCATCATTGATGGAGGGAGCTGTACCAGTGTAGCTAGCACAAGAGTTGCGGATAAATTACACTTGCCAACCACAAAACATCCAAAGCCATACAAGCTACAATGGCTTAGTGAAAGTGGAGAAGTGGTGGTAAATTCTCAAGTGCTCATTCCTTTTCCTATTAATGCTTATCATGATAATGTTCTTTGTGATATTGTTCCAATGGAGGCTGGTCATATCCTTCTTGGTAGACCATGGCAATATGATAGAAAAGTGATACACAATGGCATGGAGAACACTTTTGAGTTTGAGCACCTAGGCAAGAAAATTATTTTGAGGCCTTTGACTCCTAGACAAGTGTGTGAGGATCAAATAAAGATGAAAGAAAAGAGGATTGAGGAGCTGAAAAAAAATACTGCACCTAAAAAAGAGAAAAAAAGTGAGGTGCCAAAGAGAAAAACTAGTGAGAAAAAAAGAAAGGAAAAAGAAAATGATAACAAAAAAATTCATGAGATTAAAAAGAGCTTGTTCTTGAGTGAAAAGCAAGTTAAGAGAGTGTTATTGGCCCAACAACCTCTTTATTATATGCTTCCTAGCTCTCTTTGTTTACAGCTTGAAAAGGAAGGTGAAGAATTGCCAAAGCTATGCAATCACTTTTGAAAGACTATCATGATGTCTTTCCAAAGGAAGTGCCTAATGGCTTGCCTCCTTTAAGAGGCATAGAGCATCAAATTGATTTAATTCCAGGTTGTGCACTCCCTAATAGGCCAGCTTATAAGACTTCACCAATGGAAGCAAAGGAGATACAAGCACAAGTAGAAAAGCTACTAGAAAAAGGGTGGATCCGTGAGAGTATGAGTCCTTGTGCTATGCCTATTATTCTTGTGCCTAAGAAGGAGGGAACTTGGAGAATGTGTACGGATTGTAGGGCAATCAACAACATCACCATAAGGTATAGACATCCCATCCCTAGACTTAATGATCTTTTAGATGAATTGCATGGTGCTACTATTTTCTCTAAAATCGATCTTAAGAGTGGTTATCATCAAATAAGGATGAGGGAAGGGGATGAATGGAAAACGGCTTTCAAAACAAAATTTGGGCTTTATGAATGGTTAGTTATGCCTTTTGGTTTGACTAATGCACCTAGTACTTTCATGAGACTTATGAATCATGTGCTTAGACACTTTATAGGCAAGTTTGTGTTTGTGTACTTTGATGATATTCTTGTTTATAGTGCCAATTTAAATGAGCATTTAATGCATGTTAAAAGTGTCTTGGAGGTGCTTAGAAAGGAAACCTTATATGGAGCAATTGATAAATGTTCTTTTTGCACTTCACAAGTTGTATTTCTAGGTTTTGTAGTAGGTGCTCAAGGAGTCCAAGTTGATCAAGAGAAAGTGAAAGCCATCATGGAGTGGCCAACTCCAACAAGTGTGAAAGATGTTAGAAGTTTTCATGGTTTGCTAAGTTTTTATAGGAGATTTGTTAAAGATTTTAGCACCATTGCTTCTCCTTTGAATGAATTGATGAAGAAAATCGTGAGCTTCTCTTGGAAGCAAGAGCATGAAATTGCTTTCCAAACATTGAAAGATAAATTGTCTCATGCACCCATTCTTGCATTGCCTAATTTTAATGCTTCTTTTGAATTGGAATGTGATGTATCTAATGTAGGCATTGGGGGGGTTTTAATTCAAGATAAACATCCTATTGCTTATTTTAGTGAAAAATTGAAAGGTGCATGTTTGAACTATTCCACTTATGATAAAGAATTGTATGCACTTGTTATAGTTTTGCAAACTTGGCAACATTATCTTTTACCTAAGGAATTTGTGATACATAGTGATCATGAATCCCTTAAATATTTGAAAAGTCAAGGCAAACTCAACAAAAGACATGCTAAGTGGGTTGAGTTCATTGAGCAATTTCCTTATGTAATTAAACACAAGCAAGGAAAATTGAATGTTGTAGCGAATGCTTTATCAAGAAGGCATTGCTTGATTTCTATGCTTGAAACTAAATTGCTTGGTTTCAATCACATTAAGGAATTGTATGAAAGTGATCATGACTTCTCTAGTATTTTTGCTTTGTGTGAAAAAGGGGCTCATCAAGGATATTTTAGACATAATGGTTTCTTATTCAAGGAAAAGAGATTGTGTGTTCCTAAAAGCTCTTTGAGAGAACTTTTTATTAAAGAAGCTCATGAGAATAATTTGATAGGGCACTTTGGTGTGGAGAAAACTTTGGCTATTTTATGTGAACATTTCTTTTGGCAAAAAATGAGGCATGATGTGCATACGCTTATTTCTCAATGCATTACTTGTCATCAAGCTAAATCTAAATTGATGCCTCATGGTTTGTATACACCTTTGCCTATTCCTAACTCCCCTTGGGTTGACATTTCTATGGATTTTGTGCTTGGTCTTCCAAGATCCAAGAGGGGAAAGGATTCTATTTTTGTTGTTGTTGATAGGTTTTCAAGGATGGCACACTTCATTCCTTGTCATAAAAGTGATGATGCTTGTGAAGTAGCCAATCTTTTCTTCAAGGAAGTGGTGAGACTACATGGATTACCAAGAAGCATAGTGAGTGATAGAGACACAAAGTTCCTTAGCCACTTTTGGAAAACATTTTGGGGTAAGCTTGGTACAAAACTCTTATTTTCATCAACTTGTCATCCACAAATGGATGGCCAAATCGAAGTGGTAAATAGAACATTGGGACAACTCCTTAGGTGCTACATCAAGGGGAATTTGAGAACTTGGGAGGAGTGTCTACCTCACATTGAGTTTGCTTACAATAGAGTAGTTCACAAGACTACTTCTTTATCTCCTTTTGAAATTGTTTATGGCTTTAATCCTTTAACTCCTCTTGATTTATTGCCTTTACCTAACACTTCTTCTATGGTTAATAGTGATGCTTTGTCTAAAGCTTCTTATATTAGGAAGTTGCATGAACAAGTGAAGGCCAATGTGGAGAGAAAGATGGAACAATATGCAAAGTAAGCCAATAAACACAAGAAGCAAATGATCTTTAAGGAAGGAGATTTAGTGTGGCTTCATTTAAGAAAGGATAGGTTTCCTCATGAAAGGAAATCCAAGCTCCAACCTAGAGGAGATGGACCTTTCAAGATTCTAGAGAGGATAAACAACAATGCTTACAAACTTGAATTGCCTAGTGAGTATGGTGTGAGTAATACTTTCAATATTTGTGATCTTTCTTTGTATGATGTAGGTACAAATGAGGAGGCAAACTTGAGGACAAGTTCTTTCCAAGAAGGAGGGTATGATGGAGGTCCAAGTCAAGCCAAGGGTCTAGAAGGGGAGCTTGAAGCACTTCCTTTGGTGAGCTTCATAGGACCAATGACAAGAGCTAGGACTCAAGCACTTCAAGACCATATTCAAGCCAACTTGGGCAAGCATGAAGTTACAAACCTTATCAAGGACGACAAGAGCTGGATTTTGGTGTCTCAAGTCCACTTTAATTCAATAAATTCCAGTACTTGTTAAGAGAAATTCAATAAAACATTTGTAAATAAGTAGTTACTGCTTTAATCGATTATTTGGGCTTGGTAATCGATTACAAGATGTTTAGAAGCAACCAGGAAACATAGCCTTTCTGCCGTAATCGATTAGTTCGTCGAAATAATCGATTACCACGCAACCAGTTGAGAGCAGGAATCATAGCCTTTCTGCCGTAATCGATTATTTCGTTAGTGTAATCGATTATTTCAGTTTTTGCCTGATTTAATCGATTACCATAACGAAGTAATCAATTATATCAGTATCAGATGGTTACTGCACAGTTTTGGAAGCCAACGGACACTTATGTAAAGCTTGTCCTACAAGCTACGTTTTGGGCTTCATTTTAGCTTACATTTACATGTCATTTAGGGTTAATTAGCTTAATAATTTGTGGCCTATATAAGGTCCCAAACTGAATGTAAAAGAATTCCATCTTTGGTGAATCAATACAATTTCTGAATTGTTGGTGAGAGTTTTCTCCCTTTGTTCTTAGTCAAGAGCTTCTTGTTTCTTATCAATGGCTTCTGAGCTATTGTGGTGATTCTTGCAAGACTTATTGGAATTCCTATTCCATGGTGTCAATCCAAATCCATTTCTATTCTTCTTCCATAATCCATTTCTGAATTTAGAAAATCATAAACAGCCCTATTCTAGGGAAGGGTTACATGCTCTGTTTTGAAGTGAATTGAAGATTGAGTTCCATTGCAAGGAAGATCAGGGCAAACAGGACTTGATTCAATTTTGGAGTCCATCAGAATTTTGTGAATAGTGTAACTCTAATCAAGTTTTGATTAGAAGAAACTGGATGTAGCTTCTCTTGTTGAGAGGTGAACCAGTATAAGTTCTTGTGTTGATTAATTTCTTTAATCTCTTCTCATCATCTGGGTTTCAAGCATGGCAGGGAATTGAAAACCTTCTCTAGTGAATCAGCCAAGGTCAAGATGTTTAGGTGGACATATTAGTTTGGTGGCATTGAATTGTAGATAGGTCATCTTCTCACGCTCACTAGGAAACCAATGATCTAACCTATTCACTATAGTGTTAGATGTTTCAGCACTCTTTCTCTTAGAGGTTTTGGTTCTTTTAGGAGCAGACATAGTGAATATGTGAGGAAAGACTATCAGGACAGAGTGTATAGACTCAGAAGAGGAACAACATAGCAAAGCTTAAGGTTGAAGATGAGAATGGTGTGTTTATTCCCTTCAACATAGGCTGTTTATATAGATGAATTTGGGCTCCAAAATTGAAATTTGAAATATGTAATAGTTATTTCTAATTAACCCACTAAAATTATAGCACAGTAGGTTCAAAATTTGAATTTAGTGGCAGTTGGGCAGTTTCAATTTCCAATAAAAAACTGCAGATTTTGCAGTAACTCCATGAATAATCGATTATATGCTTATATAATCGATTAATTCATAAGCAGAATTAGTTCCTGCAGAGGCTGTAATCAATTATTTCGAAGTGTAATCGATTATTCTAGTGAGGATTTGAGTTTTCAGACAGTTTGCATACAATGTAATCGATTACCATTCACCGTAATCGATTATTCCAGTGAATTGAATTTTTATAAAAGGATTTTAAGCTTATGTAATTGATTATTTCGATGGCGTAATCGATTATTCCAGTGACATTCATTTTCTGGGAAAAAAAATTTCATGAAGAATAATCGATTATCCTGCTAATGTAATCGATTACCTAAGCACAAATATCATTCTTAAGAGTTTTTTGAGTTCATTTAATCGATTAATCTGTGTCTTAATCGATTATTACAGTAAAATTATCAGTATGAATAGTGATTATGCAGCAACTTTCGAATTTGTATGATTTTGAGATGAATGGCCAATAAATGATGCAAGTTTATGTAGATGAGCATATACACATCAAGCTTAACACACACTAGATTCATCTAGTATCCCTAGCATGTTTCTAAGTGTGTAGAATCTATCTCTATCCAAAAGTTTAGTGAAAATATCAGCTAATTGATAGTTGGTTTCAACAAACTCAATTTTGATGTTATCCTTTTGGATATGATCTATGATAAAATGATGTCTGATCTTAATGTGCTTGGTCCTTGAGTGCATAATAGGATTTTTGGATATGTTGATGGCACTTGTGTTATCACACAGCAATGGTATCTCCTTTATCTCAACACCAAAGTCTTGAAGTTGTTGCTTCAACCAAAGATTTTGTGCACAGCAGCTTCCAACAGAAATATATTTAGCTTCGGCAGTGGATAAGGCAACACATGATTTCTTCTTGCAGTGCCAAGAAATCAATGAGCTTCTTAACATGTGGCATGTTCCATTGGTACTCTTTCTATCCAATTTACACCCTGCAAAGTCAGAATCAGAATATCAAATCAAGCTGATAAATGTACCTTTTGAATACGAAAGTCCTACTCTTGGTATAAACTTGAGATATTTGAGGATCCTCTTTACTGCAGTTAGATGAGATTCTTTGGGATTTGCTTGATATCTAGCACACAAGAAAACACTTAACATAATGTCAGGTCTACTAGCAGTTAAGTATAACAAGGATCCAATCTTTCCTCTGTATTTAGACTCATCAACACTTTTTCCCTTGTCATCTGAATCAAGATGGGTAGATGTTGCCATTGGTGTTGCAGCATCCTTGCAATTTTCCATTTCAAACTTCTTGATCATCTTTAGACAATACTTGGCTTGACTAAGAAAAGTTCCATTCTTCAATTGCTTGACTTGTAGTCTTAGAAAGAATGTAAGTTCCCCCATCATTGACATCTCAAATTCACTCTGCATTGAGACTGAAAATTCTCTGCACATAGATTGATTAGTTGAACCAAAAATAATGTCATCTACATAGATTTGAACCAACAAGATATCATTTCCTCTTTTCTTGATGAACAAGGTTTTGTCAACTTGACCTCTTATGAAAGATTGTTCAAGCAGAAATTTGCTTAACCTTTCATACTAAGACCTTGGTGCTTGTTTCAAACCATACAAAGCTTTTCTTAATTTGAAAACATGGTTAGGATGTTTGTGATCAACAAATCCAGGGGGCTGGTCTACATATATTTATTCTTCAATGTAACCATTTAAAAATGCACTTTTGACATCCTTTGAAACAATTTGAAATTCATCAAACATGCATATGCAAGTAACAACCTAACGGCTTCTAATCTAGCTACTGGAGCATAAGTTTCATCATAGTCTATGCCTTCCTCTTGGTTGTATCCTTTTGCAACCAATCTAGCCTTATTCCTTGCGATGATTCCACTCTCATCCACCTTGTTTCGAAAAACCCATTTTGTGCCAATAGGTTTATGAGTTGATGTTCTAGGGACTAACTCCCAAACTTCATTTCTTTTGAATTGGTTTAACTCATTATGCATAGCCATTAACCAATGTTCATCTAGCAAAGCTTGATCAATACTTTTTGGTTCAATCTATGAAACAAAAGCCATGGTACAACACAGATTTCTTAAAGAGGATCTAGTAGAAACTCCCTTAGGTATTTCCCCTATTATATTGTCAAGAGAAAGATCTTTAGTTGTCCTCCAATCCTTGTGCTTTTGTAAAGGAGTTGACTGTACCATTACATCATTTGGTTCAGCTTTTTCTTTCTCATTTAGATTATTAACTTGCAAAATTCTTTCTTTTGTCCTGCATCATCATCATACTCCAAATTCTCTTTGGAAGGGTTAGATTCATCACAAATGACATGGACAGATTCCTCAACACACAATGTTCTTTTATTGAAGACCCTATAAGCTTTACTTTGCAAAGAGTAACCAAGAAAAATTGCTTCATCAGCTTTAGAATCAATTTTGCCAAGAGAATCTTTACCATTGTTTAATACAAAACACTTGCAGCCAAATGCTCTTAAATGAGATATATTTGGTTTCCTTCCTTTGTATAGTTCATAAGGTGTTTTCTTCAAAATTGGCCTTATGAGAATTCTATTCAAAGTATAACAAACCGTACTTACAGCATCAGCCCAAAAATGCTTAGGCAAGTTTGTTTCATTTAGAAGTGTTCTTGCACCTTCCTCAAGAGATTTGTTTTTCCTCTCCACAACACCATTTTGTTGGGGTGTTCTTGGAGCTGAAAAATTGTGATTAATTTTAAGCTCTTCACAAAACTTTTCAAAGTATTCATTTTGGAATTCTCCACCGTGATCGCTTCTAATTGAAACAATATTGCAAGCTTTTTCATTTTGAATTATCTTGACTAACTTTCTAAATGCTGTGAATGCATCACTCTTGGATCTTATGAATAAAGTCCATGTGTATCTTGGGTAATCATCTACAATAACAAGCCCATAGAAATTTCCTCCCAAGCTCATGGCTTTTGAAGGACCAAATAAATCCATATGAAGCAACTCAAGAGGTCTAGAAATAGAAACAACATTTTTGCTTTGAAAAGAATTCTTTGTTTGTTTCCCTCTTTGACAAGCTTCACATATTTTATCCTTCTCAAACTTAAGCTTAGGTAAGCCTATGACCAAATCCTTTTTCACAAGCTTATTCATATGATGCATATTTATATGACTAACTCTTCTATGCCATAACCAATTTTTATCAGTTTTACTTACAAGGCAACTAGTCTTATGAATGAATGCATGGTCAATGGACAAAACATAAATGTTACCCTTTCTCTTACCAACATGGATAACCTCACCACTTTGACTGTCACAAATCAAACAACAATTGTCATTGAATGACACTTTAAATCCTTTGTCACATAATTGACTTATGCTTAGGAGATTATGTTTCAAGCCTTCAACATATAAGACATTTCTGATAATAGTTTTGAGGCTGTCTCCTATGCTTCCTTCTCCAATTATCTTCCCTTTGTTATTATCGCCGTAGGTGACAAATCATCCATCTTTTAGTATAACATTTGTAAGCATGAAAATATCACCTGTCATGTGCCTAGAGCAATCACTATCAAGATACCATAGTGATGATTTTGCTCTTAGACACACCTGCAAAATTCAAATCAAGTAACAAGGAAAGGTACCCAATTGAGGTTGGGTCCATAGGGGTTAGCTATTTTCTTTTCCTTTTTCACCCAAACACATTCTCCATTAGGCACATAATATTTTCTTGCATAGCATTTAAAATATGTATGTCCCTTTTTCATGCAATAGTTACAAGTTACAGCTCTTGATGATCTTTCAAAGTAAGCATTTTGATTAATCTTTGATTTATAAAAGCTCCTTTGATTCTTCTGTTTTGGTGGTACAAATATGGTTTTTCCACAAGATTTTGAACCATGTTTGTATCCCAAACCAGAAGTATCTCCAGCATATTTTTGCACACTTAACATTTCAGCCAAGTTGCATTTTCCCCTATACAACCTTCTCAAATGATCAACCAAATAGTTATTTTTTGAAAGAAGTAACATATACTTTTCTCCTTGGCTTCTTTTGAAAGCATCAAACTCATCTTGTAACAATTTGCATTTTTCTGCCTTAGAACCTCTTCTTTCATTCATCTTAAATCTCATTTCAGCTTATTGTTTGCCTTTGCTATCCTTTGAGTCTCATCATGCATTTCATGAAAAGCATCAACAATGTTATCATATTGAGAGCTTACCTCAAATTCAACACTTGAGTAATCATCATCACTCAATGTTGAAGTACAACATACATTTGCTTCTTCTTCATTCTCACTGCTTGATCCAGAACTAGTTGATTCATTATCTTCCCATGCAATGTAGGCTTTTTTTGGCCTTCCTTCTTAATCTTCCTCTCACCTTGTTGTTTCTTTAAGAAAATTGGACATTCAGATTTGATGTGTCCAGGCTTTCCACATTCAAAACACGTAAAGATGGTGGAGGTGTTGCTGTCATTCTTTTTATTGTTGTTGTTGTTGAACTTTTTGAATTTTCTATTTTTGTTCCTTCTCATGAATTTGCTGAACTTTTTGACAATAAGATTCATGTTGTCATCTTCATCTTCTTCACTTGAATCTTCTTCTATTCAACCTTAGATGATGTAGCTTTCAAAGCTATGCTCTTATGTTTCTTTTCTGCATCTTTTGCATTGGTTAGTTGTGACATTTCATTTCATATTCAAGTATCTTACTAAACAATGCAACCATTGATATTTTGGATAGATCTTTTGACTCCTTGATAGCTGTAACTTTTGGTTGCCATGGTCTTGTAAGACACTTCAAGATTTTGATGTTCAATTCTTCAGTACCAAATATCTTTCCAAGGCCAAGAAGATGATTGACAATATGTGTGAATCTTGTTTGCAGCTGAGAAATGGTTTCTGTATTGTTCATTTTGAACATTTCATACTCATGAATCAAGGCATGCTTCCTTGATCTCCTGACTTCATCTGTACCTTCATGAGTTACTTCTAGCATTTCCCACATTTCTTTTGCACTTCTGCATCTCACAGTCTAAAAAATTCATCAGAAGACAAAGCAGATGTTATCATATTTTTAACTTTAAAGTCATATTGCACAACCCTCTTTTCTACATCTGTCATTTCATCCCATTCTTTGGGAACCAATTTATTATCAATAGTTTTCATAAGAACCAAAGGACCTTTTTAAATTGCATTCCATGCACCGGGATCATTGGATTGAATAAAGATCTGCATTTGATTTTTCAAAAAACTAAAATGCTCATCCTCAAACATTGGTGGACGATTGAGAGAAGCTCCCTCTCTAAAGGTTATTTGAGTAGTATTCATTTTCTTTAAAAAAAAAAGTGATCTTGAATGATTTTCAAGAACTAGCTCTTGATACCAATTGAAAATACAATGAATATACTACAAATAAACCAAGAGGGGGGGGGG
>CM023960.1:13659671-13679887 GCA_013407115.1 Glycine latifolia
CATCATGGAAGGCTAAATCATCACTCAATCCAAGGATCCAACCCAAGCAAGAGGGGAATTTGAGTTCTGGTTTAGTATTTCGAAATTCTGTGTGAATGTTCACTTTCTTCTTCAATTGCTATTCTGTTTTCATGATTATGAATGCGTTTAGAATTGAAAGCGGATTAGGTTATGGATTCATTTCCTAATTTCGAATATAAATCACAGATTAATTGGATGATATTTCAATTAGGGTTTGTGGTTTCAATTAATTTAGGGGTTAATTCGATTGAACTGCTTATAATAAAATTGAATGAACTTTCACAGTAGGATAAATTTCTGAGAACGATGATGATTCGAATAGCTTGGTTTGGTGAATTGGATTGATGCTCTTTAATCTGTTTTACATCACTTGTTATCAATTCTGTTAGTTTCTGCATTAATCTTTAATCGTAGTTTGTGTTTTTGCAATTTTCATTTAACGCATACAAACTGTTTGATAAAAATCCCCCCATTATTTACTAGTGAATTGAAGTTGGAACCATATTGATTGTGTCTCTGAGTCGACCTAGGTTAATCCTGTGCTACAAAATTAGCTTAGTTTAATTGTTTTGAAGTCACGCGACAAACGCTTATCAAACCAAGTATTCTAAAGACTTCCTCCTCAGCACCTAATCTCCAAGTCAATTTTCCCTCTTTGACATCAATCACGACCCTTCTAGTTTTGAGAAAGGGTCATCCAAAAATTTTTAGGACTTCTTCACCATCCTTCATACCAAGAATTACAAAGTCAATAGAAAAGATGAACTTTTGGACTTTTAGCAACAAATTCTCCATTATTCCCCTTGGATAAGTAAGGGGCATATCTTAAAGTTGAATGGAAATGTCACTGAGTTGGGTTGTTGTAGCTGCAACTTATTAAAAATAGTATAAGGTATCAGATTAATGCTAGTACCAAAATCACACAATGCTTTATCAAAGGACAAGTTGCCAATGACACAAAGGATTGAGAAACTCCCTGGATCCTTAAGATTAGGAGGCAACTTCTTTAAAATCATAATAAAGCACTTTTCATTGAGGCCAATTGACGCAAAGTCCACCAACTTTGCTTTTTGGCATTTGAGCAATTGCCTCAATGAAAGGAATATTGATATGCAATTTTTCCAAAATTTAGCAAATAACCTATTATGACTCTTGTCTTCTATTCTTTGAGGCAAAGGAAGACTTACTAAGAAGGTGTCGGTACCTTCTTTTTCTGAGCTCTCTTCAATAAGAGATTCCTTCTTAGGTGGCGGAACCACTTTCTCCTCCTTCTTTTGCTCGACCTTGGGTCTCTCGCTCCTTGTAATCACAAGACAAACTTCCTCCTTGGGATTTGTTAGTATGAAGGTGTCCTAGAGACAATCTGATTTATCAGTTAAACACCTTGTACTATTTATTATTTCATGGTTAATAAGAGCAAACTTTATCTTTATCATATTTATGTCTCACCTATATTTATAGCAATATGGCGTTTAAACATAAAGGTCCTAGGAATAGAACAAGTGTACACTCGAGGATCTATGATAGGGATCATGATCATGAGGATTCGAGGACACTACATGTTTATTGCCTAAAACTTGTTCCTAGTCTTGAATCATCAAGAAAGGGCATTAATGATCTCAATAAGACTAGTACGACATCTTCTACTTGTATAGAGATACAAGGTAGGAACCTCATGGAATGCAGGCATGGTGATGCCTTAGCTGATGTCGTGGGTGGATCTGTTGGGGAACAGATGGCACTGAACTGACCCGTCGAGAGACTCCACAAGGATTCTTTAAAATATCATTGGATTTGTAAAGTCTCTCATCGTTTGGTAGTGCGTATGGTCCTAGACTTGAGAATGTCATTGAATACTGTGTCCTAGGGTTATACTTTGAATGTACAACTCTATCTACCTGAAAATGGGGAAAACAATGTACTCTTAGGTATAACCTGAATACATGAGTATAGATGGACATGCCGAAAGGACTCACAATCCCTTACAAGGGATTAGTCGTTCACAAGACCGATAGGGCTTGGATGACTTCTAGTTGACTCAGGAATCTATACATAGTAAGAGATCATGATAAGTCATGATCTGTCTTAGAGTCAATAGAAGAAGAATCCTACTTCCTGTGAAAAGCTATATTTAGTCAATAAAGAGAGATGATATTTTATCCTTGCTCTCTACTAAATGTGAATGACAATGTGAGGGATGATGGAGACACGATATCCAAATTAGAAAGGTAGATCACTTGATCAATTCAATTAGTTATGGGACCGTAGAGCATTGCTAGTGTCTTATGTGGTCATTAAATGAATTGGGCCCGTTAAAAGAGTTTAATTGGTCCAAGTTTATTTATGTCAGTGGCTAATTGGGCCTAATGGTTCACATACAAAGGTTATTCTTTGTTGCAAGTTATAGCGAGTTTGGGCCAATAATTAGTTATTGGGTTTTATCAAGACTATGAGTTAAATTGGGTTAGAGTTTGACTTCAAGCCCACTTGAATCATACACCCTATTTGGTTCATTAGTGATGAAATTGGTTTCTCTACTAATGGGCCCAAATGTGTTGACAAGCATGATGGACCTTGGGCTATGAATCCTAGTAAGTTAAGGAGTTGACTTGACCAAAATAAGTTTTGAGCAAATTTGAAATTTGAAATTTGAAATTTTGAAATTTGAATTCGAATTCAAATTCAAATTACAATTACGAACTAGGATAAGATTGAATTTATATTTGAATTTAAATTTGAAATTTGAAATTTGAATTTGAAATTTAAATTCTATGAGGTTAGGTTGTTGAGGATAATTTAAATTATCTAAATGAATTAATCAATAAAGATTGGATGACGATTCTCTCAACAACATTATCATTTGAATTCAGAATTCAAATGAGTTTTGTTGCAACAAACTTTGGAGGGATGAGAGAGAGAATGAGGCAGTTTTGATGAGAGGATCTTGATAGATTCTTTTCAAATTTTTTGCAACAAATGGATAGGATCAATTCACTTGAATTTTGAATTCAAGTCTTGCAAGAGTGGAACAAACTCAAGGATGTTCTAGTAACATCTTGAATTTCGAAAATCACAACAAACTGAGGCTGATTTGGAGTGCCTATCTCACCTTAAATAGACGCCTATGTAGGGAGGATGAGCGATCAGAAAATTTCGTCCCTTCCTCTCTTGGTTCTGAACCAAGTTCTAGCCTTTCCTCTCCCTCATCTTTTCTCGTCTTTTGCTGCACCTTCACCTGACCTCAAGGCACCATTATAGTCTTGAGAAAAGAAACCAAATACTTGAAAGGCTCACACCTTGCATATATGCACCTAGCAAGCCACCAAGGAGAAGGAGAAATCAAGGAGAAGAAGTTCTCACTTGCAAGAAGGAGATAACCGTATGGATCACCATTGTAGGGCGTCATCTTCTTTGAGCCTTCAAGTGATAAAGGTATTTCTAATACCCAACGTGTTTCAATGAGTAATTCCTAAGCACACATACATGAGGTGCATAGATGGTCTATGTTTCCGCATCAAAATTTTTTTTATTTCCCTCATGTGAGCACACTGCGGTTGGACCAAGGTGCTGTGGTTTTCGAACTTTTAGGATTTGCTTCAATTTGATTGAGAGGACAATGTAACTTGAGCCCTTTGAGGCACAAGAGTGACAAGGTTTGCCACTATTGATTCCAAGGACTTAATCATCTCATCACTCTTGGACATATCCTCCACCATCATCTCCTGCATAGTTAGCTTTCTCTAATCCTACCTAAGCCTTTGATACTAATTATGATTTTGCAAGTAAGGATGTTTGTACACATTTTGGTTCTTCTGCTCTCCCTGAGAAAGGTTAGGATGATCCTTCCATCCTAAATTGGAAGTGTTGGAGTAGGGATTATAATTGTTCATGTCAGAGTGTCTTGCATAATTCACTTCCTGCATTGCCTTGGCAAATGGACAATCTCCTTCTGTATGACCTCTCTGCTCATATTGGTCACAAACAGGGGGTGAGAGAGCAAGTGTCATCATCAAAATATGTATCCTCATCAAGGTCTCTATCTGCTTAGCTAGAACATCCAGCTTTTGATGAATAGTTATGCTAGATGAACTAGCTTCCACTTAGTGCACTCCAGCTAGCCTCTTGAGAATCTTCTTATCTCTAGTACCATTATAGGAATTGGAAGCCATGGCTTTAATAATCTATATTGTTACAATAGCAAGCTTATGCATGAGGTTCCCCCTAAAGCATCATCTAAACAAGACATGTTGTGTTGTGATAGCCCTCTATAGAAAATGTGGACTAGCCTCTGTGTTGAGTAGCCATGGTGTGGACAACTCCTTTGCAGCCCCTTGAATTGCTCTGATGCTTTAGATAATGACTCTTTCTCATATTAGGCAATAATTCCTATTTCTTAGATCAATTGCTAAGACCTTGCTACTGGGAAGAATTCCTACAGGATTTGCCTTGAGCACTGGTCCCAAATGGTAATGCTCGGAATGGATAAATCACCAAGCCAATCTTTAGCTTTACCCGCTAGTGAGAACAGGAAGGCAGCTAATTAGACATAGTAGAGAGTTGTAGCTAGACCTTTCATTTTGTCTGTGAGCCTTTGAAATTTCTGCAGATGAAGAATGAGATCTTTAGATGGTAGACCATGGAACTACATTATGTTGATCATGTTTATCAGTCCATGCCTCAACTTGTAGTTTTGGTCCCCCCAAGTTAAGGAGCAAAATATTGAAGGTCATTCCCACATTGCAGGCGAGATACTCTTGCAAGGTGCACTCTGGTTGTTGTGGATCAACCTCATTGCCTCCACCATCGTTTCCATTGTTTTCTTCAGCCATCCTTCTTCTCCTTGTGTTACTATTGTTCCTACTATGAGCTCTTTCAACCTCGAGATTATGCTCAGGAATTTTAGCCCTCTGAGATCTAGTTAGCATATATTATTAACACAAAAAGAAGGATTAAAATGTAACTGGCAGAAATGGGAAAATTTAAATTGCAATAAAAATTCAGAATTTAAATTAAGAAAAATTATAACACAATAGATAAAAACAAATAAAATAAGTAAAAATATATGAACAAAAATTATTTGATTCACACAAATCAAATTATCCAGGAACTCCATAACCAATCCCCAGTAACGACACTAGAAACTGGATGCATAAAATATGTTGCACAAGGGTAAGTGTACCCTACGCAATAGTATTATGAACTCAAAAATCTGGATATCGTACCCTAAAGACCAATTGTGTTCCTAACTAATTCAATTTGTATAAACTAAATAATTTTGAGGTTTTATCTTATGTTTGAGATTGTTTCACCAATTACCTCAAAGAAATATAAATTAAGTTAAGCAAATAGTTTTAGAGAAAGAAATTTATGAGTGAAGACAAGCCTAGATTATAAGTTTGCACATACCCATTTTCCTCTAATTCCAATTATAAATAAGAATCGTAAGTTAATAATTAATCATCGATTTTGTATTAAGATAATCGTTAGCCTATGGTTAAGGTCTAAAAATACTCTTCCCCCTAAATTAATTCTCAATTGGTCATTTGAGATTTAATTTAAGGTTAAGGATAAATTATAGAAATTTTTGTAAAAAGAATATTCATGCCACCAATTTGATCATGCAAGTTTTATGAACCCTATTGTTCTATAGGTTAGTTAATTGTAAGAAACCCGTAGAAAAAATTTCAATTGCATGTTCCGCTACAAATTGAACTCTTTCTAGTTCATTTATCTTAGCTTGTTTCATTTCTTGTTTCAACTATGCCTAAATTGACTCAACAATTACAGCTTCAATCAGTAGAATCCCATCTATGTCCATAATGGTCTCTTTCTCGACACTCTTCCTGTAAAATTCTTCAACAGACAATGTCTTCAAAGATTCCATAACAACTTTTCCTGAAATTTCTTCAAATGTCTTGCCTTCTAAGGCAGTGAATCTTGCATCTTCATACATCTTCTTCTTTTTCTCTTCAACTGACAAAGTTTTCACAAAGGCAAGGAAACATTCTTCCAAATCCACGGCTTCCTTCATTTCCAAAGTCTCATCCAACTTGGCCTTCTTACAAGCTTCTGCTACAGACTTCTTCTTAGCCTTAGCAAAGCCTGCAACCTTTGTGTTTTAAAAACCGACCCGGTAACTGAACCGGTCAGGGTACTGGGTCACTGGGTCAATGGTCGAACCAGTGGGTCACTGATTGACCCGCATGACCCGGTCAGTGGTCGAACCGGTGGGTCACTGATTGACTCGTATGATTTTATCAGTGGTCGAACCGATGCGTCACTAATTGACCCACATGACCTGGTCTGTACTATAAAATATTAAAATTTTATACATATCTTAAAATATTTAAAAAAAAAATATCACAAATCATAACATAGATAATTAGATACCAAAATATAAAAAAATATCATTGTCCAAGTTTAAACAAACAAATAACAAATATTATAAATATAAGCTAAATAAATTTAAGTTCAAGAAATAAAATTATCAATACAAAATTATAGAATACTAATTCTCACCCAATAACTCATTTTCACTCATTAACTCATACTTATACTCAATGTATTTTTATTCTATATAAATATTATTAACAATTTATAATCATTTTGAAAACAGATTTGAAAAGAAAAATTCACTCTTATATACACTATTTATTCACAATTGACAAAATTTAAAGCTTAATAAAATAGTCATTTTATTCAAAGGAAAAAAATCACTTTAAAAAGATTTGAAGTCCTTTCACATACTCAGTTCATTGCAGAGGATAGATAATTACATGGATCATGTCTTTTCTTTTAGATTTTGGCTTTGATATTCTTGTTCTTTGATTTACATGTTATGTACATATACTATTTACTTACACTATTTGGAATAAGTTGCAAGGTATATACTTTAATTAGTTAGAATTTGAAACTTATTTTATTTGTTATTTAGTTGGCAATCTTCATAGAAAAGTAGTGGAATCGAATACATATATAAAGCAGTGAATAACTTGCTCTACTTGTAAAAGAAAACAATTTGACTGCATTGTAAACAGCTGTCTTGATACTATCAATTCTTGCTTTGAAATTTGAGTAGCCTGGATGAGCTAAAACATCACCACTGATACAATCAATCATTGCTATTAAAAAAACTCCTCGAGCCACACAAACCCCAATAGCCCCCCTCCCCCCCAAATCCTCTACTTTCACGCAACCCCCCCTCTCCCTGGTTCATGCACACCCCATTCCCTCCCAAGAAAAAAACGTCTTCCAGCCCCCCCTTCATTCACACAAACAACCACCCCTCCCCGGTTCACTCACACCCCATCTCCTCCCAAGTAAAAAACGTCTTCCCAAAATCCTTGTTCTGACCACCCACCCCCACTCGTTAACCCACCCTACAGCGAGCACCCTCCCCACCCCTGCACCGCCGCTGCCACCATCACCACAACCACCCGGCGAACAGACAAAAAAACCCCATGCCCCGACCCCGGCGTAAACCAAACCACGCGAGTGCTCGGAGGAGAAGACGAAAGTGGCGGTAGAAGAGATTTTTGTTTTTTTTTTTTAAATAGCGACCCGGTCCGGTTCGCCGGGTCGGCGGTTGAACCATGAACTCGGCCGGGTCACTCCGGGTTGCACCGGGTTGAAAACATGGCCGATCCACTGACAGACTCGACCCAGTCCAGCCACCGGGTCACGGTCCGACCGGTCCGACCGGCCGGGTCGGTCCGGTTTTAAAACACTGCTAATAAGAGTGATATTAGGTTTAGGTTGGGTTTGAGGAGATGGAGAAGGTGCTAATTGAGGTGGAAGCCTAGAGATGGTGAGGGTTGACATGGACAGGTCTTAAGAATCACAACATTGGATTCTTGGTATTTAGAAGGTGAGGCTAGTTTAGGTTAAGATGATACAAGAATCTTAGATATAGATTCTTGTGTTTAGGGTGGTAAGGATGGTGTAGGTTGAAGGTGTTTAATCTTGATGGTTGGCCTTGTGGTTGCAGGTCTAGATTTAGGTTCAGACTTAGAGTTTGGAGCCTTCCTCTTTTGGGTTGTTCTAAGATCTGATGGCTTTGGGTCTAATGGTGGTTGTTTCTTTAGCTTTTTGGTTTAGCTTAAGGGTTTAGATTTAGATGATGGTGGAGGTGGATCTTTTCTTTTTGTGTGTAGTTTGGGTCTATGTTGGTTGGGTTTAAGTTGGACTTTCTCCCCTTATGTCTATTAAGATGTAAATCCAAACTCAATATCAACAAGTTGATCCTGAGTTCCCATTGTCTATCCAACCACAGACTATGGTTCCTTCTTTGTCTCATTCTTGACCTTTCTCTTGATATATTTTTGGGCATATTCTAGGAAATTATCAGCAATCCCTGTCTTTATAACATTCGTATCTTTTAACTATGAGACCGTAGTAGATGGTGTCATCCCAGATACATTAACCCCAACATTTTTCATAGTCCAAGAAAGTAGCATACCAAAAGGAACATGGTTCTTTTTCACTTTGTGGTTGAATATATCTTTGAAGGCTTGCATCAGGTAATAAAAGATGACTTCATGCAGATTCACCTTTTCTCCCACCATATAACCTTGCATGTAGAACCTATCCATGTCACTAACATAGTCTCTCAACCTATGTCTAGGCATCACCATGTTGAACAAGAAATTGTGAATGAGTTTGCACATGTAGGTTAGGTATGGATTCCTCAGGAAGCTAACCATCTGCTTCTTATCATCTGTTACTAGGAATGGACCACTATAGAGCATGATATCCACTATTTTTTGTGTTATCTCCTTCTCTCAATCCTTATCAAACACCAAACTTTCTTCTAAACATCAAGACACAATAGCTATGGTGGAAGGAGAGATGATCGCCTCTTTTCCTTCAATGACACCTTTAGTGTTGACTCTGTCTTGTCGCACAGTTTCTTAGAACAGGGCATAGCAACCATAATGCCAAGAACTCAACTTTTCAAGGAATAATGTCCATCCAACATGACCAAAGATCCCTCTGACTAGAAAGCCCTCTTCTTCTAGACCTTTAAAGTTCACTCATCGTCCAGGGATGAATGACTCTTCTAGGAATATGCTTTTGGCATCCTGTTGGGTGCCATTGTTCACAAAGATTGCAACTTGTTTAGTAAAAATATTAGTTTTTTTCAAATTTGATATCTTAGATGCATGGAGAAATACAGAGTGTTATGAGAGTTCAAAGTTTCAAAAGAGTCTCTAAGTGCTAGCCTTTGCCTCTTATATGTTTTGAAAATATAGAGAGAGAACTAAACAGTAATGGTTCAAATCTCATTAAAAAAATTTCAAAAAGTTTTCAATCCTGGAAAAAAGTGGGGTGCATGTCTTTTAAGAAAAACCTTGCAGTTACAATCTTTGAGAAGACATTTTCCTTTCTGTGTGTATACTTGAGCGCACGTTGGTCCAAACAGGTTAATGAAGATTTATGAGATGATGCAATCATCTGAAAAATAATGTTATGCATCATTAATCTATTAGGTCAACTATATTTAAATGTTCCCTAATACATACGAAGCGATCTTCAAACAAAGGCTTAGTGAAGATATCAACCCATAGGTGATCTATGTCTACAAACTTTATATTGAAAACACCTTTTTGCATATAATCACAAATGAAATGATATCTTATCTCAATATGCTTAGCCTTTGACTGTTGTATGGGATATTTGGACATATTGATCGCACTAGTGTTGTCACAATATACTGGTATATTGTTCTCCAAACTAGAGTAATCTTCTAACTAATACTTTACCCATAGTAGTTGTGAGCAACAACTTGCAGTAGACACATATTCAACTTCTAGTATAGACAAAGCGATGGAGTTCTGCTTCTTACTTGCCCAAGATATCAGACAAGGTCCAATATAGTGGAATCCATCACCTACTATTTTTCGTTCAACTCTGTCTTCTGCATAGTATGCATCACAGTATCCTACTAACCAAAAATCTTGATTTTTCTTATAGAACACACTTTGGTTAGTAGTGCCTACCAGATAAAATAAGATCCTCTTAACACTTTTGAGATGTGACTTTTGAGGATAAGACTAAAATCTAGTGCACATACATACACTATACATAATATTAGGTCTACTAGGAGTCAAATACAAAAGTGAGCCAATCATACCTATGTAGATTGTTTGATTTATTGTTTACCTGATTCATCTTTACTCAAAAGTTGGAAGTATGCATAGGTGTTTTCATTGGTTTGGCACCTTCCATCTTGAACTTCTTCAGAAGTTCTTTAGTGTATTTTTATTTATATATATATACACCTCTGTTGTCTTGCTTAATCTGAAGCCCCTAGAAATAACTTAAGTTCTCCCATCATGCTCATTTGAATCTTATTTTTCATCAAATTAGAGAAATCCTTACACAAAGATTCATTAGTAGCTCCAAAAATAATATAATCTACATATATTTGAACTATAATGAAATCTTTGTCAACTTCTCCTCTAAAAAATGTTGTATCCAATTTGCCTCTCATAAAACCATTTTTCAAAAGAAAAGAACTCAATTTGTCATACCAAGCACAAGGTGTCCGTTTCAAACCATACAAAGCTTTTTTAAGCTTTAAAAACATGGTCTGAAAGAGTATGATATTCAAAACATAAGGTTGTTTGACCTACACTTCCTCTTCAATAAAGTCATTTAAGAAAGCACTTTTAACATCCATTTGAAAAAGCTTTACATTTTCATGAGTAGCAAAAGCGGACATGATTCTTATAGCTTCAAGTCCAGCAACAGGAGCAAAGGTGTATGTGAAGTCTATATGTTCTTGTTGATTATAGCCTTGAGCTACTAACCTAGCTTTGTTCCTTACTGTCTTACCTTGTTCATCCAATTTATTTCTAAACACCCATCTTCTAATGATGCTTTTGTTTTCAGGCTTGGGAACAAGGGTCCAAAAATCATTTATGGTGAACTGGTGGAGTTCTTCCTCCATTGCAATGATTCAATTATCATTCGTTAGTGCTTTATCTATCGTCTTAGGTTTAATTTCAGACACGAGAATATACGACACAAGATCTTTAAATGATAATCCGGTTCTAACTCGTTCAGTCTGATCTCCAATGATCTGATCTTGAGGGTGGTAGTTAACAAATTTCAAGTCCTTCATTTAAGGTTGTTGATCAAATAATTCACCAATTTTGGGAAGAATTTCTTCAGACTTTTTGACTACAACTTCTGTAGGTGCAACAGATGAACCAATCTGAATATCTACAAAATCATTGTTAAGATCTGATTTCTTCCTATCAGTCATTAAACTACCATTGAAATTAACATGGATGGATTCTTCTACAACTAAAGTTCTTGAGTTGACCACTCTGTATGTATTACATGTATCAGAATACCTTAGGAAGATTCCTTTATCCACCTTGGATCAAATTTTACTAGTTGATCTCTAGTGTTTAGGATAAAACACTCACATTTGAAAGGATGGAAGTATTAAATATTGGGTCTTCTATCTCTATAGATCATAACGAGTCTTTCTAATTAATGGTCTTACTAATATTTTGTTTTGTACATAGCAAGTTTTGCTCACTACTTTTGCCCGAAAGTGTTTAGGAAGTGAGTTTTCACAAAGCATGATCCTTGTTGAATCCACATCCTTGGTTTTAATTATGATAAACCATTAGCAATGCAAATTGAAAGGATGATGGGTATAAGTGATATCTAACATACTGCTTAAGTGTTTCTGTGTTATGTGTCTTAAGAAGTAGATATGTTCATTCATTCTGAAGTGCTCAAAATGTTGATTAAAAAGGTTGCCTCATAATAGTTGTCAAGAGTTGGGAACTTATAAGACTTCTTAAAGCTCATATGCATGATGAAGAATGGTTCTCTCTGAGTACTACATCAAGATGATGAAGAACTTGACTCTGAAGAACTGAACATCATAATGGTTCAGAATACATCTCAAGGACAACATCAGATCTTCCATATGATGTCACACATACAAAGAGCACATTAGAAGACTGAAGTTGACAACATCTCTTTTTCCACATGTTGCCATACATACTGAGGACACTTGCACATTCCTCACTTATTTCTCATCTTTGTATGAAGGCAGGTTTGGAGATTCCTGACGAGGAGCCTGAGGATGTAAAGATAGCCTCCGTCATGACGCATAAGACTTATCTGGCTGCGGTAGAGAATGCGTGGCAAGAGCAACTGATTCGAACTTCAAGGTTACAACCTGAAGAAATTGTTGAGAGGAGTCCCCGTGGTGAGATTCCTCAAGCAGAAGTTCGAGCACCGCCACCATCTTCTTCCACTACTGCTAGAGCCTGACGTCATGAGTTGGTCTATGAAGATTCTCCAAGTTATTTGCAGATCCAATCCCACTTGGAGCATCAGACTAAGTTGATAGAGAACTTATGCAGGCATTTCTCCATGGAATTCACTCCTTACCAGTCACAGCAACCAGCTGCATCCCATGTTTTTCCTGTACCTTCCCATCCTTCTCAGCCATCAGCTGCACCTGTTGCAGCATCTCAAGCTACTGATGATGACACTATGGAGGCCGAGGAGTGACATTTTCAGAAAATTGAACAATATTTTAATTGCTTTTCTATTTTTATGTTTACCTTATTTTATTTCATTGCTTGTGGAACAATTTTAATTTGCAGTAATTTATATTATGGATATGTTTGAATTAGTTTTAATTTTAGTTAAATAATTCTGTTTAGATTGATTTTGGTAGTACAAAGATGACTTTTTGATTAATGTAGATGTGTTTCCCTTAGAATGAAAATTATTGTTGGGGACAACAATGTTTAAAATCTGGGAATGGGGAACGCATATGCGTTATTTTGGAAAAATCATATTTGAAGAAACAATTGATGTTTAACAGAATTTAGAATAAATTAGAAGTTAGTTAGAAAATAATAAAATTTTTAGAGTAAATTAGAATTAGTTGATAGTTAGTTTAGTTTAGTTTATCGTCTTCTTAGAATTAGAAGAATAAAATGTTAGAGCATGTTATGCTAATTTTCAGATTTGGAATTGCTTATGTAGTGATAAATTAGATTGAATGATTATTGTTTTGGAAGTATATAGGAGATAAGTAGGGTATAGATTTGCATATTACATGATTAGAACTAGGTTAGTTTTTGTGATTGAAGTACATTATGAAAAAGAATAGGATACTTGATAGGAAATTAAAAGAATCTAGCTTGATACCATAGCCCGTGAGGATTGAGCCTATATACAGAAAATTTTCTTTTCAGAGTGACCTCAATGTGAATAATACTCTAGAACTTGACTTGTTTCTCTACAATACTTGCAGGGTTGATATGATAAAGGTAATTTATTTTTTTAAGCTAGAGCCAAATGACCTTACCTTAATAATTTTCCATTGTTAAACCTCTTTGAGCCTATGCCTTTTCTATTCATTCACCTGACACTTAAAACTTCTCTTTGACCATCTTAATTGAGATTGGAAGAAGGAGAGTTAGAATCAAGTCTACTAGATATGAAAAAATAGAAAGATGAATGTCCATAGGAAAGGAAACAAAGGGTAAGAGGAAAGACAAAGTTACCTAAGAAGACAATTTTGGTTTGATGTTGAAGTGCCAACAAAACAGATCTGGCAAAAACCAAATCCAGTGAAGAATCCAGTTGGGAAGTAACAAGTCTGAAATACCAGTTGGTGGATCTAAATATATTTTCTCATTCTCCCTGTTATAGTGTTTTAAAAAAGGAAAAATAAGAGAAAAGAGAAGATAGAAGAAATAGAGACAAAGGAAAGATCAGATGAATAAAGAAGACATGAGAATAAGAGTGGTAGACTGGCTAAGTGGACTTGACTAATTCTAACAGAATCCAATCTCAATGTTAGCTACTATCCAAATTATTACTACCCTAAGCCAGGCCAAGTTACAACCTTGAAAAGACCTTTTGATTAACTGTGCATTTATTCATGTTTCTTATTTTCAGGAACTTGAGAATATAGTCAAGCCTATGGTAGTATTATAGCTTTGGAGGAATTGAGAGATTATATTTACCCAAAACACTTGAGTGATGAGTGATTTATATCTCTAGTGAGGGGTATTCAAGTTAAGATTCTGTGATTGATAGACTTGAAAAGTATTCTTGAAATTTTCATATGGAATTCAATTGCATTTAACAGAATAGTTCTAAGATTGTGTATGTGATGATATGCTTGAGTATTGAATATAGTTTCCATTGCAATAATGTTTTATTGCTGAGGACAGCAATATCTAAATCTGGGAATTATTTGATATGTTGCTAGCATATGTAGTTTTTAGGGCAAATTCATTAAAGGAATAAGCATAAAATGTCAAATAAATGCTAGAATAAGTACAAAGTTCATCATTATTGTGTTTATCACTATTTTCGGCAATTTTGATGTTAGGAGCCAAGAAAAGGAAGAAAAGAAGCAAAATAAAGAGCTAAGTAGTTCTGGAGTCTCGCGCCAACCGCCCCAAGGCCACGCCAATCGCATGGAATTTACTGGAAGTTGGCGCCAGTCACGCCAGAGTCACGCGGATCGCGCCAAATGTACTGGAAGCTGGCCCCAGTCGCGCCAGAGCTAGCGCCAGCCGTGCGGGCAACGCTGGGAAATACGAATTAGCTTAAAGATAACATAAGAATAAAAGATATTAGGGTTTTTATGACCTAAATATATATAGGAAAGTAGTAGGACGTTTCTAGAAGACGAACACAGAGGCAGAAACAAGAAAAGAAGGCATTGAAGGAGATCAAGAAATGAGGAAGATCAAGAAGAAAGCCAAGATTGAGGGGTTTGGTTATTCTTCATTCTTTGTATTCATTCTTTTCTACCTCATCATCATTGTATTCAAGCCAAACATAATCATGCCTGGCTAATTCCTCTTTGATTGTGGTTAAAGCCAAAGCCAATGTGAACTCTTATGTAAATTGAATTGGTATTGATGCAGTTTATAATAATTGTTTTGCTCTATCTTGTTCTTTAATGATTCTTGCCTCAATAGACTTGATCAATCTGTTAGGGTTCCAAGAACTAGGGTTCACAATAGGAATATTGGGATTTTTGTTTAGTCTAGTTATGTCCAAGTCACATTGGACTATACTAAACAATTATATTCCTAAGGTTTTGATGTTAACAAAGTATAAATTTTATGTACTAATCTTTCTTGTTTAAGTTAAAAATTATTTTATATCTATGAGATACAAGCAAAAAAGCATCAACATAAGGGTTCTGGACGATAGGCAAAGTATTAGTCACTGGACAGTATTGCTTCTACGTCCAACCATGCAAAGACAAGTGTTTTCGCACTCGGCTCACAATTCAAAAGCAATGGATTATCTACTCAATCCTTAAGAACTAAAAACAATCACAAGAAAGTAACATTCATAGATTCAGTAATAAACTTGTGTTTTATCGCACAAAAAGGAAGATTTAAAATGTCTTGTCTTAACATTCTTAATTCATTTTGTCTTATGTTGTTAATGTTTCTTTTGATTTGTACGCTTAAAGTCAGCTCAGAGCATTAGGCAACACTGAAAGATTGTACTTGTTTGAAGATATGCTACAGAAAGCATGTGTGGTCCCCACTCTTTCTACACAATATCGACCTTGTGTCCACCACCAAAGCTATTAAACAACATCTAGCTAGGATATCTCAATGGATCAAAGCTCTAAAGTTTATATAAAGCCTAAAGATGTTCATGTTAAGGTTGTCGAAAAATAAGAGAATATTTTGAGACAAAACCAACAAGTGTTGTAATGTTGTTAGTCCACTAGACGAAGAAAACTTGAGTGAATTAAGTGAATATTAGCATTGCTAAGTTAGTGAGTTTCATTCTACTCAAGCTTATTGTGTAAACACTCATTGAGTGTTTAGAATACTTTTTCTATCATACATATAGTGTTTGTGAAAGCCAAGAGTAGTTTAGTGACAACGAATACTTGGGTGTAGCCAAAAGTGACATTGAGAATACTTGGTCGTAATCAAAGATTTGATTAGTGTAAACCTTCATGGTTTGAAGGAGAACTGGATGTAACCCAAGAGTTGGGGTAAACTAGTATAAAACCTTTGTGTTTTTATTATTGCTTCTATATAATGAGTTCTTTTCTTTAAGTCACTTCTACACTATCATATCCAAGTTTTGCAAACTGGTTTTTTAAGCACAAAGCTATTTGAAATCCTGTGGACGAAACTTTTTTTCCATTGATATTTTCTTTAAGAAAAGCTTTTTATTATTTTCAGAAGACTAAATTTTATCCATCATAGTATTTAACTCCCCTTCTAGTGTGTTTCAGGTATTTCACAAAAATTCCTTAAAATGTTATATTGTTGGTGGCTTTGGTCTTAGTACTAAATGAATCACTTTCTTTTCTCCATTTCATTTTTAGTTATTTTTTAATGATTAATGATGTGTGGTTTCTTATTTTCAATGTATCTTTGGTTCAACTTATTTTGAAGAAATAATCACTTGATTTTGCTAGCTTCTCAAAGGAAAGAAAGTGATTATTTCCCAAAAATAGTGGTTCCCAAAGATTCATGCAGCATTTTTTTTAGTTATTAAAACAATAAATTGAAGTAAAAAATGAAATTGCAAGCATTTGTCGTACTTCCATATGTCTCATTCTCAAATGCATGCAAGATTGCAAACACATGCTTCTTATATGAACTTCATATATGACAAATTGGAACCACTAACATACTTAATATGTTTTTCATGCTTATGTGCCTGGCATTCTGGGATCACATTGATAATAAACAACTTGGAGCCACTAAGGCTAAATGGTCTATGCCTAGTGAATGGTCTCCAAATGGGTGCTATTTCATGACCGCTGCAACAGCTCCAAGGCTTCAAGTTGACAATGTGTATGTAATATATGGCCATTAGTGTAAAATGGCTAGAAACATGCAATCTTCTAACCGTGGGCACATTATTTTTTTTAGTGTAAACTGTCATCTTGATCAGCCACTTTATTTGTTCCCATTGATTTGATCATAATAGTCAATGATTAATTTAAACAACACTTAATGGTCTTATTGGACAATAACTCATAATTTATAGGAGAACATTTTACTAATTGTAATATGTTGATTTCCACTTTTTTGGTGGTCATAGTCTTATTCACAAACAGAGGCCTTTGTGTTATTTTTTATTTTCTTTTATTGAAGGATCAATATTTTTCACTACAATGGGTCATTGTACTTCAAGAAGATGTTTGACAAATTGTACAAAGTTAGTAGTGTCTTGAACTTCTGCTGATTGGAAACTATTTTAAGGTTGATTGGAAACTAGAGTCGCCCATTAAGTTTGGCGATATTGTCGAATTAATTACGTCTCTATTTTTACTTAAGATTTGGAATAACTGATAAAATAGAATATCATGTTATTCTTATTTATCTTTGATGTCTTCTTCTTCTTCTGTTAGTTATGTGTTGTTCAAATATTCATTTAATTGAATCATATATGCAATAATTGCTTAATTTCTTGGTTAGTCACGTTTGTTATTTTTCTTATGGACTAATTTAAATGTTTTAATTTTCCTTTTATTTAGGAGCTGGAGTGGCAGGGAAGTCCACAATATTTAAGCAGGTAAGAAAATGCATTGTTGTCCTTGTTTTTAGCTTTGTATATGTAAGGTTTTAGGTGTCCACGTTGGCATTTTAATATAATAATGACATTATTAAGAGGTAGTTTTGATAATAACAATCCTGCCACAGATCCAGGTTCGCGTTTCTTAAAGTGAGTATTAATAAGGAACTCAGATTAGTGTGGCCGGGTGGACCCTTTAGAGGGGTAGCAACACCTTTATGGAGCAATGCTGACGTGGAGGAAATGTTATTGAGGTCAAAATCCGAACGAGGTCGGATGAGGTCGGATAAGATCGGTAGAGGGCGGAACCTTGGACTTGAGGAGTGCCAAGGCAAGAACCCAAACGAGGTCGAATAAGGTTGGTAGAAGGCGGAACCTTGGACTTGTGAAGTGCCAAGGTAGGAAGCTGAACGAGGTCAGATAAGGTCAGTAAAAGGCGGAACCGTGGACTTGTGGAGTGCAAAGGTAGGAACCTGAATGAGGTCGGATAAGGTCGGTAGAAGGCGGAAACTTGGAATTGTGGAGTGCCAAGGCAGGAACCCAAACGAGGTCAGATGAGGTCGGATAAGGTCGGACAAAGGCAGACCCAACACTATGCAATCGATTACATAAGCGTTGTAATCGATTAAAATAGACCACACTTGACTAATACATCAGGTAAGGCCTTGATCGTATGGGTCCCATGAGTCTACACGAGGGTATCCGGACTACGATTCCGAGTTGTACAAGGTAGGCTTTTGGTGAGTGGTCTGAAACCAGCAGCGAGTGTGTACGATGACTAAGTTAGATTTGACATCTGGCATTATTGGCGCGTGTGTCACGTTCCAGGGTAATTTATACAGACCACTTCTCTCCATTTCCACAAAACACTATCGTCTTCTTCCTTTCTCCATTTCCTCCAATTCCTAGTGAGAGAGATTTCATAGCCACTTACCCTTGACCAAACACCCTTGCACGCAACTGAGAAGTTGAAAGGAACCACCCCGTAGTTAGGTTCCAACATTAGTTTCTCCAAAGACCTTTAGACAGAGAGATTGTCCTCTCCAATAACTCTCACAGTGCTTTGTCTTCGAGGGAAAGAAAGCTTTTTGGGACTTTCAAGCTTGGAGATGTTGTTCTCTAGCCTTCCCGGAAGCTATAGAGGTAAGACACTCACGTCTTACCGATTAGCTTGAGTCTGTGTTTTGAGAGGTTTAGAGACCGTGTGGGCCTGAGCAGGATGGCTTGCATGCAACAGTTAGTGATCGTCTTGGACTATTTTCATGCAACTAGTGTTAATCGTTTCGTCTTCTTGCATGCTTTTGCAGAGCGTAAACAAGGGACATAGGCGGTCGCGAACTCGAGGCCGGGAAGAACCAGCGTAACTCTTAGAGCAGGTTAGTTCTCCGTTCTTAGGAGTTTTTCCCTTGACCGTGTTTCACCATACTCCGAGGAGTGATGGTCCTTATATATTATGATGCATATGGTATTGAACTTGTGTCTTACTGCTTTTGGTTAATAACATGTATATGATGATATGTTGTGTGCTTGACGAGTTTCTCTGGCCAGTAGAAAGGACTAAATATGGACTTCCCTTAAACCCAAAGTCATGGGGAACAACTCTAAGTGGTCAATTAGTATATATGAAAACCCTGAGAGAGTGTGCTCTTATAAGGATGATCCTCTCTTAGGAGAGCTATATACGTTCGAGCAGACTCCTGAGAGAATGTGCGCTTCAGAGTGGTTGCGGATGTCTTGGGAGAATGTACCCTTAAGTGGATGATCTTCCCCAGGCAAAGATATATAGAGAATATGCCCTTAAGTGGATGATCTTCTCTTGTTATATCCGTGTTGTTATGTACATGTTATGCTTTTTATGACAATCGGGATGACCGGATTATGTGACGCCGGGTTTGATGCTATGCGTCGTGTAAGGCGAAACCGAGGGAGGAGAAGCCTCCAAGGACCCAGAGTTTACTGAGATTTACATTTCACCCCGGTTGGGGATTTTATGTTTTGTAGGTGATGAGCAGAGAGAGGACGGTGGATCCCGAGCCAAGAGGCCCAGGTAGTGAGGCAGTCCGAGGGATTTCGGACAAAAGCCCCAGCCGGGAAGGGGTTTTGAGTGAACCTTAGTTTTATTTTGAGAGCTTGTTGGTTCACTATTTTGTTATGTACATATATATGCACTTTGTACTGATAGAGTGCCTTTAGTTAAATATTTTTTTATATCATTCTTAGCTTATTTGACTTCTCTTGGACTTTTATTTTCCTATTCTAATTCAGTTTTTGTCTTAGGCAAGTAAGTGGACTTAATTGCTAATTGGTGCGTATTTTTGGACTTTTGCTCACTTGACATATCTGACTTGTGCAGGGCCTACAGAGTGCTACAAAACTTTGAATGGAGCGTTCTAGGAGTCCCTGGAAAGATAACAAAAAGATCTACAAGTTTGCTAGATATAGCCCGAGGCCAATTCTGTCATTTGGAGGGTGATTTTAAGCTTCGAAATCGGAACCTCTGCACTTATAATTTTAGGCTGCGAATTTGATTTTATGGTTGTAAATAGCAAATAATTAGAATTGATGGGTTTTGTTCATGGCCCATTCTTTTCTTCAGACTTAGTCACTAATATGTAGTGACTAAGTCT
>CM023960.1:13679987-13792397 GCA_013407115.1 Glycine latifolia
CCCCCATACCTTGGTCTTGATGAAAAACCATCCCTTCTAGCTTCAATCTTATTGAGTGCTCTGTCCTCTACATTTTGCTTCTCACGCCTATCCAGATGATGAGGATTTGTTGCTTCTTTCATCCTTCCTTTCATTCCTTTCCGGAGGATGGTCAGTATGGCTTGGCTTTACTTCCACCATCAAAGCTGGATTTTTGTTGGGGGTATGGAAGAACCACACCACTTGCCGAGTCTGTAAGGAAAGGGGTGCCATAGTCATTGCCTCTTATGCTAGCTCTGGACAATGACTTTTTAGCTTCCATATCTCCTAGTTTTTGCCTGATTTGCTTGCTTACTTCTGTGAAGTATTTTGCTTTAGCTTTTAAGTCAATAACCTAAAAAATGAATAAGAAAAGGTTACAATACACACATTATACAATTATAATACCAAAGTGGTAAAACATTTACAAATAAAATTATTCTACTTATACCATATTTTTTATGATATTAATTTTTTTCCATCGCTCTTCACAGTTGGGTTAGGCAGGGTACTTGATTTTGTTTCATCAGTTGTGGACTATTTGAGAACATTACCATCAGCAAACTTGTTGGAGTTTTTTGTGCCTATTGTTAGAGGTATTGATCAAATGTTACATTTTTAACCTTGTTACATCTTAATGTTTGGCATTTATTTGGTTTATTTGAAATTGTTATGCATTGTTAGTGAACCGTAGTTTCCCGTTTGAGATTGAATAGAATGATTAATACCATAGTTAATGATGTCAACATTGTTATAAGTATCACAACACAATAACCATGGACCGCAGTTGGATGAAAGCATCATGAATTACCGACGAGTATGAGAAAGGGGTTGAAGAATTCTTGTAGTTTGCTGAGGTTAATGCACCATGTATTGGTTGTAATTTTTTTTGCCCTTGTATTAAATGTGGGAATGGGAGAAGACAGTCTTCGAATGACGTTCGGTCACTTCTTATATGTGACGGCATCATACAAAATTATACTAAATGGATTTGGCATGGTGAATTGTATGACATACCAACAATGTCTCAGACGCCATCTATTGATGAGGTGTTCAGATGTCGAATAGAAGAAATGATATGTGACATTGGGCAAAAGGGTTTTCATGAAGCACATGCACCTTATTATGACCAAATACAAAGTGGTTCAAAGAAGCCATTGTATGCGGGGTGCATAAAATTCACATGTATGTTAGTAGTGTTGGTTTTTGTCAACTTAAAGGCAAGATTTGGGTGAAGTGACAAAAGCTTCAATGTGTTGCTTGTATTATTGAAGAAGATGCTTCCTGAGGATAACGTACTCCCTAAAAATAACTACGAGGCCAAGAAGATATTATGTCCAGTGGGTTTGGAATACGAAAAAATTCATGCTTGCCCGAATGATTGCATACTGTACAAGAATGTTTTTGCTACATTGCGCAATTGCCCCACATGTGGGTTATCACCGTACAAAATGAAGGACGACGACACAAGCATTGATGCAACCACAAAGAACAACCGTCCAGCGAAGGTGTGTTGGTATCTTCTCATTATTCCAAGGTTAAAACGGTTGTTCTCAAATAAAAATGATGCAAAAAATGTTAGGTGGCATGCAGAAGGTAGAATAATTGATGGATTAATGCGCCATCCTGCTGATTCTCCCCAATGGAAGACAATTGATTGTTTGTATCCTAATTTTGGGGATGACCCTAGAAACCTGAGGCTTGCTCTTGCTTCAGATGGTATGAATCCTTTTGGAAGCTTAAGCACAAACCACAGTTCATGGCCAATTTTGTTGATGATTTATAACCTCCCTCATTGGTTGTGCATGAAGTGAAAGTACATGATGTTATGCATGATGATAACCGGTCCAAGACAACCCAAAAATGATATTGATGTCTATTTTACTCCGTTGATTGAAGACTTGTGGAATTTGTGGGTTGACGGCGTTGATATGTTTGATGCGCATGTCCAACAGAATTTCAAGTTGCGTGCAATGGTTTTTTGTACAATTAGTGACTTTCTGACGTATGGAAATTTAAGTGGATATAGTGTAAAAGGACATCACGCTTGTCCTATTTGTCAGAAAGAAACAAGCTACGTCCAACTAAAACATGGAAAGAAAAAAAATATACAATAGGCATTGCAAATTTCTGAAACCTTATCATCGTTATAGGCGACTGAAAAAAGATTTTAATGGGAGCCAGGAGACTGAAAGTGCCCTCATACCATTAGATGGAAATGAAGTGTATGATTGTGTGAAGGACATTATGACTATCTTTGGGAACACGCAAAAGAAAGATGCATTGCAAAAGAACATCTGGAAGAAAAGGTCAATTTTCTTTTATCTTCCATACTGGTCCGATTTACATGTTAGACATTGTATAGATGTGATGCATGTTGAGAAAAATGTATGTGACAGCTTAATTGGAACCCTACTTAACATTAAAGGCAAGACCAAGGATGGTTTGAAGTGTCATTAAGATTTGGTTGAGTTAGGTATACGTCATCAATTGCATCCCATATCAGAGGGTCACCGAGTGTATTTCCCCCCAGCATGTCACACAATGTCCACAAAAGAGAAAAATATTTTTTGCAACTTTTTGCGTAGTGTGAAAGTCCCATAAGGATACTCTTCAAATATAAAGAGCCTTGTTTCCGTGAAAGATTTGAAATTGGTTGGCTTGAAATCTCAAGACTGCCACTTCTTAATGCAACAATTGTTACCCATAGCCATTCGTGGTATCTTGCCTGACAAAGTTAGGGCTGCCATCACTCGTCTATGTTTTTTCTTTAATGGAATTTGTAGCAAAGTCATTGACCTAAGACAGCTGGATGTGTTGGAGAATGAGGCTATCATTGTGCTTTGTGAATTGGAAATGTTCTTTCCTCCTACTTTTTTTGACATAATTGTGCATTTAATTGTTCACCTTGTTAGGGAGATTAGGTTATGTGGTCCGGTTTTTTTACGGTGGATTTATCCTGTTGAGTGGTACATGAAGGTCTTCAAAGGTTATACCAAGAATCATTACCGACCAGAAGCTTCAATTGTTGAACGATACGTTGCCGAATAATGTATTGAGTATTGTTCCGAGTACGTTCCAGATATTAGTTTAACAATCCCAACGGTCAAAAGTTACATATATGGGTTAGAAACCTATATTTAAAATTTAAAGACAATCCAACGATTAAAGAATTCAGAATGGTAATTTTACTAAAATAAGTTTTCGGGTCAAACTCAGAATCACACAATTCAATGCAACTCAAGCAAACTCCACATAACTTGACATCTACACCAAGCAATAGCACAATGATAATTTACACAACAATCATTCAACTAATACAAACTTATCAAACAATCAAATAAGACAACAATCACATTAAGCATCTATTTTCAATTTATCAAAATTTCAGGGTGTTACACCCCCAGGGACTGGAAAGACATTGCTGGCCAAGGCAATTTCACTCCAGTTGGGGTTCCTTTGTTATCCCTATGTTGATCAAAGTTCTTTGAGATGTTTGTGGGTGTAGGGGCCAGATTCATGACGGATTACTTTTGGAAGGCCAAGCAAAATTGACCATGTTTAATATTCATTGATGACATAGATGTTGTAAGGAGACAAAGAGGTACAAGTATAGGTTGAGTAAATAATCAAAGGAAGCAAACAATGAATTAGTTGAACATTGAAATCGATGGTATCACTGGAAACACTAGACTTATAGTCATTACTGCTACCAACAGACCTGGAATTGTTGATTTTGCATTGCTTAGACCTGAGAGGTTTGATAGACAGGTATGTGGCAGCTAACAGGCGTTTAGAACAATTTTGAGAGTGGAAAAATTGCAAGTGTTTCATATTTTGCAACACTTAAACTTGTTGTCTTTTAAGTGTAACCTATAAACATTTGTACTTTGTAGCACACTGACCCCATGCCATGATCCAGTAAAGTCACTCTAGTTCTAAGAGGCCATGTTCGGGGCTTAACATGCTTTATACTAGGTGAAGATCCATGTCTCATCTGTAAGAAAAAACATATGTTTGATAGGATAGTTGGAGGCTTAGGGGGAAGAGAAGCATAGGGAGTTCTATTTGTTGTAACTGAGATAACAATTGGAGTTGTTGGGGACTTGAAATGAATTTTACAAATAACAACACAAGTTAGTACTATCAACAAAATATGGACATTGATTCAATACTCTCTAGTCAGTTTTCCATGCATTGACTGATCGTCCAGTGCAAAGTAGTGATGTTGTGCTAAGGATGCTGGCTAGGAAATTTATGTGAGTCAGACATCCCAAACTGTCCAAACGGACAATTGAAGATTCAATTCAACAATTAATCGAAACTATGTGTAGTAATGACTGAATTGAACCTTAAAAGAGAAACTAAGGTTGATTCAGAATGCAGTGAATTTAATTATAAAACAATACTAAAAATATATAAAGAAGCATGTCATAATATGATAACTATGACAGACTACAAATACCTCAAAAAATGGTAAATAACCAAAAGAACCATTGGGGTGATGGGAGAAGAAATATACGAGGTTGTCTTAAGTGATATTAGCATAAGAGAAAATAACCCTGGAGGTGCGATCTTAGTCAAAAAGTTTGACCTAACACAAAAACCAACATTTAGTTAAAACAATATGAAACAAATATAGCCTGTAACATGTATTTAACTAATATATTTAGCTGTGTAAAAAAGAGGATGCTCTTATTGGGGATACACATATATATCATCATTCAATGACTTTGTAATTTTTCATACAGAGGTGCATGAATTATTTATAAATTGCAGTATTAACTCTATGGTAAGAGCTAAAAACAATTGGCTGACTTGAGCCACTATGACAATGTCCTGTGCACTTTAAGCCTGGATTAACGCAATGTAGTCAACAAAGAACACTAATGACATTAAGTTCACGCAGATAGAATGGACAGTAACTTCTTCAAAAGCAGTTGAAATAAACAAAATATTTATGTCATTCATAATCCAGTTTGAAATGCATATCAATAATGCAACCCTCTTAAGGATATGTACATTGCATTTGCACCTAAAACTTAGTTGCAGAACTCTAGATCAAATAAGTATGTACAAAAGGGTCAGTCCTTTTAATGAACATGCAGACGCAATTGCAAAAACTAGACTGATAAGAGAAACAAAAATCCTTACCTTAGGATAGCAATATTGACGTACAATTGTCTGCTTGTTTATATTCACATAAAGTTCGCACGACACTGTTGCCTGCATTTAGCATACAGTATTTTAGTTTTCAAAGGTATATAATAGGCAGAAGCTAGCAATAAAACTATTCATGTCAATTTCCAGTAAATACAACACGTTGTTTTCACAAGTTCCACCCATCAAATAAGAGGTGGCCTTTACATTAAGCACTGCTGTCCAAAATAAAGAATTTAAAATTCAAGGGACTTTCAAACTTACAAAGAGGCTTATCACGAAGGAACTACCATCGCTTTCTATCCCTCGTTGTCACATGTTTAGGCACTTACTAGAAAATCCCTCATTCATATTCCGTTCTAACCCAACCCTCTTAGTCTTATTCCATTGGTCATCAACCCGCACACAAACCTTCACACCTCTAGATAAACTCAGTACTGATAGATTGCTGCAAATCTGGATTGTCCACTATAACATCTACATATCTAGAACGCATTCCTAAATGTTAGGATAAACGTTTAAATAAATATTGTTTAGGTAGTTTGAATTTTAAAAGGAGTATTATGTGGAAAGATATTGGTAGAAAAGATATGAGGAAAGATAAGATATAGATAGAGATATTAGAAGATATTGTTTAGATTTGAGTTTGAATTGTTTAGGTTTAGGTTTAATTTAGTTGCTTATAAATAGCACATTATGTAAAGAGATCTGTGTGGCTTTGGCAGACTATTATTATCAATTGAAAGAGAGTTTTTGCCCCCAGTAAATTTGTGTGTTTGTGTTTGTGTGAGTGCACCAGTGTGTGTGTGAGAGGGGGCCTGTGAGATATCCAATTAGTGATATCAAAGTTATCAAATTGGTATCGGAGCTAGAGAGAATGGAGAGTGGTCTGAGTAGTAGTCTGCCATTACCCCGCCTTACGAAGGCTAATTATGAGAACTGGAGTATCCAGATGAAGGCTCTGTTGGGAGCCAATGATAGTTGGGAGGTTGTTTATGATGGTTTCGAAGAACCACAATCCACGACAAGATACACGGCGGCGCAGAACAAAACGTTGAAAGAGATGCGATTGAAAGACAAAGGCGTGTTGCATATGATGCTCCGGGCTGTTGATGATTCCGGATTTGAGAAAATTGTCGGCGCAACAACGTCAAAAGAGGCGTGGGACATTCTTGCAAATGTCTACAAGGGAGCCGATCGAGTCAGGCAGGTCAGACTTCAAACTCTCCGTGGAGAGTTGGAAGGGATGAAGATGAAGGAAGGAGAAAGGGTATCCGATTTCATTACTCGGGTCTAGACCGTAGTGAATCAATTAAAGAGAAGCGGAGAGATGCTGCCCGATACCAGAGTGGTGGAGAAAATTCTGAGGTCTCTCACTGATGACTTTGAGAATGTTGTATGTGCGATTGAGGAGTCAAAGGACCTAGCAACGTTCACCGTTGACGAGCTTGCTGGTTCATTGGAGGCGCATGAACAGAGGAAGAAAAAAAAGAAAGAAGAATCACTGGAGCAAGCACTCCAGACAAAAGTTTCAATCAAGGACGAAAAAGTGCTCTATTCTCAGAATTTTCGAGGTAGAGAACAAGGCCGAGGTGGACGTGGATATGACCGAGGTGGCAGAGGCCGAGGTCAAGAAGGATGGAACAAGGAGCAGGCTGAATCGAGTCAGCAAAATTGGCGAGGAGGCCGAGGACGTGGAAGAGGCCGACATTCAAATGTAGAATGTTATAAATATGGAAAGTACAGACACTATTCGAGAGATTGCAACTCAGACAAATGTTACAATTGTGGCCGAGTTGGTCATTTTGCGAAGGATTGCCGAGGTGAAAGAAGAATGAACGAAACTGCAAATTATGCTGCAGAAGAAGTAAGAGATGGAGGAGTTCTGATGATGGATGGAGGAGAAGTCAATCTTACATCCGAGATGGAATGGTTTATAGACACTGGTGCAAGCAATCATATGTGTGGGTACAAGCATTTGTTCAGTAGTCTGAGACAAACAGAAGCCGGACATGTTTCCTTTGGAGACGCTTCGAAGGTCGGTGTGAAAGGTAGAGGTACAATTAGTTTCTTGCAAAAAGATGGACGAGTTGGACGTATTCAAGATGTGTATTACGTGTCTGAACTCAAAAGTAATATTCTGAGCATGGGACAACTGATGGAGAAAGGCTACTCAGTTATCATGACAGACCGAGTTCTCCTCTTGAAAGAAAAGCAAGGACAACTGATAGCCCGAGTGCAGATGGAGAAGAATAGAATGTTCAAGTTGATTTTAAGAAGTGTGGAAGTCGGCTGTTTGCAAGCCGAGATGAATGATGAAGCATCGTTGTGGCATCGTCGGTTTGGGCATCTTCACTTTGGAGGCCTAGCCGAGATGGTGAATAAGAATATGGTGGACGGATTGCCGAGAATGAACTGTGAGAAGAGATTTTGTGAAGATTGTGTGCTGAGCAAACATGCGAGGAGTCCATTTCAGAGGTCGGCCAGATACCGAGCACGGCGACCACTGGAACTAATTCATACAAATGTGTGTGGACCTATTTCTCCTGGATCATTCAGTGGAAAGAGGTATTTTGTTACATTCATAGATGATTTTAGTCGTAAAACTTGGGTGTATTTGCTAGAAGAAAAATCCAAGGTGTTTGAAGTGTTCAGGAGTTTCAAAACGATGATTGAAAATGCGACTGGAAGGAGGATCAAGTCGGTATGTTCTGACCGAGGTGGAGAGCACACATCAAATGCGTTTAGAAGATATTGCAAGGAGTATGGCATCAGAAGGTTTCTGACTGCACCATACTCGCCACAACAAAATGGAGTAGCAGAGAGGAAGAATCGAACCATCCTTGATATGGTGAGATCAATGTTGAAGACAAAGAGTATGCCGAAGGAGTTTCGGGGGGAGGCTATTTTGTGTGTTGTATATGTACAGAACCGCTGTTGGCATTCCATACTGAATGGAAAGACCCCACAGGAATTATGGACGGGCCAAAAGCCATCGGTGGGCCATTTGAGAGTTTTCGGGAGTGTGGCTTATGCACACGTCCCGGATCAGCAAAGAAGCAAGTTAGAAGACAAGAGCAGGAAGTTTATCTTCATTAGATATGACGAGAAGACAAAGGGATACAAGTTGTTAGATCCCGGCTCCAAGACGGTAATGATAAGCCAAGATGTGAAAGTGAATGAAGACGATGAATGGAATTGGAGTGTTCCATCCGAGATCAAATCAGATTCCGGAAAGATGGTCATTCAAGACAAGAAGGAAGACGGATCACCGAGTTGGATCCCGGCAAGGAGTGAGACAGATGATGAAGACAAGATGAGATGACCCCGGATGAGGAGTTTGCAGGATTTGTACGAGTCAACTAACGAAGCCCATCTTGTTTGTTTGTTGACAGATTCTGAAGAAATAAGGTTTGAAGAAGCAATCCGAGATGAGAAATGGCAAAGCGCCATGGATGAAGAGATCAAGGCTATTGAGCGGAATGATACTTGGGAGTTGGCCGAGCTGCCAAAAGGAAGTCAACCCATTGGAGTTAAATGGGTGTATAAGAAGAAAATGAATGCTGATGGAGAAATAGAGCGATATAAAGCCCGGCTGGTAGCTCAGGGCTATTCGCAAAAGGCAGGAGTAGACTATGATGAGGTGTTCGCACCTGTTGCTAGAATGGAGACAATCAGATTGTTGATCTCGCAAGCAGCTCAGTATGGGTGGCCGATTTACCAGATGGATGTCAAGTCGGCATTTCTGAATGGTGTACTTGAAGAAAAGGTGTATCTCGAACAACCACCGGGATACTTGAAGGGTGGAGAAGAAAAGAAAGTGTTAAGATTGAAGAAAGCTTTGTACGGACTGAAACAAGCACCGAGAGCCTGGAATACCCACAATAATGCATATTTCAAGGAGGATGGATTTGAACAATGTCCATATGAGCATGCCCTATATGTTAAGAAGAAAGGTGATGATTTATTGCTGGTAGCATTGTATGTTAATGATCTATTTTTTATAGGGAATAGTAAAGAGATGGCACGAGAGTTCAAGAAGAAGATGTCAAGAGAATTTGAGATGACTGATCTTGGCTTGATGAAATATTTTCTCGGTTTGGAAGTTAGATAGGACGAAGATGGAATTTTTGTCTCTCAGGAGAGTTATGCGAAGGGAATACTGAAGAGGTTTAAGATGGCGGATTGTAACCCGGTTTCAACACCTATGGAACCCGGTACAAAACTTTCAAAGTATGACGGAGGAGAACGAGTTGATCCGAGAAACTATAGAAGTTTGGTCGGATGCTTGAGATACTTGACGTGTACGAGGCCGGACTTGTGTTTAAGTGTTGGAATTATAAGTCGGTTCATGAAAGAGCCGAGCTACTCTCATTGGAAGGCGGCTAAAAGGATTCTAAGGTACATTCAAGGGACGATCACACAAGGACTTTTGTATTCGAGGTCGGAAGATTACAAGTTAAAGGGCTACTCAGATAGTGATTGGTGTGGAGACGTGGACGATAGGAAGAGCACGGCTGGCTATGTATTTTTCATGGGAAACACAGCATTTTCCTTGATGTCAAAGAAGGAACCAATTGTGACTTTATCAACATGTGAAGCCGAGTACGTTGCAGCATCCTGGTGTGTGTGTCATGCAGTCTGGTTGAGGAATTTGTTGGAGAAGCTGGAGCAAGTTCAGATCGGTACAACCGAGATCCGGGTAGATAACAAGTTGGCGATCGAGTTAGCGAAGAACCCGGTTAATCATGAGAGAAGCAAGCATATTGATGTCAGGTTTCATTTCATCCGAGATCAAGTGAAAGAGAAGAAGGTGGAGTTGAGTTATGTGACGAGCCGAGAACAAGTCAGAGATATATTTACAAAGCCACTACCGACATTGCTGCTGGAGAATTGCAAGATGATGGGAATGAAAGATGGAAGAAGTATTTAAAGTTTATGGGGGGATTTTGTTAGGATAAACGTTTAAATAAATATTGTTTAGGTAGTTTGAATTTTAAAAGGAGTATTATGTGGAAAGATATTGGTAGAAAAGATATGAGGAAAGATAAGATATAGATAAAGATATTAGAAGATATTGTTTAGATTTGAGTTTGAATTGTTTAGGTTTAGGTTTAATTTAGTTGCTTATAAATAGCACATTATGTAAAGAGATCTGTGTGGCTTTGGTAGATTATTATTATCAATTGAAAGAGAGTTTTCACCCCCAGTAAATTTGTGTGTGTTTGTGTTTGTGTGAGTGCACCATTGTGTGTGTGTGAGAGAAGGCCTGTGAGATATCAAATTAGTGATATCGAAGTTATCACTAAATGCCCTTGAAGAAAGAGCTACATGGAGCCTCCACAGGGTTTTGATAAAGGTTTGGTTCTGAAGCATGTAAACTGAAAAGTTGTTGTACCATACTATCCTTTGAAACGGTCACCTAGGGCATGGTTTGAGAGATATACAAGTCCTTAAAGAAACAAAGGTACTACAGAGCAGACAGATCACACACTATTTGTAAAATTTTGTCAGCCAGGAAATTGCTATTTTGATCATCTAAGCTGGTATCATACACGTAAACGGAAAGGCAGAAGTGCTTGAAATCAGAATTTGAAATTGAAAACCTAAGGCCACCGAAATGCTTTTTTAGATTGGAAGATGCATAGCCTAAAACAAATATTGATTTCCCAAACTGATTTCTCAAAGGAACATGGGGATATGTGAATTATTGTGGCTGAAAGGGTTCTAGAAACTTATCACAATTCAACCATGGCCAGCCATCGACGTGATATGAAAAGACTATATTTTCATAATAAATCCAAGATTCAGACAAAGCACTGAAGCAGACAATCATTAAATGTTGGAGACTTTTTTAATTAGAGTACTTTATTGAGTTTGTTTTACATATATATATATATATAAAGAGGCAGGCAACAATCAATGTTGCATCTTGCACGCCACCCTAGTACAGCATGACAAGAGCAAACATGTGGACATTGATAGGAACATCATAAAAGAAAACTTAGAAGGAGGATGTGCAACAAACAGCTGGCTTGCTAACTAAAGAATTTCATAGACCATATTTTGAATTTTTAAATAAGAAAGCTGGACACAAAATAAGTTATAGATATATTTTCAACATCTAGAGGGTGTGTAATGAAGTCAAAACTGAGTTAGGATACAGATTGGGTATGATGTATTTCATTCAAATAAACTTGTTTTTCTTGATAAATATCCAAATGATGCATATCTGTATAACAATTAAGTTCTATTAATTAAAAAAGTAGAATTATGTGGAAAAAATATCTACAATTGTATTGATATATGCTGAATCTCTTTCCATTGATGATAACACACACACATTTAGCCATTACTTATTTTGTAACATATTGTAGTCATTTAAGCATGAAGGTAATGGAGTAAGATCTCAAAAGATTGCACCTCAATTAAATAAGTAACCCAAGCCATATTCGTAATCAAATCAAATAAGTAAACCAATATGAAAGCATAATAAAATTGGGAAAGAACTCATAAGATTGCACCTCAATTAGAGGAGTTTTTTATTCTGCAAAATATTTCATGATGACTATAAAAACCATTCAATAGAATCATTCATTTGCAATTATCAAGCTCAAAAATTCATGATGACTATAATACTATACATAACTTCAATAGAAACTGGGAAATAAAGTCTTAAAAACTTGAAATCATTTCAGAGCACCTGTTCAAATTATTACAAGAAACAACAGAGGGAGTAATTACATGATATTGTGATAAAACAGTTGCTTAACAACTTACCTATGGAGTGGGCGATGAGTTAACACTTCTGACAGGAGAAGAAATTTTTCTAGCCTCCTTCAAGTAAGACTTCAGTAAAGGAATGGGTGAAAATTGTTCTGTAAGATCAAATGCAAAAGCCAAGTTAACAGCATCAATTTGCCGCCCACTATTCACCAAAACTGCAATGACACCTGCACAAGAAAAAGTAAAAAGAATCATTAAAAATTAAAATAAACACATAAAATAGTTTACTTACTTCACTCTTTGATTAATACCGATGCTAAAGTAATTTTTGTTTGCATGTCACAAGCCACTTTGGGATGATGCTTAGAAACTAAGGTGAAGGTCTAATGTTATCGTTAAAGTCTACCACTGCTTACTTTGTAATGTGATAAGTTTCCGAGATTTTCTTAATTCTTACAACATAATTTATATTACATTAATAATTTACATTCATTAATTTTCTTTGAGCATCCTAACATATAATAATGCACCTCATTTAATATTTGATAACCTTCAATCACTTTTTTGAAAGCATAAAAGTCATTACTTATTAAAATTTCATGTTTCCTTTAATATATTTTTCTCCCTTTCTAAAAATTAACAAGAAGCATCCGGCAAGCTCATTCATGAAGAGTGGTCAAATACAAAAATTCAATTACTAAAAAGTTTGGAGGACTTGGAAAAATCCTATTACTATTTATTAATGGATGATTTTGCAAGGCACATGGTACTTTAGCAACATGGCATATATATTATCACCAAAGAGAAACCTAAGGGAACAATTTTTTCATACTAAAAAATCAAAATTATATTCAAAGAAAAAGATACATGAGCATGAGATAATTATTGTTAGTATATGGATGTCCTAGAGACAATCTTTTCTTTAGATTAGGACGTACATGTATTTTTCATATTGTCATGAATAAATTATAAGCGCTCTTTATCTTGTTTCATATTCTGTCTCGATATCATTATTAATATGAGTAACTGGATAAAACCCTTGGAATAGAATAGGTATCTCTTGAATATCAGTGATGGGATCACGATCATGAGGATTCAAGGATACCAGATGTCTACTCCTAAATTTTAAGTTCCTAGTCTAGAGACACTGAGAATGGGGATCAGGGATCTCAGGTAAGACTAGCACGGCTTATCTACTTGTATGCAGATACAAGGTAAAGACCTCATGAGCTACAGACATGGAGATGTCTTAGCTAAAGTCGTGGGTGGAATTATAAGGGTATAGCTTGCACTGAACGGACCCACAAAGAGAAGTATCATTAGAGTAGTCTCTTATTATTTGGGTATGTCTTTCCTTAGACCAGAAGTTTTCACCTAGACTGTGTTCTAGAAGACATGCTTTGATTGTATACCTCGTCTGCCTGAAACATGGAGACACATAGGTATACCTTTGGGCATGTCCTGAAAGAACACGAGTCTAGGGTGACTAGCTGAAGGAGTTCGTCAAATCTCTGTGAGAGATTAGGTTATCTATACACCGAAGAAATTGGGATGACATTTATGGGACTCGGGAATCTATGCATAGTAAAAGAAATCATGAGATGATTTGCCTTTAGAGTCAGTAAAATTGGAGACTCCCTATTTCGTATTAAAGCTTACCCTAAACCGCAAGGACAGATACGTTTCCTTACCCTAGGTTTTATGGGAAGGTAACCGAGATGAAAAGAAATACATACGGAAACCAAATAGATTTAATAGGATGATCTTGTCATTTACCTAACTAGTTCTGGGGCAACAAAGCATTGCTAGTGCTCCGTGTTGTCATTAAATGGGTAGTGGCCTTGTTGGGCCCAAACTCATTTATGTCAGTAGCTATGTTGGGCCTAATGGGTCACACACTAACACTTTATTGTCATGACATTATAATATTAAAGGTTTTGGGCCTAATAATGGTTGTTGGCCCAAGAAAGAGTTTGGATACCTATCTTAAAGAGAGAGGGGCGCATGAATGGAGTTAATGGGCTTGGATAGTCCAAGACATTATTAATTAATTTAAATAGTTAAATTAATTATCTAATATTTAAATTTGATAATTTAAATATTTGAATTTAAATATTTGAATTAACTATAGTAGTTAGTTTCATATCAAAAGGAGAAGATAAGAGCTAGATTTGAATTTGAATTCAACTAGCATCTTATCATGATCATGTCCTAGATTTTAGGAAGAAGTTTGAGGGCTGATTATGGGGCTTACATACGGCTGATATATGATTATCATTTGGCAAAATAAATCTCAAGTAATTGACTTGGTCTTAGGAGGATATGATAGGAGGTTGTTGGCAATTTTTGAAATGCAACAACTCTATCTTTTCTTCACGTGTGGGATGCTTCATAATCAGATTTTTTGGTTAAAAAAATCTGACTCAAACTCTTCTATAAAGTGTGCTATTGTGATCATAGTTCTCTAATTGTTTTTTTGAGGAAAAAACCTATCTACCTTCCTCCACTTTCACGTGCCCTTATGTGAGTTTTGACAAAAAATTCAGCCACCAATATCATCTATTGGTGAGTCTCTTAGATAAGTAAAAACACTTTGAAACCTAACCTTATTCCTCTCCATTGGTGTGCCTAGCCTGCCTCCTTTGGTGTTTGTTGGTGGTCTTCAAGAAGTGTTCTTGAGTCTTGACAAGAAGTGGTGTGGATCAACATTAGAGGGCTTGTATCTTCAAGCCTATCCTTGATCATCAAGTTACGAATATAAACAAGGTAACATCTATGTCCTAAAGAATGATTCTTGTGTGGTATGTGTGTTTCCACTTGAAATTTTTTTTGTTTTTCTCACATGCCTTCGGGGTTCATGGCCCATTCTTACAATTATATGAAAGCTTGGCATATAGAATAAAAAAAAATAAAAGTCAACTTAAAGATCAAGAGTGTGGAAGTTGGTTCCTCGGTCTCCTAATAAAATAAAAGTTGGGACTAATGGGACTTGTAGGAATAAACTGCATGGGTTTTTATGGTAAAAAGTTAAAGATCAAGAGTGAAATTTTTTTAAAATAAATAAAAATTGTTGTTACTATTGTAAAGGTTACAAAGAGCCAGAGTTTTCCTCTCTCCTTTAATTATGACAAAAAATTCATCTTGATGACAAAAGAAGTAATTAAATAACCCTTTTTCGTGCCACATGCAAAAGACTAGGGCAGTTGAACCACAATAGCCTGAAGTTGCTTTCTCAAAACATGTTGTATGGTCAGCTTATTATTTGACAAAATGTAATGTTTAATTTGGATATGTATTCACTACTATATAGTCGCATAACTCAACGGTTGAATTCACAATACGATGACGGTTATTTGACCATCATTATTGTGTCAGTCGTTGATTTGATCCCATATACGACGACGACCATGAACCGTCTTGGTTCAAATGATTTCCAAGATGGTTTTGCTGATGTAACCATTTTCAAATTAATAATTTTTGAATAAAATAAAATAAAATAAACCATAACTACGACAGGTTTGACTGTAGACCTGTCGTAGAAGGGGTCATATCTAAGACGATTTCCTCGAATGGAACCGTCGTAGTTATGTTTTTTTTTTAAAAAATTATTAAATCTGAGACGATTGCAGATAACAACTGTCTTTGAATACGTGGTTTTTTTCCTGACATATTTTTTGGATTAAAATCATTTTTTTCCAAATAACTTGCTTAGTAAAACCAACTTGTGACAAGTATATTGTCAAATAATCAATCCATGAAAATTGAAACAATTGTTTTTGAAAATGCATTGTGAATGTCAATGTTAGGGACAACAACAAATGATAATTATCATGCATTACACATAATTAGGACCTCTCTGCTGTACAACATTTTGTTTGGCATCATTAAGACCAAAATCAGCTATATTCATAATTTGTTTGGCATCTAACAACATTTTGTCAATTTTTACATTATACTAAACAATTTTGTTTGGCATCCTAGGATAGAGATGTTCCTGCATGCAGTCCACCATTTGCCATAAATTCATACACCAGCAATGTATGATTACTATCAGAGTAGAACCCAAGCAATGCTAGTAGATATAGAGAATGCAACAGACTTAGCAGTTCCAGATGGAAGTGACATGTAAGGAACCAATTCAACTCAATAACCAAAAGAAAACAAAAACACCAATTCACCCAAATTACCTACTGACTTAGCAAAATGTATGATTCCTCTTGTATTTTAAAAATGTGTGTGTATGTGTGTGTTACCCAAATATTTTCACATTCCTATAATTTCAGAAATTGCAGTCCTATGAATTTGATACTCATAAATTAGACTAATTATCATTGATCTATTAAATAAAATGCTACTATAAAGAAAAAATATTTATTTCCTCAAATTATTTTTCTTGAAGCATAGAAATCTGTAACAGTAACAACAACAGAAGGGCTTCCCATCACACGCCACAAGATGTGATCAACACACCTGATTTCATACCAAGCCCCACATGTGCTCCCTCTGTTGAACAAAATGGTGATTAAACCAGCATTGTGTTTCCCATAACTGGCCTTGTGGAGGTCTCCATAACCACATGCTTCTTCTGCAACACATAGCACAACCACATGAGGCAAAAACATGATATGATAGACTATGTAAGAAGAACAAAGGAGAAAGTGAAGTAAACACCTGAAAAAGAGACCCCTCTGTGTCATTGGCATAAGTTGCAGTGGCTTTCTTCCATTCTTGGTCTTTGTAAGCAATAATGTTGCATGAGTGTAGTAAGATCAATTAGAGAATTCTATACTAAAGATACACCCATCTGAGGCTATTGTGTTTAGAAACTGATTATTTCTTTAAATTGAAATACTTTTAAGTGTATGCTAAGAGGAGATTCAACCTCTTGTGATAAAAGGGTTCTTTTTCTAGTTGAAAATGATGATGATGTCCTTGCTTCAAAAAGACACATGTTACAAATGAATGGAAGTGCTCCTAAACATGTTAGATAGTGTGTGTTGCCAAAAAAGACTCTAGAAAAAAATTCAAAAGTTTACTTATCTTTCAAAGCAACATTTTATTTTATTAATTCAGACCTGATAGATGTCTTGTCATAGGGAATAACTGAATGTTCGTGGTGTAGTGTCTAGATGGACAATGACCTACAAAGCAATGTTGAAACACACACAAAATACATTGTATTGTGGGAGGGGTGTGGTCGAAAATATATTGAATTGAAGAAGACATTATTCATAGTATTCAAAAATCAAACATGTGTCAATAATTACAGAAAATTGTGACCATTGTCTTGAACTTATAATAGTCTAACATAGCCAATTGAACATGATCGGAAAATATATGAAATGATAAACAAGTGTATAAATTTATAACGCCCAAACTTGTAACATATATGCTGCCTATTTCTTCTGAATCACTCTGATGGTCTCGAAGTCTAACACTGATCTATCACCAAAGAACTGGACAAATTTAATGGAAACAAGATAGTCATGTTCATCATTAAAAACAATACCATAAAGAATAAAGTCAAAATTGATTAGCAAACAAGTAAACATATTGTGGTCCATTCATTCCACAAACCCCCGCTTACTATGTTCCACATCCAATTCATTACATAGTAGCCACACTCATAACCTCCTGTTTGGACATGACTCTAAAATGAACACCGGATTATAAAGTACAATTGCAAAAATATGAAAAAAATGGCTCAACAAGAATGCATAGTTTCTTTCCGACAAACCAACATACCTTTACTACAATCTAGTTAGTTGGAGCTCCATCAGATTTACCACCGGAAGTATTCTTCAAAGTCTTCATTGCACTAAATGTAGAAAAACATATTCAAGATGTTATCAGTGTCATATTTGCGTACCATATTTTATCACATTTATATCAGCTATAAGGGAGATACACTTAACTTGTTAACTGCAGCTTTGATGTGTGTATCGGGCCGTTTACACAACGAACAGAACCATACAACATCATTGGTCCTAGGACACAGAACTACCAGCTGCCAATGGGCCCTGAATGTCATACCAGTATGATGGTAAACATGATGCTCACAAACTATGTTTTATATTTATATGAATGAGGTCTTACTGATTCAAGTAAGCTCCAAGGTAGACCTCTTTTTTTTATTCCATCATCCATGCTTGAATGTAATTTTGACATTGGTCTCGTTTATCATTTGTGTTGTGAATGGATTGTGGCTCAAAGAATCTGTAGACAGCACCATATACTGAGGATGTACTGTAGTCATCCAGAAACCTAATTCAAAAGTTTAAAAAAAATATATTAAACTATGATATTATGACGATGTATATTTAGTACGACTTTATATAAACAAAACCTTCAATGTTCCCCACACACTTACATCATCCACAATTGTAGATGGATATGTTCAAACATTTCTTACCATCTATTATTTCATTGATGTCAGAAAATGTTATAAACAAAGGCTTCCACATCTGCAACCCCAAATTTTTTGGCATCCCATATCAACTTAATCGTCTTTTGGTAAACATCATACATCGTCTTGATCAACTCACCCAAAGGGTCATCTCCAGCAAGGTTTGTTGACTTTTGCACAGGTTTAGCGAGTTTTTTTTGGTACACCTGTCACATATTTGTAAGTGTTTTTATGACCGCAAAAATTAAACCCATATCAGGTGCAAAAACCTTAACATACCAACATGTTGTTCATATGTAAAAGTGTAAGTACATACCTCTTGTGATAAAGGTTTCACAAGATGTGTAGGCCATGCAACGAATGTGCCTAGGGTCTGTCTTACATACTTGCACTCTGACATCGCATATGGGACTTTAGTGTCACCGTCAAAAATTTTAGTAACACTGACTCTGAGCATATCATCTGCATAGAATGTGTTGTGTATAGCGGTTGCTCCTTGGCAATTATTTCCCAATGCCACTAGCCTTGCACAGTCAATCAAAAACACGTACAACCCCATACTAGGTTTAACTTCAATACCTACCTCTTCCTCGAATGGATTGGCTGCAGTTTCAACACAACTTCCCTTTGTACTGACACATGCAACTAATACTTGTATATCAGGCATTTATGGGGGTGAGTCAGGTGAAGGCAATTGTGATCTCTCCATCTTTAGGGTCTCCTGTACCTCTTTTTTAATTAGCTCCAAACTATGTTTTTTTTTCCTCCTCTGTTTCTCTCCTCCACTCTTCCCTAAGGTGATTTATGATGTCAGCCATTTGCTGTGGAGTTATGGATCCAGAGGAACTGGTGGAGACCCTTGAAGCTTTTCCGAAGTATTGATTGATTGTGACCCCTGCTACACACACACGACTTGGGTGCTCAGGTCATCCAATGGCCACATTCAGAATGTCATGATGACCATCGGGAACAAATTCACCTTGTGTCGCCTACTCTTCTAATAAGTCCTGCAGTTACCACACAACCAACAAACATCATTTACACCATGTTACCGTTTTGGAGTCATAAATTATGTACAATAGCATTAAATTTAACTAATAATTTTATCTAAAATTTCTTTGGCTGCCTCTGATGTCATCTACCCATATCCCTTTGTGCGTGCCATCTTCCACTTGACATGCCTTGCAATTGGTGATGGAGGATTAATAACCTGTGATGGAAACTCATTGTCCATTGCATCCTGTTGTATTTTCCTCCTTTTCTCATCCAACAACTTCTTCTCAAGCAAATCATACCTTGCACAAGACAACAAGTGTGGGCAATCATTATGGTTTTGTATTGCCTGAGGCTTTGCTCTTATTCCCTATTATATATTAAAATTTAGTTTCCTAGTTGTTAGAAAGTAAGTTAGATAGTTAAATTTATAAATTATGTTAACAAAGCAATGGCATATAACCTCCCAACTAGGACATTTCCGCGTTGCAGCAAAGTCATTCCAGGTTCATGGATCCAAACCATACTTCACCAAAGGGTCAATATATGTTGGCCTTTAGGATCGCCATAAATGTATTTACTAGTTAACGACGACTTAAACTGCCTCCATCTAGTAGCCACTAATGACATGACTTTGTTTTTTGCCTTTGATGCTTCTGGGACGTCAAATGTTACCTGCATCATAATTTCATTAGCTGTTATATTATCGCAACTTTTGGAGTTTACATAAACAAAGCAAAATATAATTTTTTAGTTTCATTACATACCAAAATGTCATCCCATATGAGGTTCTTCAGCGATTCTGGAACGTCTTTCTAACTTGAATATGCAATAGAAATTTTTTTCTCGAGCAACAACCCCTAGATAGCTGTGAAACCTCTCTTTATGTGGTCCTGATCCTCTCCCAATTGCAGGGTTGACATTCACTGTTGGTCTAGGCTGGTCTACATTTTTTAATGTCAATGTTATCAACCTTGTAGATCGTCTGCTCCTCCTAGACGTTGTTATCGAATGATCAGGTGAATGGGTAGGGGACCCTGGGGGTGTAGTCATTAGCCTGTGCATGTACAAAAAAATCATTCGAAAAAGCAATTTCCTACCCCATAGCATTAATAATATTAAGTCAAAACTAATAATAATACAATGAATTTTGTTATTAAAAATGGAAGCACAATACTTTGTTATAAGGCAGTCACATATCACAGTTCTCCCATAAACCTTCATCATGATCCTGACGATTTGCATGTTCCTCATCCCACCTCATGTTCATCAATTAATCCAGACATCTATGGAATGGCTGTAGTTATCTCATTAACATCAAGTGCAGTTGTATCAATATGTTCATTCTTTCTTGGTTTTCTTCCCTGTAGCACCACTGAAAATCTGGAGTCCTTTGGATCTTTAACGTAAAACACCTGGGTCGCTTGTTCAGCATGATGAAAGGATCATCATTGTAACCCACCTTACTTAGTTCCACTAAAGTGAATCCCATATGATCTTGATGGACACCAATGTTTCCATTAACCCACTTATACTTAAATACAAGGACCCTGAATTCTCTATAATCAAGCTCCCAAATTTCTTCAATCACCCCAAAGTATGGCATTGACGCGCGAATCGGATTCTTATCTCATGCACTACAAAAGTGTTCTGAATTTGTCTCAACACTGACTCCACTGTTCTGCACACTACTGACATCATCTTGTGCCTTTGTGTAGAAGGAATAGTTGTTTATGTCATATCCCTTCCAAGTTGGAACATTGAGATTTGGACCAACAACAACAATCTTAATGTTTTTGAAGCACTGTCATCAGCAAATATAACATCCTTAAACCAGTTAATGAAGGTTCTATTATGTTCTTGCAACACCTTCATCATGTTCATTTTCGGGTTACTGTCAGCAACACATTGTTTGTGCCTTTCCAAGTAAGGAATAACCTCTTGTGTGTTATTTAGAATATACAAATGAGGAACTAAAACTTCATTACGACTCATACTTACAACATTGTATCCTCATGTCTCCTTACCTCTTCGTGTTTAACAATGTCAATTTTCAGGCACCCTAACTGATTTTAATGTATCAATGTAATCGGAACAAAATTCAATACACTCCTCTGCAACGTACCTTTCGACAATCAAAGCTTCTAGTCGGTATTGATTCTTTGTATAACCCTTTAACACATTCATGTATCGCTCAACAGGATACATCCACCTTAAGAAAATCGGACCACACAACCTGATCTCTATCACTAAAAGAACAATAAGTGTATCATAACGTCAAAAATAAAGGAGGAAAAAACATCTCCAATTGACAAAGGACAATGGAAGCCTCATTCTCCAAAACATTCAACTTTTGGGGATCAATGACTTTGCTACAGATTGCATTAAAGAGAAAGCACAATCGAGTGATGGCAACCCAAACTTTGTCCGACAAGATTCCGCAAATTGCTACTGGCAATAATTGTTGCATTAACATGTGACAATCGTGAGACTTAAGCCCAACCAATTTGAGATCTTTCACAGATACAAGGCTCTTGATATCAGAAGAGTATCCTTATGGGACTTTCAAACTGCGCAATGAATGACAAAAGGATTTTTTTTCCATTGTTGACATTGTGTGACATGTTGGGGGCAAATATGTCCACCGACCGTGGGATACTGGATATAGTTGTTGTCCTATACCCATTTCAACCAAATCTTGATGGTACTTTAACCCATATTTTTTTTTACCTTTAATGTTAAGCAAGGTGCCAATCAAACTATCACAAACATTCTTCTCAACATTCATTACGTCTAAACAGTGACGGACGTGTAATCACACCAGTAAGGTAGGTCAATGAATATTGATCTTTTCTTCTGTATGTTCTTTTCAGAAGAATCCTCTTATATTGTCTTCCCAAACAAAGGTACAATGTTTTTCACCAGGTCATACACTTGATATCCAATTAACGGTTCAGGCGCTTTGTCATTCTCTTGACTTCCATTAAAAGCTTTCTTCATTCGCCTGTACGAGTGATAAGGTTTTGGAAATTGTCGATGCCTACTATATATTGTCTTTTTTCCATGTTTTAGCTGGATGTAGCTTGTGTGTTTCTAACAAATAGGACATGCATGGTGTCCTTTGACGTTATATCCACTCAAATTCCCATAGGCAAGAAAGTTGTTAATGATTCAAAAGATCATTGCTCGTAACCTGAAGGTTTTTTGCAAATTCCCATCAACCCCATTAGTCCACAATGTTTTCAAGTCTTCTATCAATGGAGTTAGATAGACATCAATATCATTTCCTGGTTGTCTTGGACCCGCTATCATCATAGACAACATTATGTATTTTTGTTTCATGCACAACCAAGGTGGGAGGTTGTAAATCATTAGCTAGCAAAACCGGCCATGAACTGTGGTTAGTGCTTAAATTACCAAAAGGATTCATTCCGTCCGCAGCAAGACCAATCCTTAGGTTCTTTGGATCTTCCCCAAAACTAGGATACAAACTATCAATTGTCTTCCATTGTGGAGAATCAGCAGGATGTCGGAGCATGCCATCGTTGATTCTACCATATGAATGCCATGTAAGGTTTTTTGCATCAGTGGGATTAGCAAACAATCGCCTAAACCTTGGGATAATTGGAAGATACCATCATACTTTTGTTGGGCGAGTGTTGTTTGTGCTACGGTCTTCACTACAATCGTCATTGTTTTCTTTATATCGTGATACGCCACATTCGGGGTAGTTGCGCATTTCAGCAAATTGATTTCTGCACAAAATACAATCATCGGGGCAAGCATGTATCTTTTGGTACTCCATTCCCACAAGACATAAGATCTTCTTGGCTTCATAGTGATTTTTTGGCAATTTGTTGCCTTTAGGAAGCATCTCCTTCAATAAGAAAAGTAATTCAGTAAAGCTTGTGACTCCACCCATATCCTGCCTTCAAGTTGACCAAAGCTAAGACCACTGGCAAACGTGTGAAGCTTGTGCAATCAACATACTATTGCTCCTTTAAATCAATTTTTAATTTTTCATAAACAGGTGCATGTGCAGTTCTGAAACTGTCTTGTCCAAGGTTGCGTATCATATATTGTATGTGATCTTTGCTATCAAAAACAACAGGCGCAATCATAGACAATATTGGGACCTCTAACGATTCACCATGCCATATCCATTTGATGTAGTTTGGAATGATCCCATGACATATAAGATGTTACTTTATGTCATTAGGTGTATGTCATCTCCCATTCACACATTTGACGCATGGACAGAAAAATTTTCCAGCCACACTTGTTGCATGAAGTTCGGTAAACTTAATGAACTCATCTACCCCAAGTTCATATTCATCACTTATGCATGAAGCTTTCATCCAAGGTTGATCCATGTTTTCTGTCTACCATTATACTTACTTTAGACAAAATTTTATGCATGCAACTATAACTAACTTAAAAGGTGTGGTCCTATCCCATTCAGGAAGACATATTTTATACTTAATTCATATTCAAAAGTTAAGTATGTTTTGTTAAATTTGATGAAATTTTGGCAGCATTTCGCATTGGTCTCCAAGTACAAGACATGAAAGCCGTGACATTAAATCACCACAATCAAGTAAGCACCTAGAGAACAAAGCAACATGCAATAAACCAAAATTCCATTAAATATAACAAAACATACATAACCGATAAGAATGAATTATGTATATAATATGAATCTTCCCAAACTATCCAAATGGACAATTCAAGATTTAATACAATGATTAATCCAAACTATTTGTATTAATCATTGTATTAAACCTTAAACGGGAAACTATGGTTAACTCTTAATGCACAACATTCTAGTATACAACAATATAAAGCACAAATATCAACAAACATGTCATTAGCATATATTTGAGACGAAGACAGCATATACCACAAAAGATGATGACCAATTGGCCCTTCCAAGTGCGGTGAGGGGGGTCTTATAAACAAGTTTGTCTTCTTCCCTTCAACAAACACCACGAACCAAAATAAGCCTTTACTTCGTATGTAAGTCAACAAGTAGTACCTACAAGGTTAGCAAATGACACATTTAAGTATAGATAAACTTTTTTAAATGAAAAGTATGTTCAACGACCATTGAAATTCAACCTTACAAGACCCATTTCATAAAATTTTGTTGTACTATATGTCTATATTCAAGTATCCTGTGTTTAGCTAGGAAGATGTTAATAAACAACTCTGAGAATTGGTTGAATTACTCGAATTCAACACGATGGCATCTTGATGGTTGGGAGGAGATTCACTTGGTATAGACCTAATGGGAGGGCAAAGAGTATAATTGATCAATTCCTTGTTTCCAAGGCGTGGTTAGAGGTGTGGCCAAAATGCGCACAACATGTCCTTGATTGGAGCATTTCTGACCATTGTCCGATTTCATTAAAACAAAACCTAGTGGATTGGGGCCCAAAGTCTTTCAAGACACTTGGTTGTTGGTTCGGGGATAGGAGGTTTGAGGAGTTTGTTAAATCATCTTGGGGGGAGGGGGTTGGAGGTGCAAGGATGAGGTGCTTATGTTGTTAAAGAGAAGCTCACAATGCTAAAGGTGAAAATCAAAGAGTTGAATAGAAACTTTTTTGGTGACATCCATATAACACAAAAACAAATCAAAGAGGAAATGAATGACATTGATAAGAAGGAGGAAGTGCAAGTGTGGAGCAACTAAGGGAGAGCCTTGAGAATTGAGTTACAAGATAAATTATAGGAAGTGATGAAAAACAATGATTCTTTATTGAGGGTTGGTGAAGCTTGGGTGGAGGAGCCGGTGAGGGTCAACAAGGTGGTAAAAAATTATTTCCAAGAAAGGTTTAGTTAGGCGAATTGGGAGAGACCTAAGTTAGATGGAATGGCTTTTAGAGAAATATCTTTTGAAGAGAACTCATCTCTAACGACAATCTTTGAGGAGAGGAAATCAAAGTAGTGTGGGATAGTGGAAGCTTGAAGAGCCCAAGGTCGAATGCTTTCAACTTCAAGTTTATCAAATCCTTTTGGATCCTTTTGAAGAATGATAGTGTGTTGCTTTGTGAAGGAATTTCATAGGAATGGAGTACTTCCAAGAGGAGTTAATTCCTCTTTTATCACCCTTATCCCTAAGGTGATTGATCCACTAAGTCTAAAGAAATTTAGACCAATATCCTTGGTGGGCTTGATGTACAAGATTTTAGCTAAAAATTGTATCTAAAAGATTCGCTAAAGTCTTTCCTATGGTTATTGATGAACATCAAAGTGCTTTCTTGAGTGAGAGATCATTGTTACATAGTGCCTTCGCCATAAATGAAGTAGTGGAAGAAGTGAAAAGAAGGAAGGGGAAATGTGTGATCTTCAAAGTTGATTATGAGAAGGCATATGACTCGGTAAATTGAGAATTCCTTTTATACATAATGAGGAGGTTAGGGTTTTGTGCTAAATGGGTGAAGTAGATCAAAGAATGCTTGGCATCTAGTTTTGCTTCTATTCTTGTCAATAGGAGTTGAACTAGTGAATTCAAAATGGAGAAGGACGTTAGACTAGGTGATGCCACTACTACAAAAAGGGCCTTTTACAACGGTTCTTTAACCCATTCAACATCGGTTATTGAATCATCTTTGAAACCAACGTCGTGGAAAGTCGACACTTTTCGCGACGGTTTATAAAGCGTCTTAGAATTATTCCTTTCCATGTCGGTTCTCGACAAAACCATCTTAGAATATGTTTTTTTTTAAATATAAAAAAAAATTGAGGATTCTAAGATGGTTCTTTCGAAAATCGTCTTAGAAAGTCAATTTTCGAAGACGGTTTTTTAAAAGAAACGTATTAGAATGTAGACTTCTAAGACGTCTTTTCAAAGAACCTTCTTAGATTTGTGTTTTTTAAAAAATATATAAAAAGAGGATTCTAAGACGGTTTTCTAGAGAATCGTCTTAGAATGTCTTTTTTTTTTAAAAAAATATTTTTTCCCCATATTATTATTATTATTATTATTATATTAGGGTTATTAGCTTTAGTAACTTAATATTTTTCCCCATAATATAATTTCAGTCAGAGTTATTAGGTAATTTCTTAGAATGAAATTATATAATGGGGAAAAATATATTATGAAAAAATGTAATTGATACTAACCAATTATTTTATGCATTCTAAAAAATGGCAGAGTGCTATGATATGGCAGAGGGTTATGCTAAGAGTGGATCATGAGACAAAGGAATAAACTGGACTTAAACTCAACCATGTACATGCACTTTCCAAATTATTTCTTTTTATGTTCATACTATTAGAAATATGATTAAATAAAATATTATAAGATTGCACTAACAGAGATTTCTTACCAAGTGTGTTGACGAAAGTCTCAACAAGAGATGAAAAAAGCAACACAAGCTTAGCCATGCTTTGCAATAACTTCACCCCTATATATTTAAGCTAATTTTTATCTACTTACTACATAACACATTTTATAAATTTCAGTCTATCAAACAGAACTTGAACTACCACTAGTGCATAAAGGGACAATATTTATAAATTTCAACTTCTAACTAATGGACAAAATAATGACAGTATAAGTTTCAAAATCAATTTTATAAGTCAAGGTGAAGAACATCTAAGAAACTTGCCATTAGAAGTGAACTCATTAACCCATTCAAATGTTTTTGATTAGTAGCATTCAAAGTTCTGAATTGTGAATGATTCCATTGATGAGGAGTCCACCCACCCTCTCCTATCGTTGCATCCAGTGATTCAACATAAACATTAATCAGGAAATTATCAATGGCAGGCAAAAATAACTTATATAAATGTGCGTATATAACTTATTCATATAATATAATAATATATAAGCAATTTTAAATAAAAAATTATATTTTTCGTAATATATTCTACCATATTTGAATCTTTAATCTTTAAAGAAAAGCTATTGCATCACAGTGTGTGTATAGATGACATCACTACTACAAAATAGGCTTTCTACATCGATTCTACAACGCATTCGACGTCGGTTCTACAACCATTTTTGTAGCCAACGTCGTTGAGAGGTAAGACCTTCAACATCGATTGTTGAACCGTCTTAGAATGTCTCATTTGAAGACGGTTCTTAGCCTACAACCGTCTTCAAATTCGTCTTTGAATTTGTTTTCTTTTTTTTACATCATTCTAAGACGGTTATTGGAAAGAACCGTCTTAAAATGAGACATTCGAAGACGGTTCTTTCTCTCATTCGAAGATAGTTATTTGCCCATAATCGTCTTAGAATGTCCCATTCTAATATGGTTTTTCAGATAACCATCTTAGAATGTCATTTTTTAAATAAAAAAAATTGATGATTCTGAGTCTATTTTTTTAGCAAAAATCATCTTAGAAGTCTACTTTCTAAGACGATTTTCCAGATAGCTGTTTTAGAATGTTTTTTTTAAATAAAAAAATAGAGGATTCTAAGACAATTTTTTAGAAAACCGTCTTAGAATATATTTTTTAAAAAAATTAATAATTTTTAACACATCAATTATTACATTATACATAATTGAGTACACAACAATTTTCACAAACATCAACAAATTTAACTTCTGAATCAACAATAGTAATCCTTTAAGTTCCTAGTAGTATTAATGTAATATATTCTAGTTTTAATAGCTACAAATATTTGTACTGGTGCAATTTGCCCATTAAGTAAAGAACATAAAATTTGATTTTCCTTTGATAAAAAGGTTCTATAAGAAAGCACTTACAAATTGATCACTTGTGAACTTTCCATTCACTTGCACCACAAAATTAAAGTGGAGTATAAAATTATTGTTCTAGTTAGTAATTAGTAAGATAGCGCTTGACACAACCTTTTTTTACTTCTTTTGTCCACAAATGTAGAAACCCCTCCATTTAACTTCTACGGAAGCTCCAATTTTTTTTATTACTTTTCCTTCATTAAAAAAAAGTCTACTTTTTATTTTCTATAGCTAATTTAAATTTGGGTTTGAACCAACTTTTCCTTTTAAGGAGAAGAGAAACCCAAAAACTATCTCAAACACTACCTAAATAGTAATAACTAGCTGGCGCGTATACAAAAAAAAAAAAGTCTAGCTTATTATAAAGATAATAATGAGACTACATCAATATAACAAATAAACAGTGAACAGGCAAAGGAACCAAGTGAGGTGCAGTTTTAGCATAAGTAACAGGGAAAAAAATTAAAAAATAAAATAATTATTTATGTGAAGACTCACAGGGAGAAAACAAGTTATGTCAGACCCATAGAAATGGTACTCAGCTCCCATATCAAACAGCACCATGTCTCCTCTTCCAAAGTCAACATAAAAGTCATGGTTTAAGAAAGAAGCTTAAGCATATCAAAAAGGTAAATAACATTGATCATCCAATTTAAAACTATAGCTTCATCTTATTTTGTGTCTTAAGGAATGAAGTTTTCACTGGCTAATATGTTGATTAGCCATATCTAAAGTCACCAAATACCACAAATACTTTACTTTTTCCTGTTTTCAAAGAGTTTTTCATTATTGTTTGTTTTCTTCGTATTCCTATTTTTACATGTTCCACAACCAATTATTATTCGTACTAGTGAAAGAAAAAATACTGATGGCTAGGCTTCGTGGTGATTAATTTCCAGTTTCAATGTAGGAAATCATAAATAGGTACACAGCTAACACAACAATTGTGCCCAATGCAATTTCCCAGATGTGGAATGCACCAAACAAGTAAGAAAAGTGACATCACCAATCTATAAAGATGAATTGAACCCATTAACATTATGATAGCCAATCAACCACATTTATAATGACCTTCAAAGGTAAAATAATAATAATAATGATGATAAGAAAAAGTTCTCCTATAATTAATTTAATTACTTACATATAATTTTACAATATAGGCTGAAATTTTGTTAGAATATTTGATTGATTTTATAGTAATTATTTCCAATATTCATTATTTTCCATGAAAGTTACGTTTTTTTTTTTTTTGTAGAGATTTCATAACCTGTTGTACGTGTATTGCTATCTGGCTTCTTGTGCCTGCCTTGGTATCATTAATTTAATGAAAAAATTCCTTCGCTTTAAAAAAATAAAAAATAAAAAACTCATTCAATCTCATTCCACGTGCTTAGATCTGATATTCTCTTTTTTAAAAAATAAAGAGCAAAGTTATCCTATAAGCAAGCAAGAGACATCTTAAAAAAATATTATATTCTATAAACAATATAGTTTGTGCATATCAGTATCACCAAAAGAAAAAGCTTATACTATCTTATTATCTTTTTTATGCATGTGACCAAAAACTATATAGAACAATTATACTATATATTATACTAACAGACTTAGAACATTTATCGTGAAAGTTGCTTAACTATATTACATGGGTTATTTATTAATAAAATATTATTTTAATGTGTCACATTTGATTACCACTGCTAAAGAGTGAAGTTAGACCCTTCCATGTGAAGGCTAAGCGTATCACTACGGGCCAAAATGGAGCAACAAAGTGAGACCAATCTTCCTACCTACATAGCAATGCAAGCAAGTTAAAATAATAGCAACACAACTTCAACGAATGGTCTCTACTCTCTACATAGTAATTAATCATATTAATATATAATAAGTCATCTAGCACTGAGGCAATCATATAATTAAGTGAGTACCTGAAGTGACAATTAAGTATTTTCCCAAGTATGAATCAGCTAAAAAGGCTCCAATCAATACCAAGAATAAAATAGCAAGCTTTCCAATTTCCAGTTTTTTTGTTGTAAACAGGCTTTTTGGAGATGGTAATGGTCCCATCTTGTGTATATATGTCATCTTCTGCCATAGTGTCAATGCATATATAGGTGCCTAATATATAGGCTAGGGAATTGTGTATCTAATATATAGGTGCCTAATACATAAACTTTGCCTTTATTATGTGGAGTGGACAACCAAATACGTAGGTTCCCCTAGGTGGATTTCCACCTCTAGCAAAGAATAAAATCCATATATATATATATATATCTGCCAAATTTTCAGTGAATTAGCAAAAGCAAAAATGTGACAAAGGCTAGTACCGTGAAGATGAACCAGAGTAAATTTTTGATAAAGCAGTAATATTTTAGCCATAGCCTATTGATTTTTTCCTTAAAAATAGCTATTACAATGACAAAAGATGATTACCGTTAAAAATATGTTGCCTTTTATCTCAATTGGAACATATGTATACACAAGTATAAAAAGACAACTATTAGGTAAATCCCAATAATAATTTAGGCTAGTAAAAGGGTGCATGGAATTGAAAAAATCATTTTACATATCACAAAATAATGAAGCTGGTATAAATGAAAAAGTAAAAGAGCACAATTTACATATCAATCATCACATCTAGTTACAAAATGAAGAGAGTAGAGAGAATAGATCTTCATCACACACTTGACTCTTATTTCCATGAAAGCTTGAAAAATAAAAAAGCCTCTGACAGTACCAAATGTATTATATAAATGGCAGCTACCCTTGTATGAACCAACCAGTGCACCCTAACCTTGGACCAACCTGAGTACCTGACCATCAGGTGTATAACAAGCAGTCGTGACCACTAATGAAGTATCTATCATCAACAGGAATAAATTGGACGCAAGTTACTGTGCCAGAGAGAGAAGATTCAGGCAAAAGGCTAAATTAGAAAAGAACAAAAACAAGGGGAGGATAAAATGTCCTCCAACATGAAAAAATATACTAAAACTAGCAGCATGGCCTTTAATAAACTAAAACAATTAAATAATTCAAACATACACTAAATTAAAGCAACTGCAACCGCACATTGTTTATTGCCAATCCAGACAGAAAATAAAAGAAAACTATTAACTACATAAGAAGATAGATTAAATTATTCATTCATAATTAAATTAGACGAAAACAATTATTATAATTCTTTACTGGTACATCGAATTAGTTTATGGGAAGGAGACTGATGAGACACCGAGATTAAGTATGTCGTTGACCCAGATATCCCCTTTCCTTTCAAATCCACATCTGTTCTGCATAGTTCATGAAACTGCCAAAGTGAAGTTAGTGAAAAATAAATTAAAGGGAAGAGTAGGAACCATAAATCCATATCTGTTCTGCTCTTTCAATGTCATCTAGAATCCAAACTAGATGGACTTCCTTGATCAAAAGACTGACTACTCCTCTGTGACACAGATCCTTGATAATAATCACGTGCTCCACCACTTGGGGCAACCGGTGCCCAGCCAGAAGCAAACAGGTCCATTTTGGAAACCTCATTTTGAGCCAAACCCACTCTGGTATCTTTTGTAACATTCACTGACTGTGAAGAAGATCCTGTGTAAATTATCAAACAATGAAATCAAAATCACATAAAAAAATATCACAAATATTCAGTTCTGCATTAGGCAAACATGCATAATTACCTATTTGAGGACCACCAGTCAAAGGAAGACGTGATGACTTCAACGCTTCAATATCAAGGCCATGTTGGTTGATGATAGTCTCCATTGCCCTATAACAGACAACATCAAGTCAGAAGAAACACCATTGTGCATGAAACCAAATATTGGGTCAAATTACCTACACTAACAAAGGTTCGGTGCTAACAATGACACGTATTAGCTTCATTACAATCACTACAGCAACAGAATGAAAACTAAGTCCACAAGATGAGCCTCATAATTACCTTGAGAATTAAGTTTATAATCCATTTGCAAAGTAAATCAAATAAAGGTATTTACAAGGGAAGTAGCCAACAGTTTCAAGCATATATTACCCAAGCCAAATTACACAAAACAACTAAATAAATCCAACCTTTTCTGTTTGTCGAGACGGAAAAAAACCATTCACCTTTCTATAAAGTTCAAACCAAATATGATGCAATTAAACAAACCGGTCCCATGATTATTTCATTTTCCATCACACAAATGGCAATGCTGGTTAATATCTTAACTACCATGAAAGGAAGAGTTCAAAAGTAACCATGTGTCCTGATGAAGACAATCAGAATCAGATATTCAATTTTGTTATCTTAGCTCACTTTAATAGAGCAGGGCTAAACAAACAAAAAATTAAATAACTGCATATGAATGAGTTTGAGTACTAAGCTGCAGACATTTTACCTTGATATCACTTGATATGGCATTGAATGCTCCTTCCCACTTGATTTCATGTGTTGTAGTATCTGAAACATTCATAATTGATCACAATTAAACCAATTCTTTTATAAGCAGAAAAAGAACAATTAAAGAGCTTCATTAAGAGAAAACAACACACACCACATACAGTTTAGTAGCCAGCTTGGCTGGTTCATCTTTAGAATCTTGAATAAGTTTATGCATAAACTTAACAGCCTCCAATTCAACATTATGTGAAGAGGCCATCTCATCTGAACTGCACAAGAAAAATATTGTAATTGTGATATCAAGATAAACTCTAACCAGCTGGAGATTTCAAGATAGTCAACCTAACATTTTAAGCTAATTATGAGAAGCTACAATTAGCAATGATACAATTTACCCCAAGAAGGACATTGGGGAAAGTTATTGAGAAAGGTCTCATGGTAAACAATATGGTCCCATACCAAACATGTGATCCATGTAGCGAACCTCACCTCATGGGAAAAGGCTTTTGTTGTTGAATGACTCTTTACACAGCCTTCGAAACCTACCACTGGGTATTCATTTCATCCCCAAACCCATCATCGTACAGATTAACCCATTTTCCTTCCTTACCCCAAAATACAGCGCCTATTTACGAATTTCTGGGGAGGGGGGGACACAAACACGTCGTTGACACTGTGAAACACATAAAATCCCCTAAAACCTTGAAATGCCAGCTGAGTCCTACACGGCCATGCTTTGCAATCATCGAATCTAAACAAAACGCAAAGCAATTTCACGGAAAGAAAAAAAGTAGGTCGAGTTATGAAATTACGTTGCGGTGTGAGAGAGATTCAATTGGAAAGAGGTATGGCTTGAGAATCATAGAGGATTACCTGAGGCTCGGATACTCCGAGAAGTGAAGCGAGGTCAACTGCACCTACATAGATAGATTCATAAAGAAGAGAAGTCGTAAACTCTCGCTTAACTAAATTTTGTCTATGCGTTTGTCTCTAAGGTCTAAACAACTGTAAAATTTACATTTCTGAAGTCGACGAAGTCGGTGGTGTTGCGACGGTATTTGACCAAGAAGCGGTTGATGGATCCCTTCAGCATATGCTCGTAAGGGGGAACATGGTGGTGGTAATGGTTGAGGTTCATTTTTGGAGAATCAATGGAAGAGGAATGAACGGTGACGGTGATCGAAAGTGACGCAATTTGAAGGGAGAAAGAGAAAAACCCTAGGTTTTGTGGATGGTGGAGGGAAAATAGGAGGGCACCTTAATAATGAAAGGAGAAGGTAAGAATTTCAAAGACGCTTTAAGTGACCGTTTTAGTTCAAAAGCGTCTTTGAATTTTTTTTATAACTTAATTTTTAAAATGATTATGACAAAATCGTCTTTGAATACTTGATTCACTTATCTTCTAAGATGATTATTATAAAACCGTTGTCGTACATCTCTTATTATTTATAAAATTGTCCCCATCTCACATTTTGAGACGATTTTTTAGGAACCGTCTTAGAAAATACGTCGTAAAATACCCTTTTTGTCGTACTGCAACTTTGTTCTACATTTGTGCTATCTTGCAATTATTTACAGCATCAATTAAAAAAGTGTAGTCAATTATGATAAGTTGACAACATTAATTAATTCCTTGTAGACTAAAATGAAATAATGAATCGTGATATTAGATTACAATTTCAAATGTTAAAAATAAATATCACTTCATGATCCCGTTACATATTGTCTTATATTACTCTATTATTACTTTTATTATTACAAATTTATTACTTCTGAGCACTGATTAAACTCTAGTTATTAAAGACGTGCAATAGGTCACTATAGCAATGGCCCTACATTTAACTCGGTATATTAATAATGCCATACTTGCATGTGCTCTTTCCATACTAATTATCAAAAAATTAGATGAAGACACCGCAAATGATATTGCAAATTTCACCAAAGCTTGATATGAAATGACTATAATTCTAGTCTTGGTCCCATATAGTAGAAATTTCACTATAGCCCCAAACAAACAAAAGTTTAAGGGGATCTGATATGTTGGTTGAAAGTTTTAAAGATGGAGGAAAGATAAAACTCAAAAAAGTCATTCAATTTAAAGCCATTTGCACAAGATATTGTGCTTAAAGAGGCACAAAACAGGAATAAACAATCATAAATGTCAGAACTTAAAAAATAAAACACCAACCTTTAGAACTTTTATCTCATCCTTTTCCACTGCCATGTAGTCAGTCTGCTTTACTTCAGGTCATTAGCTTTAATATTTCCCATCCCATACTGTAATTGTGGGCTAATCCACTGGCTTTCTTCCTATCATGGCTCATGTACAACTTGTTACAAAGGGATCTATCATAATCATTAAATTTTCCAAGAATAATTCCACTAAAATTGACTAAAGAACTAGTTGTCTTTAAAAATAAGAACTAATAATTCTAATTTACAGTAACATTAGAGGTTGAAGTAGCATTTCCACTAAAAAATTAAGAAATTATCTCAGATACCAATAATTGTGTAAGATTGATCAATCATCACATCTGTGACCACAATTTCAAATTAGAATAAGCAAGGCAAACCTTGAATCCTTGGCATGTGTGATATCACTACTGCTTGGATATTGAACCTGCACAAAGTCAGATATCAATATTGTTAGATTATATGAAATATAGATTATCCATGCTTAAACATATCAGGCACCTGTTTTGCTGCAAGCAAGGCTACTCTACATTCTAGATTAATCATAGCTAACTGCCCACCCTGTAAATCATACAACACAAAATGAATCCTGAAGTTGTTCTCGAAAAATACTCAGGCAAGCTATAATCTCAGCAGTACCAATGTATACCTTCTTCACTAGCTCTTTCTTAACCTGTTAATTGCCAGCTTCTACAAGAAGTTTCCCAGATAATTTCCTTGCTAACTGCAACTCAGCATATAGTCATGAATAGGAGTGCAACTCTAGACATGTACAACTTTTATTTCATGTGCTTATTTTTTTATCATTTAACAATATTTTTCATCATTATATCATTTGCTTTTTGACAACACAATAAAAAAACTCCTAATATGTTTTATGACATAATAAAATATTCCTATTTGATTTTAGTGTGAAGGAGCTTGACTGTTCAATTGGGTGGGTATTTAACTCGTCCTATCATACCCGTACCTTACCATTATTTACACACACATACACAAAATAATAGAATATTCCTAATACTTTTATATCATATACTAATTATGACAGCACAATGAAAAAACTCTATCCTGAGGCAAATTTATAGTCCAATTTCCAAGTAATCTGAGACTACCAGCATAATTTTATTGAAGATAGATTCCAGAAGGCCATTAGTGCTGATGCCATCACTTTCTTCTTGTGAGTGCAACCACTCCTATGTCAAACAACCATGATTTCAAGCCCTTAGCTGCATAACATAAATTTTCTACTATTAAGCAATAAAAAGTGGACAGACATGAAGTTTCCAGCAATTAGGTATACCCATACCTCTGTGGTTTATCTGAGTAGTGTAGCAAGAATAAAGCTTTGGGACACTGAAGCTGACAAGAAATCCTATCCTTATATACAAACACTAGCAATTTAGCAAGATATAGCAAGATGTATGGAATAAATGAAACTGTAAAGTGGAAAAGAATATAGAGTTCATGGTGTCCTCACCAATGGCACACAGCCTCCAGATAGTCATTAAGTTGTTGTACTCCATTCCTAGTAGAAGAAAAGGAACTACCTGCAGCAACAAAAGACCAACCAATTACTTGGGCGGCACAAAAAAAAATATTATTGACCTGACATACTAAGAATTTAAATCGAAAATTCAATCCTATTGTGGAAGAGTGTCTTAAACCACTGACTGCATTAAAGGTTTTGAGAATGCTTCTTAAGTCAGTATGGTTCTCATGATCTTATAAGAATAGTAACTTAAAATAGTCACACCATGAGATATAACAAAAATGCATAGGGCCAAAATCTGAGAGTGTGAGATATGGTGGAGGGGTGTGAGAACAATCTATGTTTTCAGTATTCATATTCATATAGTGAAATTTGTTGCTTACTGTAGACGTAGCCCAAAATCTGTTGCTTTGTTTCTTATCACTTTCTATCATTCTCAGCTTGTTTAATTTGTTCTTGAACGCTTTGCATCATTTGACATAACACCTATAATTACTTCAATAGTTTAATATAAGGTGCTATCTTATTAGTTGAAAAGTACCAAAATTTTAACAATCACATAGTATCAAAATTAAATTCTATATCTAAAAAGAAGAAATTAGAGGATTACTTTGAGGGTCATGGATGGTTTTCCCGAGAACAGTGCTCTCATCCTGGAAAGAGCAAAATTCAGAGCAAGAAGAATTAATTTCACAAGACGCAAAATGCCATCCTCTGTCAGCTTGATTTCCCTCTTCTCTTCAACCTCATTTCTGAAACACAAGGACCAAATCACAAAAAACATAAGGAAGACTTTGAAGCATAACAACACCACCATCACACCACCTATGAATCTCGAACTAAATATCATACCTTTGACAAATCGAATTCGAGAAAAACGAAACACCCGATAAGAGAATCCCCAATTGCGACAAGGCCGAGAACATACTAAATTTTTTTAAAATATCTCAGATTTTCCTCCACGTGGGTGAAAAACAAAAACACAAAAAAGGAATAAAGTACTGACCTAAAGTTAATTTATTGAGTAAAGCACAAAGACAATAGACAAAGAGAACCAAACCCAAACCAAAAGGTTGACTTTGACGCATTCTTCCACATGATCAAATCACTCATAACCTGCCCAACAGGGTCGAAATCACCACCATTTTCTTATTTGCTCTTTGAACACAAAATCACCCGCAGAAAAAAAATCACGATCAAACATAGAGAAGCCATAGGGATTCGAGAGAAAATGGTAAAAATGCATACTTGGAGAAAGGTTGAAGTAGGTTTCTCCTTCTTAGTTCACATGGTTTGTCTTCTCTTTTTGGGTTTTTCAAACTCTTCAAGAAAGGTTGAAGCTTTTTCTTCTCGTATCTCAAGCTCAGAGCATCGTCGAGATTTGTTAGGGTTTCTAGGGGATGCAGTTTGGGGTGCTCTGGTTTTACGTGGGGTGGGCATGGGCGTAGGTGTGGGAAGGGTGAGAGAGCTGCGCTGCGAGAGGATGCGAAAATGAAAGTGGGAAGGCTTTTCAAATACAGTTCACCAATAAACCGTCTTTAAACACTTTTAACAAAATTTAAACTTTTCAAAAAATGCAGACATATATTAAAAATTCCATTGACTTTTAAGACGGTTTTGTAAAAATCGTCTTAGAATGATAACCTTTTAAGACGATTTTTGTAAAACCGTTTTCATTTAAAAAAACTCATATTTACAGAATTGTCATTGTCTAACTTAATTAAGACTTTAAACCCTCACCTTCTAAGACGGTTATTATAAAACCGTCGTTGTACATCTCTTATTATTTACAAAATTGCCATTGTCTCACATTCTAATATGGTTTTTTAAGAACCATCTTAGAAGGTCTGTCATAAAAGACCCTTTTTGTAGTAGTGTGCACTAGCTCCCTTTCTTTTCACAATGGTGGAGGAGGGACTTAGTGGCCTTATGAGGGAGGCAATGGAAAATAACATGTTCAAAGAGGTGTTCGTGGGAGAAAAAAAGGTGGAGATCAATTCATTGCAATATGCGGATGAAAAAGTTTTCTTTAGTGAGGCAAACTTAAGGAATGTGAGGACAATAAGATGCTTGATGAGGAGCTTTGAGTTGGTGTCCAGACTTAAGGTTAACTTTGCAAAAAGTAATTTTGGAGCTCTAGGTGTGGTAGGAAGGTATGTGGAGCTTCTAAATTGCAAGCAACTATCTATTCCTTTTGACTATTTGGGAATACCTATTGGTGCAAATCCAAGAAGGGAGACTACATGGTGGAAAGTGATTGATAAATTCCAAAGTAGATTGTCTCTTTCGAAGCATAAGACTCTATCTTTGGCAGGAAGAGTGTGCCTCATAAATTTGGTACTAACTTCTCTTCCTATTTATGTCTTTTTTTAAGAAGCCTAGGTGTGTTGTGAAAAAGATTGAAAGTTGAAAATGATATGAATATCTCACACTTAACCAAGAGGGGGGTGAATTGGTTAAACCTTGGTAAATTAAAATTTCTTTAATCAAAAACAGAGTTCCTAGGATCTTTATCACTTTTCAAAACCAAGAAACTTTATTCAATCAAGTAGCTCAGCCCCAATGAATTCAATGAATCAAAACTTATATAATTGGTCAAGCAATTTAATCAAGAACACAATGAATATAATGAGTTAAGGGATAGAGAAGCAAAACACAATCAGTTTTATACTGGTTCACTTCAACACTAGAAGCTACATCCAATTTTCTTCCAACCAACACTAGGTTAGAGTTCCACTATTATAATTTTCAGTTCTTACAATCAATTACAATGTCTCCCTTTATCAACCCTAGATAAAGTACAGAAATCTAAAACCCTATTAGATTCTAAGAGACAAGAACCTAAGAACACCACTCAGTTCTTTCACCTAGAGAACCCTACGCTAGATACATGCAAGAACTCAATTACAATAGCCAATTCACAAAGAAAAATCAAAACGAAAATTACAACCAGATTAAGAAGAGAAAAAACCAACCTGATGATCCAATGATGCAATGCAAAATGAAATTACCAGCTCAGGTTGAATGATTACAAATCAAATAGCACAGCTTTCCTTAATCTTGAAAAGGTTTCAAGCTCCAATAATGTCTCAAACACTCATGATTAAAGCACAATGGAGCAAGAAAGAATTTATCCCTTAGAAAACGCTTAAGAATGCTCACAAGACTTTTTAAGCTCAGAAAATACAAATGGGCAATGTTCCACGAAGTTAGAAAAGCAACTGAGCCATGGTTCTATTTATAACAAATTTTTATAACTGCTTGTAATCGATTAAATCACCATTTTAATCGATTAAAACACTTATGTAATCGATTAAGCCACCACTTTAATCGATTAAAGTGTTCAAGAGTTTTCTGGGTTTGAGCAACGAGCAAATTAATCGATTAATACGAGATGTAATTGATTATTCCAGTAGCACTGTGTTTTCTAAAAGACTTGAGTAATCGATTACGAAATGTGGTAATCGATTATGCCAGTGCAGCAAGATTTTCTCAAAGCGTTGTGTAATCGATTACGAGTTCTGGTAATCAATTATTCCAGTAAAACTTGCTTTTCTCAAAGGCTATGTAATTGATTACGAGAAATGGTAATCGATTATGGCAGTGCAACCTTAAAATCATATATAGGAAAGAAGCTCTACGGTGTAAGGTCTTTGACCTACAACAGTTATATATCAGATTTCATACACGACATGAGGCTAAAAAACTATGTGATGAATTTTAACTTCTCTTTTACGCAATGGTTAGCAAATCCGAGCCCATGTCTGACTGGTTCAGGCTAATCCAGAAGTGTAATGTTATTGGTCAATCACATCTAGAAGACTTGGAGATCTTTGAAGATTAATGGGTATTCTGGTTGGTGGAATGGGGAAGGTTACAATTTATCGCACGAAGGTTATGGTTATTTTTTTGAGGTCGATCAATTAAGTAAGTGGAGGTGGAAAAGGCCTGGGCATTTAATGCTTTTTCCATTTAATGGCTAGTAACCAATTGTGCCTATAATATTCTGTATGTAACTCTAATTTGTAACTTTATTTTTGAAAGGGTATCACTTGTACCTTTTCCTACTTATATATATATATATACACGTATCTTTTTGCCTATAAAAAAACAAAAAATGATGGACTTAAACTTTCTTTATTCAGTTTCTGTTAAAAATTTGTTATTAGAAAGTATGGTTTGTTTAGCTATGGCAGTTGGGAGAAGCATATAAACTAAGAGTTGTTTGTGGCAGGGCATGATTAAGTCCAAGGAAACAACTTCGGAAATGTCAACTTCTTCATTTTTGGAGAAGGAAAGGGAGCTCCAATCCAAAATCGAGGAACATAGCTTTGCTTTGCAAAAGGGATACATTATACTAGGTATAAAACAAATCAATGAAACTACATTCATTACCACATTCTTTGTATTATCCATGGATATAGCCAAATGAAACTAAAACATAATAATAAGCATGAGTGTAGCAATGAAAGCTTTAAAACAAAGCAATGAAAGGTTTGACACACTCAAAAAAATAAGTCATAACCACAATAGCACAAACACTTCCATACTCACTACAAATAGAATTTAGGAATGAAAATTTTGTGTTCAACAAAGCAAGGAAAGGTTTAAAACACTCTTAAAACAGTAAAACAACATCTTTGAAGCTAAGAAACCATGCATACCTAAATGAACCGTTCCACGTGGATGTGGCTATGTGGGGATGACTACGACTGATGAGCTTGGTAGTGAATGTGCAAATCAATATCGCTGCAATTATTAACTGCTTTTAGTTAGATCATAAGATCTTGTAGGAAAAACCATAAACCCATGCATAACAATAATGTCAATGAAGCAACAACCCTCTTTGCCCTAACCTCACCAACCCAAAGAAAAAGGAAAAACAAAATTACAAGTAATTATTTTCGGAGGAATGCTAGTTATACAATAAATATATACATCATTTTGTACAAAAGGACAGATATAGAAACAAAAGAAAAGGATGTGTAATAAGATTATATGATAAGTGATGTAATAAAAACATTATTATAAAAAGTATTTAAAGAATATTAGTGAAAATACTATGTAACTTGTTATTTTCAATCTCATGCACCGAGACACTTATAACAAATTCTCATTGACATATTGGTTCATTACTAGAAGATGAAGTTGATCATACATTTCAAATTTCAATGATTTTTTAACTCAACCTTTATGTATATTGTTGTACCTAGCTAGGCTATTTTATGATACACTGCTTATTGTTGTCTGGGAATTTGCAGACAAAATCAAACTCATGCACACAAAAAACAAAACCAACGAAGCTAAAAGTACTAGCATTGGACCCAGCATCCATAACATCAAAGGAACAACAACACAAAGTACCCTATTACCAACAAGAGCTAAATAATGTAATTATAAAAAAAAAACCTACAAATAAAATGACGACATTCGGTTACCTCGTTGAAGCTTTTTGGTTATGTTGTTAGGCTTCCGAAACGCAAAGAAGCGGATTGGAATAATACAGCACACGACCAAACCTCGATGGCAATGTGAGACTTCCACAGCGGCGCCATGTGGAGACTACAGTCACATGAAGGCACAACAATGGCGAAAGCGAGCTATGGGCACGAAAATATGAAGGGGTACAGAGACGAGGTAGGGACGAGAATGAAAAGTTGCACAAAGGCACAGGAATGGCGAAATTTTAGGTTTTAAATATGTCTAAACTCAAAGACGGTTATCCAAAACCTTTTTTGATTAGTTGGCGTTTGTTATAAATATGCCACTGCATTTATTACGTACACTGAATTCTAAGTCTGTTTTGTTATCGACCGTCATTGTATACTCAAATCAAAGACGGTTCCAGATCAACCGTCTTCGTTCTGCCCAACATAATTACGATTATGTCACTGCACGCTAAACTAAGACGGTTGTTGAGTAACCGTCGTCAAATTGGAGTCGTTAATATGGATTTTTGTAGTAGTGATTTTTGACAAGCATGGTTGGCTTTACATTGTTGTAGTAGTTTTTACTTTACAGATGTACAACCTAGTAACTTCTTCTAAAATTTGAGACCTCTACACCAAAATAGAAACAACAAGAAATGCTGGATTTCCATTCTTGCAGTAGTTTTTCATTATAGTAATTTCAAGCATTATCAATTACACAAATATATCTAGGCATTATATTGAAAGAGTTGGAATTTACAGTAATTTGAATTCCATATAGTACGTTGTAGTATGATGTCTTAATCTTATTGTGAAGTTCCTGTATTTCAACTTCATGCATATACTGCGGAAAATATTCAATGTAACCTTAATTAGCAGAGTTGCCAAAGTTGTGCTTTCCTCGAAACAAATTGTTACGTGAATGGAGACTTGGGACACTACCCAAAAAAAAAATTCTATGGAAATTGCCATGTGGCATTGAAACAAAGGTCCCATTAAAAATTAGAAGGACAATTTGGTAAGAAGAATGGGAGAACCACACCAACAAAGGTAGCTATTATAGTTGCAGAGTCAAAAGCCTTATAAACCCCACACAAAAATGTCATTATCATATGGACCTTAAGTCATATATCTTGCAATTGGATCCTAACACAATTAATTCTAATACGTAATAATTGGAGTAGTGGACAAACTTTAGATCTTACCAGTGGCTATGGTGGTGGCTTCAACTCAAACTTTACAGTGATTTTAGTACTTCCAGCTTTCCTTATAAATGTACTCTGCATTATTGAACATATTTTCTTAGAATAATAACATTAAAGGGCAGGAGAGGTGTGATTTAAATAGCAAAATTTTGAAACAAGACATGTTTTTCTTCCCAGTAAAATAAAGACAAAGGTCCAATATTTTATGACAAACACCATAAACCACAGACATTGTTAGTAACTTATAATCAGAAAATGTAGTAGTAATTCATAAAAAGGTTATATTGACAGTAAGACTTGAGCAGAATTCTACCATTTATTGTTGAATCATGGAAGGTTATTTTTGTTTTCCTTATGAGGTTTATAGTTTTTTGGAAATAAACCATCATGCTCAAGCATTCATTCAAATATCAATTTTTTCAACATCTCTTACAAAACTCATTTTTCTAATACGAGACTTTCCACGTTATGAAACAAACTAGATAAGCATTATAGAGACACTGCAGAGCTTCAAGATCACCCAATACCCAAAGGCCCTAACTCTTCTCAATTAACAACATACCCCCTCTCTCTAATCCTTCAATATATGCCTTATTATGCATCCCCCCAATTACAATAAACTAACTGAATCTAACAATTAATGTAACCAAGGTCCTCAAGTAACATGTACCTATCACATTATTGGGGATTTTGTATCCATAGGTCTAAGACGACTTTAATTATAGTTATAGACTCGTTCTGGTTTCTAGATTTGAAGTGTTCTTCTTGAGATACATAATAACTATATCACACAAAAGGATACTAGTTCAACAGGTGCTAACAGATTTGAGTTTCACATGAATAGATGTAAGTAAGTGATTGAAAACCACCTTAGTAGGCAAGAACCAAACATCTAGCATCACATATTTCACATTTTCCTATGTTTGGAGACAAAAATGAGTATGTATTTTGAAGAGTGTTTGAAAGCCCTCAAAGATTAAAATACATTCTGGAAGACAACATTTGACAAATGTTAATAGCAATAGGGAAAAAAAACCAATATCCTGTTTCAAATGCTTTTCCCACATCATCCCACAGTATTATATTTAAAATATGATCATGAAGCCAATTGTGAATCTTTTAAGCATTTTGTTGATGACTAAGAAGTCCAAAAAACAACATATATCCTATTCCGAAGTCTTCTGTTGTGCAGAGAGACAAAAAGCAAATAAGTTTCTACTTGTTAGCTTCAAATTTTACTTTAAATAATTATTATGTAGTTGTTATTATATTTTATTTACATTTCAAGTAGAATTTTCTTACAATCAACAATTATTCAGTTATATTGTATAATCATTTATATATATATTTACATATTGTGATGTATTTCACATTACAGATAAATGAAACACATTTAATATGTAACATTTGTCAATATAAAACTCAATGTATATAGATATCATACAAATACGCAATCAACCAATCCAAATTTTATTTCAAATAGAAAATAAAGGAGTATTTCAGTATTGTTTGCATGCCTATACTTTGGCCTTATTTTCATGCACTATATACTGATTGATGTCTGAATATTGAACACACCACACTTGAAGATCCCATCATACTATGGCCTTGTTTTCATGGATATATATGATGTAGGCTACATAGGTTTGGTTTGTCAACTGTTTGAAGTTAGGTATGTATATGTTGGTAAAATTTAGTAAGCTCAGAAGACTATATATGTTTAGTGCAGTTAAGCTCAGCGGCTTGTTTTATAGTGTGTTTTCTGGGTGTAAATGGAAAGATGCAAAGAGAAGGGAACCAAAGGAAAAAAGAAATAAAGAAATGGATACAGGTTTAGAATTAATTGTGATCTTTGTGGAAACCCATATTGTATCTGCAGAACCTATCCAGTTAATTAAGGTCCCTAGTAGCAATTTAGGAACAGTTTTATTTCTAATTTTTCACTCAATATAATGGTGCTAAACTCAAAAGCAAATAAGTCTATTATTAATCATTTATTATAACATCATGGCTTGTAACATTTTATATAACTATATATTATTGAGTAAACTTAAAAGATTAAGGGGTTCAATTAGCAATTTTGTTTTAGAAGAATAAAAGGTCAAGAGTCAACAATGATGGTAGTTTATGGCTATGAATGACTATAATGAGTTTTGATTGTAGTTTATGGCTATGAATAACTATAATGGGTTTTGATGGTGGGTTATGGCTATTAATAGGATTTAAGCCTTTTAAATTGTTGAAGGGCATATTATAGTCTATAAATAGATCATTATAATGTTTGACAAAAAAAAAGAGAAGAGGAGAGAAAAAGAAAAAGAGGTTGAAGAAAGTTTTTTTTATAGAAATTGTTTTCTCCACAAGCTCTCCTGACATAAAGTTTTCAATTTTAAAAATTGTTATCAGAGCCAATGACGAGTATGATCAACTATGTGCCATTGCCTCGACTAGTGAAGGCGAACTACGAAAAATGGAGCATCCAAATGAATTCTCTTCTCGGGTCTCAAGATGGTTGGGAGGTGGTCCAAGAAGGTTTCAAAGAACTGGCAAATACCACGGGATATATGGTGGCTCAACAAAAGGCATTGAAAGAGACGCGATTGAAAGATAAGGCAGGTTTGTACATGTTGTTCCGAGCTGTTGACGAGTCAGGATTTGAGAAGATTGCGAGTGCGACAACTTCAAAAGAAGTGTGGGACATTTTGGCGAATGTTTATAAAGGAGTTGACCGGGTTAAACAAGTTCGCCTTCAAACACTTCGTGGTGAGTTGGAAGGCATGAAGATGAAGGAGTCGGAAGGGGTCTTCGACTACATCACGCGTGTTCAAACTGTGGTGAACCAACTCAACCGAAACGGAGAAGCATTAATTGATGCGCGAGTTATAGAGAAGATTTTGAGGTCGTTAGTCGACAATTTCGAGAATGTCGTATATACTATAGAAGAGTCAAAGGACCTAACAAAGCTCACTGTCGATGAGCTTTCCGGTTCTCTCGAGGCACACAGATAATGTAAGAAGAAGAAGGAGGAGGAGGAGGAGACACTCGAGCAAGCACTTCAAGCAGAGGCATCAATCAAAGATGAAAAGGTACTCTATTCCCAAAACTTTCAAGGTAGAGGGCATGGCAATGGAGGTTGAGGAGATGGTCACGGTAGTAGAAGTCGCGGTCAAGAAGGGTATTATGAGGAGAGGGAGCAATCAAACCAACAAAATTGGCGTGGAAGAAGACGTAGTCGTGGGAGAGGTGATCGATCCAATTATTCCAATATTGAGTGCTACAAGTGTGGCAAATATGGTCACTATGCGAAGGATTACTACTCTGATAAGTGTTACAATTGTGGCAAGGTGGGGCATTTTGCAAAAGAATATCAAGTCGAGAAAAAGGTGGAAGAGACAACCAACCTAATCACAGAAGATGAGGAGGCGAAAGAAGGTTTTCTTTTGATGGCACACAATGAAGTCAACACCAACGATGACACAGTGTGGTACCTTGACACAGGTGCGAGCAACCATATGTGCGGGCACAAGCACCTATTCAAAGAGATGCAAAAGGTTGAAACTGGACATGTGTCATTTGGAGATGCGTCCAAGGTTGAGGTCAAAGGCCAAGGTACGGTTTGTTATTTACAAAAGGATGGCTTAGTTGGGTCAATCCAAGATGTGTATTACGTACCGGACCTCAAGAGCAACATTTTGAGTATAGGGCAACTCATGGAGAAAGGTCATTCGGTACTTATGAAAGACTAGGTATTACACTTGAAAGATAAGCATGGGCGTTTGGTCATTCGAGTTGAAATAGGGAGAACTCGCATATTTAAGTTGAATTTGAGAAGTGTTAAAAAAAAATGTTTGCGAGTCGACGTAGAAGACAAGGTACAAGTTAATGAAGCAAGCGGGTGGGAATGGAATAACTCAACGAAGGTTATCAATGAAAATAGAGGATCATCAACTACTATATCAACAATCATACCGACAAATCCTGAAACTATCGATGATGAAGATGAACCGCAACAACCCAAAATGCAAAGTTTGCAAGACTTGTATAATTCAACAAATGAGGTACATATGGTATGTTTTTTGGCAGATTCCGAGAATATAAGTTTTGAAGAGGCGGTACAAGACAAAAAGTGGCAAACTGCCATGGATGAGGAGATTAAAGCAATTGACCGCAACAACACATGGGAGTTAGCGGAGTTTCTGAAAGAAAGTCAGCCCAATGGTTTGAAGTGGGTGTTCAAGAAAAAAAAAGAAATTGATCGGCATGAAGGATGGTAGAAACTTTTAAGTTTACGGAGGAATTTTGTTGAGTAAACTTAAAAGATTAATGGGTTTAATTATCAATTTTGTTTTAGAAGAATGAAAAGTCAAGAATCAACAATAATGGTAGTTTATGACTATGAAAGACTATAATGAGTTTTGATTGTAGTTTAATGCTATGAATAACTGTAATGGATTTTGATGGTGGGTTATGACTATTAATAGGATTTAAGTTTTTTAAATTGTTGAAGGACATATTATAGTATATAAATAGATCGTTGTAATGTTTGACAAAAAAGAAAGAGAAGAGAGAAATAAGATGAGAGAGGAAAGAAAAAGAAAAAGAAAAAGAAGTTGAAAAAAGTTTTTTTTATAGAAATTGTTTTCTCCATAAGCTTTCCCGACATAAATTTTTTCAATTCTAGATATATGTCTTGTCGCCAAATTTGGCGACTTAGTCTTAAAGGAAAAAAAAACATGGGGATGAGAGTTTTCCAAAGAAAAACCTACTTGGTATCATACACCAATAATTTAGTTGTTCAGAACTGGCTAAATAAACAAAAAAGGTTCAGTTGCAGCTTGCAAAGAAGATTACAAGAATCACATCATATAATGCGACACCGTCCCACATACCCGTATTGTGTCTTTCTAGTGCAAATTATAAAACTGGCATTTTTAAATTGAACTTTAAATTACAATCAAAGAAATAGAATGTAGGTGTCTCCCGTATCATGGCAAAGAAAACAAAAGCAAATCACTTTGTAAGATTTTTGTAAGAATTTTATGTAACTTCAAATTACCTAACATAGCAGTATTACTATCTCTAATACCTCTATCAGACCAAGCCCACCAAAACGTTTAGGCTTAGTAAGATTCTTCCAACTAATAACATGACAACCTCTATATGTTCCCTTTTTTCATACGAAGTTGCTAATGATTGACTCCAGTTTGGTAGATATCCATTGTAGCAAATGATAAACACTCATACAGTATAGAGGAAGGGAAGAGAAGACTGACTAAGCAAAAGTAATTTGCCCTGGCTTACTAGCCAAACAAACTTTCCAAGAAGCAAGTATATTTGAAAACTTCTGAATTATAATTGTGATACTTGGAATCAAAAGTTAAATTAACCTTTCTTTTAATTAAGACTTAACAAAGTGATATTATATAAGAAATCACATAGTGATAAAAAAATTAAAAGAAACCACTGCCTAGGAGAAATTGACCAGATTTTGAATTTTATGTTTTTGGAACGTATTGTGATTAGGAAAGGTGTTAAAATAATAAATAAAAGAAACTGTAGCCTAGTCTCATTTGATTATTAAAGAAATGTCTTAACTTTGTTTCTGTCAAAAACAAAAAGGAAATGTGGTTGATGAAGTTGCCAAAACAAAAATATTTATAAAAATAATTTATGCTTTTATAATTTGGTAATTTATTTTATATTTTGTTAAATTTATTGATATATCCTTTTTTAATTTATAAATAAATCCATAACATAATTTTTCATGTAATAACAATATACTGTATTATATAAATATTTAATGAATTTATTTATCCAAACTCATATCTCAATTCACTGGTTACCAGTTATTTATTTGTTTTTAAAAGTTTATCCAGTGTAGTTTAAGGAAACGAGATTGTTCAACCTCAAATCGTATGCATTTAGTATTAAATAATAGTCAATTGAGTCTGCTATTCAAAATGTTAAGTATAATTAAGTTTATATATATTCCACCACTGTGAATACCCTGTATAATCGCTTTACTATGTCCAGTCAACGTTTCTCCATAATGCAACATCTTTTTTTCTATTCAACTAGCTAATCTATGCATAAACACAGTTGCAGCAGTTATTGTTAGAGAAGCTGGAGTGAAGTGTTGTGATCAAGAGAAAGGGTTATGTATTGTTGAAGATAGAATTTGAATTTAAATTATTGTTTTTCTTAGATAGAAACAAATTGTTAAAATAGTCTAGATAATAAAAGTTTGAATTATTGTTTCCTAGATTGAATTATTGTTTCTTAATATTGTACTCAAAATTTTAACATTACTTGTATAAATATACCTCATTTAAGAGGTGATAGATGAATGAATGAATAAAGAATTATTATTTCAATTTATCCGTATCTGATATTTAACATGGTATCAGAGCCATGATTCCCTCCATGAATGAGAGTCATCGTATCCTCTATGAAAAAAATTATCTTCCGTTGTCATAAGAGTATTTCTTCTTCACATTCTCAAACTTAAATCTTTTTTTTTTCGTATCAATACCTATATTTAACTTTTATTTCTCCTCCTTATACTACTACATAATAGCTTTTTGACGACACCTATATGACAACGTTCTTGACAAAACAGTCGTTGTTTTACATTCAGTGGCAAGCTCGTAAATAAGAGAAGTAAAACAAAGACGGATGTTGGAAAAACGTCTTCAAATGAGGTCTACGACGATGATTATTTTTAGAATTGTCTTTGAAGGTCTTACAGGAAAATATAGAAGTGGCATTTTTTAAATTTTGTAGTTTTGAATGAAGTCGGGTTTGGAAAACCCATCGTTGATATAACGCTTACAAAGACGGTTTTCCATGTAACCCGTCTTTAACTTAATGTATATAAATCAAAATCAATTTTAGGTTGAAACTCAACATTTTCTCTCTGTGTCGCGCCCTAGCCTCCATTTTCCTAATACTCATTGCTGCTCCCTCGGGTGACTCTTGCACACTGCCCTCATCACTCTCATACCCTTTAGTCTCGCGCCCTGGGCTTCAATTGTTCACGTCTCATCGGTCTGGTGAGATTCCCTTTAGTTTGGTTATCTGGTGATGACATATAGCTATTGTTGGGTGTTTTTCTTTTATTGTTGTTTATCTGATGAGGCCTTAATAAAGAAAACAGTGTTCCATGGTATTATGTCGCGTTCAGCATGTATTGAATAGGGGTATAAAAAAGCATTTACTTTGCCCTTGTGAACCCCCATTGTCAAAATGTCTCCACGTTAAATTTTGATTTTGATTTTGATTTGAAGAGAGAAGATTTTGAGTTTGATAATGGCAAATGCTAACGCACAAAAGTCAGGCAACTATTGAAAAGTGTTTGTCTGCTGTGTTTGTTTGAAGCTCAGGTTGCAGATTCAACCACTCAAACCCTAACACTTCCAACTTGGAAAGGCCTTCGTTCCAGAAGGTAATATAATATTAGTATTATTATTTTACGATTATTCACTTCTCTACCAATCAGGTTCCCATTGAGTTATGCATCGTAGCAATACCCACCCCCAATGATTCCACATTGTTAATTAATTAATTAATTAATTAATTAATTTTTGTAGATATTGACCAAACACAAGTTGTTCTAAATTACATTGTTGCAAAATTAGGGTTACGATGGATTTTGACGAGTATGAGTATTTAGAGAACGCAGTTGAAAACCTTCAAGTTAAGCACAAGGATAATGGTGGGGACAAAAGTGTAAAATCCGAAGAGCGAGGGCAGAATGGGAGTTCAAAGCATAAGGAGGATGGTGATGATGTTGATCTCCATCCCAAGCATTCAAAATCTGGAGATGATTCTCGTGATCGTGAGAGGCTGAGAGAAAAAATAGGCTCATCTCGTCATGGTTCAAAGTCCAGAGATGGAGACAAGGACAGAAGCTCTGGGGGCAGTAGGGATAGGAAGAGGGATAGGGACAGAGACCATGAGAAGAAGGATAGGAAGAGAGATGCCTTTTAGCAGAGCATTGGATATGAAACAGATGCAGAAAGGCTATTTACTTGAAAGGCACTTATTAAATGACTAAAATTCCTTTGGCTTTCAGCATAAAGTCCTATATTATAGATAGCTCTGCTCCCTTGAAACTACTTTTAGATTCTTCATCTTTGTCATATTTATTGTCAAAATGTGTATAAGAGTATACTTACTCAATGTGTATGTTTTTTTAGAGAGCCGACTAGTTGTCTTAGGTTCTTGAGTTTCATATAGTTAGTTGTGTTGTTTAACAATGTTATAGCTTCTGAATATTGAATGTTAGATTCTGGGAACTGACCTTCAAATGTTCTTTCTGGAAATTGGGCCAGGCACTGGAACCTCAGGTCATGGGTTTCAAAAGTTTCTCCCTCTTGGAATGTATTTGAAAGCATGCATTGCAGTCATGCATTGTTTGAATGGCTGTTGTAGCAGTGGTGATGCCATGCTATTTATAATCCTTCCCTCCTCAACTTTGTTGCTTAATTGCATTTATTCAGTTGCAGAAATGCTGGTGATGGAGTAATGGGCTTATGCTTAAGAGAAGCAATTCATCTTCTGATGCCTGTGGGCAAAAACAATGTTCATTTGGCTACATGTTGGTCACAGTTTCTGTTACTGCATGTAATAGATTGGTGTCAATTGTGATTAATTTTATTAGATTTTAGAAAGTTCTCCAATTCATGGGCTTTTTCAATTTTCCTTTATCAATTAGTTTTCATGGATTTTTTTGAGTGAATGAAGTCCAGTAAAAAAATTGGTCGGGTCTAATCAACAGATGAAGCCCCTAAAACCGGTTTAAAATCCACTATCAGATGAAGTCCATCATTGTCTTTTGTTTATGTCCAGACCTGGGTGCTCCATTGCAACATTAGTTTTTGTTCATATCATTGGTAACTTGCTCTGATCAATGTGATTAAATCCTTTAATTTTGATATTGTTGGATTTTAGTGATTTACCAATTGCATGGATATGATGGGTTTTTTTTTTCGCGCGTGTGTGTACTGTGTTGTCCTGTTTCTGTTGATTCTCCCTTCAATTTGATCACATCACTAGTGATGTCTTGCATAAAACTAGTTTTATGTATTAAAAAGGTTTCATTCTGTTTATGCTTATGGTTCTCTTACTCAGTATTATATAAGCTTTTAATAGGTTTCAACTTAATGCAATTAGGTCCCTCACTCTCTCGTACTGCCATCAATCCAAGTTGGTGATGCTGTTTCAATATAAGATTTTGTTTAATTTATAGAAGGTACAAAATATTGTATTAATAGCAATTGGATGGCATTCATTTCCTTTAATTACCATTTCCGTCAATCCACGGGTTTGATTCTTTTTAAGTTAAAGAAGCAAAGTCATGAATTTAAACCTATGTTACCTGGTGATTTCATGTTAACTCAATTCAGTTCCCTGCAGGCCTATGTCACGTGGATTTGGGCTTTATACATGCAAAGACAATTTGCTGCCGTGTTGCGAATTTAAGGAACATGAAAATTTTGTGTTGGGAAAATATGGTTTATGCAAGATGTTATTGTTATTTTCAAATCTGAACTGCTATAGAGAGGTTGAATTTATAATAACAACTTGGGCTATAATTTTGTTTTTGTTATGTTGTAGACGGCATAAAGAGAAAAAGGAAGAAGCAACAGCCTGAGGCGGATCCTGAAAGAGATCAAAGAACTGTGTTTGCTTATCAGGTATTCCAAATTTCACTTTCCCATTTCAAGCTAGAATTCTAAATCTTGAAGTGTGAATGCAGATATGAGAAACAGATTCTATGAAAAGTTAGAGTCAGAGCTTCAAAGCTCAAGTAATACTTATTATGTTGGTGGACTTATGGCATTTGAGCTTACAGAGAGAATTTCATCTTATACCATGGCTTTGATCTGCAAGAACTTTGCAAATAGCAGTGATTTACCAGTGTTTCCTTACACTTATAACTAGTCATTGATTTGAATAATCTAGAATTTACATACTTTGAGCAGTTATGTTTTCCAAATAGAGCTACACTTACTAGAAGAGCGTCTTCTGTAGAGTTTGTTTCCCTTGCAAATTGATATCTAGAAAAAGGAGCCTAAAGAACTAGGTGAATTTCCTGGAGTGAAATTTCCCAATTTGCCTGGTTTGAATAGCTATTTAAAGCACTGGGGAACTCATCTAGTCACTCAGAACATAACTCTTTATACTTGGCTAAATGAAGGAAGGACAGTGGTTGGCAAGAGGACATATGGAGAACAACATTTAAATGCTTCTTGCATTGCACATAAGCTCTTAACAAGCCAAAAGCCAGTTGTCAAGCCTGGTGACAGGGTTCTCCTAGTCTATGTTCCTGGCCTTGATTTCGTTGATGGCTTCTTTGGATGTCCAAGAGCTAAAGTTTTACCAGTCCCAGTTCTTCCCCCAGATCCCATGCAGAAAGGTGGACAAGCACTTCTGAAAATTGAGAACATCGCCAAGTTATGCAACATAGTGGCAATTTTATCAACAATATCTTATCACACAGCAGTATGTGCAGATCTAGTGAAAAGTTTAATCTCATTAACTGGAGGGAAATCCACAGCTAAATGGGCAAAACTTTTGTGCCTGCACACCGATACTTGGGTCAATAACTCAAGAAATTCAGTTGTGGAAGATGTAGATGATCAATGTGAATCCCTGCCTGCTGGTGTATCTTTGTTGTAGTTTACCTCAGGCTCAACTGGTGATGCTAAAGGAGTCATGATAACACATGGTGGGCTCATTCACAATGTGAAGTTGATGAGAAGTATATATAAGAGCACCTCAAGGACAGTGCTAGTGAGTTGGCTTCCTCAGTATCATGACATGGGGCTGATTGGAGGACTTTTTACAGCTGTTGTTAGTGGTGGATCTGTTGTGCTATTTTCACCCTTGACATTTATTAAGAAACCTCTCTTATGGCTTGAAACCATCAGCAAGTATTAAGCAACTCACAGTGCACAACCTCTCCAAAGGTAAAAAATGTGGTATTGTTGTTGCTCGTCTTCCAAGAAAATCACCAACTTAGATATAGAACCTCTCAATGCCATCCAAACCCAACAAAGCTTCTCCTCCCCATGCATTCTAAGGCCCTTAAAATACTTATGTAAATTGATCGGCCACCAATATGCATCATCTATCCTGTCAAATCTTGGAATCAACTTTCCATTAAATTTTGAAATCATTTTCAGTTATTCACTACCCCAAATCTCCATGGTTGGAGCTCTAAGTATCCTAAAATGAAAAGTCGAAATGAAGTTTGTTAGGACCCCCACCCCTTTTTCAGAATGGGTTGGATTTTAACTTGACCAACCCGAATCAAACCAAAGCGAAAATTCTAGGTTGGTTCAGATCGTCAGTTTGGTTTGGATTTTAAAATTACAGTTGGTTCAGGACTTTAGGTATTGGATTTGAACACGAAGAGCCTGAACCAACCCCAATCTGTACTATTTTACAAAATTTTGAATTTATGTTTTTGCATATGCTCCCTTTTTTCCAATTTACTTGTAAATGTAACTTATCATTTTAGGATAGGGTTCATCTTTTATTGTAACTTTGTTTTAAGAAAATTATAATTTGCACCTATCTTGTTAAACTTTTCTTGTCTATGTATGCAGTTCTTATGAACTTCAGATTATTGGAAGAGCTTGAGAGAGGTGATAAGGGAATTGGAGATGGAACTGTTATCTATGGAATGAATGATGTTGATGATCTCTACATGCAGTCCTGGACTGGGACTATTATTGGCCCCCCCTAGTGTAAGCTGTTCTGTTATTTGGAAAAATTATGTTACTATGAAAACCTAATTTTTTAAGTGGGATTGATGTTGTTCAAAAGCTGATTGCACATGGGTAAGGATGGCATGGATTTGATTTGATAGATGATAGTGATTGGACTGCATGTGTTAAACCTCAATTGAAATCATGTGATTAATTAATAATATTAGAAAATCACTTTACATTGGCAATACTGTTATATAAAAGCTATTTATTTTAAATTCTTTTACTATTATCTTAAGAACACTTACTAAGAAAGTATATTTAGTTTTTTAATCTCAATAGAATGCTTTAGTGGCATGTTTGCTAAGAAACTAGCTTGACTGGGGTTCACTCAAGAAGATGTGTGTAGAATGGTTTAGGACCTAATGAACATTGTTTATGTTTTGTGTGGATCTTGTTTGTTGCTATTTCAGGTGCAATTTTGTTCCTTGTCATGACTGGCATGTTCAATGTTGTGCTGCCAAGGAAAATGGCTTGACTGATGGAGCTCGTGTATTGGCCAAGCATGCTTGTAGGAGTAGCAGTGGTTATTGGGGTTCTCAAGATGGAAATGGTAAGGATTTTAGTTTTTTTTGAAATAGAATTTTTAAGATATATCTTTGTAATTGCCTTTTGATCTCCATTCCACCTAGGTTGTCTAGGTTTGTCTTCACATGGAACACATATACACTAAAAAGAAAATGATAGACACAACATTTATGTGATTTGGCACTTCTTGCCCATGTCTACGAAAGCCATTAAGTTTTTCCAAATCTACCTTGCAATAAAACCCACTCTTCAAGCAAACTTTTTGCCCGTGTCTACGATAGCCATTAAGTTTTCCCAAATCTATCTTGCAATAGAACCCACTCTTCAAGCAAACTTCAAGAACACACAAGTTTCCAGCACTCCTTGAAATTGGGTTGTTTTAGAAGCTTATAATTGCAGAAATGGAATATGGAAGAAAGGTTAGGGATGAAGGTGAAGACACCATGGAGAAGCTCTCCAATAAGTCTAGGAAGAATCACCACAATAGCATTGGGAAGCCATTGATAAGACTCAAAAAGTACTTGAACAAGAATAAGAGAGAAACTCTCACAATTTTCAGAATTGTATTAATGAACCAAAGTTAGTTACATTCAGTTTTGACACCTTATATAGGCCACAAAATTACAAGCTAAATGTCTAAATGTAAGGAAAATGCAAATTGAAATGAAGCCTAAATGAAGCTTGAAGTGCAAGCTTTTCCCAAGTGACCTTTGACTTCCCAAACATGTGCAGTTGCAGTTTCAGACTGAAATAATTGATTAATTCGCACTTGTAATCGATTAAAACAGAACCATTTACCATTTGCAAGCTTGTGTAATCGATTATAGGTGTCCTATAATCGATTAAAGCAATCAAGCACTGAAATAATCGATTACACCTGCCATTTAATCGATTAAATCAGTAAGACCTTGTTCCTGTTTGCAACTGAAATGCTGTAATCAATTGCAAGGTCAATATAATCGATTAAAACAGTGAAAACCTATTTACAAGTGTTTTTATTGAATTTCTTCTAACAAGTGCTGGAATTTATTGAATTAAATTGGATTTGAGACATCAAAATCCAGCTCTTGTCATCCTTAAATTGGTGTGCATCTTCATTCTTGCCCAAGTTAGCTTGAATGTAGTCTTGTAGTGCTTGAGTCCTAAATCTTGTCATTGGTCCTTTAAAGCTCACCAAAGGAAGTGCTTCAAGTTCTCCTTCTAGACCTTTAGCTTGGAATGGACCTCCATCAGTTAGTTAGTTACAGTATTAAGATAAAGATATGTTGGTGTATTTTATTCCGATTGAGTAAGCGTGTTGGTGAGTTTATTATACACAAAGAATCTTAAGCCTTTGAATGAAGATGAATAGACAACAACAGTGAGTAAGTTCCAACCTTGCAACCTGCACTACACTACACTACACACACACACATAAACATTGCAGACTATCAGCATCAAGGGTTCCCTTTTCTAGTGGTACAATCCCAAATAGGACCACCAAAAGTGTTCCCTACTAATTATTGCCACCCCATGAATTTCCTTAATTCCATCATTAACAACCCCCTTAATTCTTTCCCATCTTTATCTTCTTTTGTCTGTTAACCTATCATATATCCCATATTATTGATTTCTTATTCATCATAAAAATACAAATATTCTCAACCAACATCCTAATTAGTATTTAGTATTTCCCTTAAAGTATATCTTCAGTCTGCGTGTACATGAACTTCTTCATTCATTTCCAAAATACATGAATTGAAGATCAGACAGAGTTATTCCCCAGAAATAATGATTAGCAAAGAAATTTATTTTATCTACACATGATTTATGGCAGAACATTATGGTGTTGCTTGATTCTTGGAACTGACCTTACTTAGAAAAGGCTTGGTTGTTGCTATTGCCTTTTTGTTGATTTTTTTGAGGTATTGGGTTTATTAGTCTTATTGTCCAAATTAAAGGCTTCGTGGGCTTGTACTAGTATTACTAGTACTGGATGTAAATTTATTTGTAAATAGGAGTATTAGTTTATTACTTTATGTTATGGTATTGCTGTTACACAATATTGAGGAATTTAACATTCAAATCAAATTAGAAGCATTGCATTTAAAACAGGAGTATTAGTTTTTTCTCTTTTTCTTGGTCTGTATATATATCATGAGCAGTTGTTAGTGAGTTCTATGGTTCTTGGTCATTGAAGTTTTATTCAATGAAATAACTATTGAATCACTAAAGTTTCTCTTTTTCTCTTTTTCATGTTACTCTTTTTCTCTGTATAATTATTTGCTAAAATGGGTAGATTATATATATATATATATATATATATATATAGACAAAATTACCCTGTACAAGGTATTCCCCAATTGCTTCTTTACAGGTCAGATTGTGCATAGCTTCTGTGTGTCTTTGGGGTTGTGGGTAAGTAGTAATTTACCGTCATGGGTGAATTTCTTGTGGCTACAACAGTATTTGAAGATAAGAAGGTAAACTCCATTTTTCATTAAGGTTCTTTCATATTAAAAATTAATTTTTCTTTACAATTATTATTTGTTCCTTGCAAATCTGTCTTGCTCTATGGTTGGTCTTGGACTTGGATTTGGATCACATATCCCAATTTATGACTGTTAAAATCCTGTGTTCTTTTTGGTGTTGTTTGTGAGTTGTCTCCTTCTGTTTGTACTTATTTGAGCAACATGTAAATTTTTATTAGCTTTGAGTTGTTACATTCAACAAAAACACTGAATTTTTAATTTTTGACTGCTGGCTTAAGTATATTATTGCTGCATGGAAGCTTCAATACTATCAATGGGCAATGCAGTTATTTGAACGTTATAGCACTAGTGAAGGTGGTTGCCAGTTTGCTCTTGCTACACTTGAGCAAGTTGATGAGGCTCTACATATGAAACATGACAAGTGCACAAACAACTCAGTTAATGAATCAGTGTCAACCATCAAAGGACGACTATGGGCAAATGTTTTCATATTTGCGTTAGACCTGGGTCGATATTATGATAGGTTAGTTTCTATTTCATTGTGATTGAAGCGGAGTTGCAGAGTTCATACAATCATAGTTGTCTATCTCATTATGGTTAGTTTCTATTTATCTACAAATGTGATATAACTTGATGGCACTATTTTTGTGATTTGTTAGGATCTGGCATTTGATTTGTCCCTGTCTGCCCTTCTTGGGGATAACATCTACAACTTTGGAGACCTACTTGCCCATCCTATAGTGAGTAATTATATAAAAAAATTTGGAGCACATATCCTTTGAAATTTCTTTCCTTCATTTTTCATCCATCTTTTTACTGGGTAACATAGTGTATAATACCATCAATAGATTAAGAGCTTTATGGGGACAAAGGTAGAATGGCTTTATTACAGTTTGCAGGCATTCAATTTTGGTGATTTAGTACGATATGAAGAATTATGTTTGGTGCATAATAATGCTGCTTTAAGTGTCCAACCAGCACTAGTTCAAAATGAGCAAAGTTTTTACTTAAAAGTCGTCTTTGTATCCATTTTTAAAAAAATAAAAAAATAATAATACATACAAAGACAGTTTTGCTTAAAAACCGTCTTTATATCCATTTTTAGAAAAATAATATTAATTATAATACATACAAAGACGGTTTTGCTTAAAAATTGTGTTTGTATCCATTTTTTTTAAAAAAATAATAATAATACAAAAAAAGACGGTTTTGCCATAAAAATCGTCTTTGTATCCATTTTTTTTAAAAAAGAAAATAATACATACAAAGACGGTTTTTAAGGCAAAATCATTTTTGTATGTTGACATACAAAGACAATTTTTCCCTAAAAATCGTCTTCGTAGGTGTTCAAAAAAAATTTCAACGAAGGCGGTTTTTTGAACCGTCGTCAAAAGTGCTATTTTTCAATGAAACGCGCAACAACATCGATTCTACAACCATCGTTGTATGGGGTTTAGAATCGTCGTCGTATGTCTCACCTGTAGTAGTGTCAACCTTCACCTTCTTTGATTTCTTTACAAATTATGATTATTATTATCATGAACTCCATCTTTATTTCACATAACCTACGCATCTTCAACTCTGGCTTGAATCCTTACCTGTATCTCAATCTTTTTCCTAAAAAACAAAACAAACGACATAATACAAACCCGTTTTGAATCCTTCTCGTACCTCATTTTTAAAGCCTCCATGCACATATTCCATTTGAAGGTCATTGATGTGAAGCTCGTTGCATTGTTCTGAATCCTTCACAGACTAACCCTAAAGTCTATTGATCTGAACATGTGATTGTTCTGAATCTCTTTCCGTATCTCAATTCTCTTTCTACCTCACATAACCGAAGCACTTGCTGTGGGCTATCCTAAAGCACCTCCTAAACCTATTGCTGACCAAAGTCATTTCCAGAAGAGTGTTTGAGGATACAATTGGCAAGTTGGGCATGACTGATATTTATGCACCAACTTGAGGGGGAGTGTGGAAGAAAAAAATTGAATTTAAATTATTGTTTCTCTTATATGGGAACAGATTGTTAAAATAGTCTAGATAAGAAGACGTTTAAATTATTGTTTCCTAATATTGTGCTCAGGTTGTTAACATTACTTGTATAAATATACCTCATTTAAGAAGTGATAAATGAATGAATGAATAAATAATTATTATTCCAATTTATCCGTATCTGATTTTTAACATGTACATTTCCTAAGTTTTGTGAACCAATGAGTGAGTTACGCTATCCTCTGACACCTTATTTGTATTACTAAGTAGTTTGATATGAAAAGGTAAAGACATACATTACAATAGTACAATAATTAATGTATATCAAATGGAACTAATGAAAAAAGGAAAATACTCCTTAGCTTCATCAGCTGTTGAGGATGTAAATAAGTTAGTAACTTAGGACAAAACTATCTAGGTTACAGGCTTCTTGATCAATTCCTTAGCTTACAGGTCGAATGAGATTTTATGTTCCCTAATATTATTAATGGGAAGGTAGTTGATATAATTAATAAGGAGCAAAGAAAGTCAGTAAGTGACTTTTATGTTTTGGAAATTAGAGGCAAGATCTCACATGAGTGTAGAGAGGAAAGGATTTCCACAAGTATTGATTGTTACTGCATCACTCTCACTCAAGCATCTGAAGGTTATATATTATGTTACGAAACAAAGTCTCTATATTTTAATTGTTTGTGCCTTTGTGGTTGTAAACGCCTGATTTTATCCAATATTTCTTCACCACATCATGCTTGATTTCTTTTGTTCATTTTAGCATGTCAGTCAAATTATATTAAAAAAATGAAGGTACTTTTATTGTCACTTAAATGTTTCATTTTCAAAACTTGAATTGGGCCAACATGAAGCACAAAATAGGTTTTGAATAAATAAATAAAAAGGAGAAGAAGCATTTGGAATCTAAACTCTTCTAACATCCAAATGAAATTCTCAACTCTTTTAATCCAAATCATTCCGAGCAACAGTCCAGTCCATTTACATTGATTGAAAATATACATCTTCAAAATCCAATGAAAAAAATAAAATAAATAAAAAAGATATAATAATAAAATAAAACAAAAGTATCTAGAGTGTTCTATCCCCCGTTTTGTTGCCTGCTACATCCCTTGTTCCGCCACCCTATTTTCTGGTTCAGTCGCCTGTTTCTATTGTTTTATCTCGTCTTATCCATCAGCCTACTTCAACTACCTAATCTCGTAGCCACCAGTAGTTATAGGTCATTGACCAGCGTGCCACATATTTTTAAAAAAAAATTCCTAAATGCCATGCGCACAGTAAATTTTACCAAACTGCCACATGGCCTATTTCGCTATGCAGTCCAGCGAAATACGCGAGCTGACGTGGTGCAATTCTAGTGGCCACATATTTCTCTACAGGCTCCAGTGACATACACGTTCAAACGGGCAGTCCATGTGGCATGCTCCACATATTTTGCTTGGCCCCCCCAGTGAAATATGTGTAACGGTCACACAAAAAAAGGACCGTTATGGACACGTGGCAGGGCATGGAGGAATTCGCTAGACACCCCAGTGAAATAGGTCTACATAGCCTACCATTTAAATCCCTTCCCTCTTCTTCATCCATCACTCCTTGACTCCACACTCATTCTGGAATTTTGAAAGTGACTCCCCTTTCTCACTGACTCTCCTCTCTCAGTGTGCAGCATAACAGGTAAGTTTTGTTTTTTTATTTGCTATTATTTATGTTTTGTATTTTATTATTATATTTTTACTTTTTTTTAATGTATTATGTATATAATTTTAGTTGTTAAATAATATATAGGTTTAGATTTGAAACATTAGGTTACAGGATATTTAGTTAAAATTTATGATTGCTAAGTTATAGGATAGATGTTTATTTTAGTTTATGATTGTTAGGTTCTTATAAGTGATAGACATATTTTAATTATAGACATAATATTATGTCAAATACAATGAACTTATTTTAGTTAATTATTTTCTATTATTTATCGTTTATATTTTGTTATTATATATTTACTTTTTTTAATATATTGTTTATATAATTTTAGTTGTTAAATAATATATAGGTTTTAGATTTGAAACATTAGGTTAGAGGATATTTAGTTAAAATTTATGATTGTTAATAGTTATAGGATATTTAAATATTTTTGAAAATATTATATTAACAGAATATTATGTTCGTTGTATTTAATTTTAGTCAAATATATATATATATATATATATATATATATATATATATATGTTTAATTTATTTAATTGTATTATTCCATCCTTTGAGGACATAATAATTTTAAAAAAAGTAATTTTCAGTATATAATTAAATTTAGTGATATATACATAAAATTTTGAGTAGTTGTGCTTAATTTGTAGTTATAGAATAATGGATCACGATCAAGATGTCCCAGCACCGCCAGCGACTGAGTCTCCATTATGCATCATTGACCCCGGTCCATCCGTACAGACTCTATTGACATTACAGGAGAAACATATATTGACGAATGTGTGGAATTTGCAGAGTGATCCGATCGTGCGGGATCGTGTACTGAATGTGAGGCATGCCGTGAGACACGATCATCAGGTTATACATGAGGAGATCCAACCGTGGCTTATACAGGCGAGTTTTTACCATGTTGCACGTCTGTGCAATCATGAGGTAAGCATATTTTATATTGTACGTTGCTTGTATTATGGTGTTATGATTGTATTGTTATGTATATGTAACTGTGGTATAATCTATTATTTCAGATCGACCACCACCTTGTCTCAGCGCTTGTTGAGCGATGGTGCCCAGAGATACGTACATTCCATATGACCATGGGTGAGGTCACCATCACCCTGGAGGATGTACATCATTTGTTGGGGTTGTCAACAGATGATGAGGTTGTTACATGCCTCCAAGGACGACATAACTTCCGCGACATTGTTGGTGACCTTTTAGGGGTTGAGTCAGCCGCCGGTCGGGATTTACATGGCGGTTTGTTGGGACTCCACTATTTACAGGACCAATTCTATGTTTATGCGGTCCACGCTGGCACAGAAGTTGGACGCATGAGATACACCCATGCACTGATATTGCATATCTTAGGCGGAATGTTGTTTATGGACACTGTCTCCAGCTTTGTGCCAGCTCGATACTTTCTATATTTGGACGATTTTAAGCACATAGGTTCATTCAGTTGGGGATCTACGGTTCTTGCAACCCTGTATAAGGAGTTGTGCAAGGCGATACGTGCATCACGTCATGACATGGGTGGATGTGCATTGCTGTTGCAATTATGGGCTGGGACGAGATTCCCAACTATCTCTCCTAACCTTCCCCGGTGGAAGATCAGGATGTGATTGAGCACGAGATATATGTAAACAGATATTACAATTGTGGGTTTGCCATTGTTGGAAGTGTTTGTTGTTGTTGCTAATATTTTATTGTTGCAGGTTTAATGTGTATGACATGCGCCAAACCAGATATACACATATTTGCAGATATCGACATTATATTGATATCATGTGTAGGAGAGATATTCGTTGAAGGCCTTACTACCCTATTGATCTAGTTCATCCACTAGATGTTGACATGGCTAGGCGATGGTTGGCTGTCTGTCCCCTAATTTGTTACGAGATTGTGGTGTATCAACAGTCGGATCGAGTTCTACACCAGTTTGGGTTTGACCAACATATCTAAGAGGATCCTATTAACTGTAGTGAGCTACTGACCATTAGTATTATTGGGAAGACAGACGTGGATTGGAGGCAACGACATGGTTTCTTCATTGCTCAATGGTTAGATTGAGATGCCCTTGTGTTGCAAAATTTTACTCCTATGCAGAGAGATAGGTATTTATCTGTCAACAGTGAGTACATGCAGTGGTATTACACTGTCACATGTCGCTAGATGATCCGTAGAGCTACATTCAATGCACATGTGGTACGCATATTGATTATATTCATCTATATGAATATTAACTTAATATTATGCATGACTAACAATGCATGAAATACAGACTGATCGCCTTGAGACAATTGTCCACATGGCATCACCAGAGTCGCAGGCACAGGGGGCATTCGACACGAGTTAAGTGTATGATGAGGCGGTTTGGCTTCTGGCCACATGTGATGCTTTGGATAGAGTCACAGATCCTGAAGATCTTGCAGCTCCACCTGTACAGCGTCAAATCGAAGCCCTTCCTACAATGGTTTGTATTAATTGGCGTGCACGTCACGAGGGGTTACCCCTCCACCACTTGACCCTTTCAGTTGTTGACACACCTGTAATCTTATCGCCTCTTCTTCCCTGTCCGACTGGCATGTTCTACGCACCCGGCTACCCTTTGGGGCTATCCCAACAGTACTTTTGGCCGCTGCAGTGTCAAGACGGATCGTCTAGTAGTGGACAAGATGCGTTTCCACCATCGCAGTACCCCCCATGGTTTACTGGACCATTGATGCCACAACTTGGGTTTGTATTTCCATCCTATCTGATGTATGCACCTGGGCCTAGTTCACAAGTGACATCGGGATTTGCAAATTGTTATAGGCCTGCTCAGCCGACGATGGAGCCGGATCCAGTAATGGCGACTCCGATAGCACATTCGGCACATCTGGTGCACACCCCACCCTCCGACAATTTTGATGATCATTCAACAAACTTCTTAGTAGCGGCAATGCAGCGGGGAGATGACGATGATGGTGATGATAACCCTGAGTGCGTGATTAGAAGAAATCTAGTTCGGGGAGCACGGTATCGATGTCATCTGTCACCGTATGAGCATAACATTAGCCGCTGTGGGGGATATCATGGAGACCATGAAGACGATCGCTGATGATCAGTTATTTTATCTTTTGTTTGGTGTTTGTTTTATTTTTGGATTATGTATTATTGAATGGACTATGGTTAGATGTTTATTTTGGATATTAGTTGTTTATTAATTCATGATTGCAAACTACATTAAAATAAGCATTTGTTGTTTACGGCATTTATCTAAAAATTTAAACATATTACATTATGGTTTGGCATACAAGTCAGAACTAAACATCACTGATCCTACAATTGTGAAGGACAGTTCCGCCTATTGTGACCAACAACCTTACAATAACCACATCTTGTACGAGTCGTTGATCCTTCCCGCGAATCCATTTTGTTGCATATGCTTGTAGTCCTAGGCCTACCTCTTTTACGTCTAAACGACACATTTGGCATTACGGTGGGCTGTTCAGTTGGTGGTATGAAGTCATCATTTCCAATTGGAAACCACTGTGGTGAATACAGTTGACATTGATATGCGACACTATACACAGGGTCTATATATTGACTGGGATCGAGGTGTGTGGACCGGAAAGCTGCAACAACATGACTGCAAAGGAACCTAAAGATAGTGAACTCACTACACTGACAATTTCTTTCCGATAACGATACCGACCATTTCTTTCCGCCCCAATGAGTACGTATGTTGTACGACTTTTGTACCTTAAATCTCGTGTTCAGTGTGTCATAAGCAATAACACAATGTGTGCCAATTTATAAACAATCTTCAAATATTTTTGCCACGCTAATTTGGCGAAATAATTAGTTCTCCCCATCTCCTCACGAGCCTCCTGACGATGTTGCAAAAAATATGCTACTAGTCGAGCGTATGTGAACCGCACAAGTGAAGTAATAGGAAGGTTTCTGACGCCTTTAAGTACCTTGTTAAAACACTTAGAGAGGTTGGTTGTCATGTGACCAAACCTTCGTCCGTCTTCACCATAAGCTACGCTCCACTTCTCCTTTGGGATTTGATCAATCCATGCAGCTATTTAAGGGCTTGCTGTAAATACAATGAATACCTAATCTAATAAACCAAGAGGGGGGGTGAATTGGTTTTTAACACTTTTTTAACTTTTTCTTGAAATTCAAACTCAGCGGAAGAAATACTTTGGATCGTATCTTTAATCAAAACATTTTTAATAAGCAAATTTCTCTTTTCCAATCACTTAACTCTTGTGCTGAAACAAAGTCTGAATTGATTCACAAACCAATACCACAAGCAATTGAATGTAATGTAAATCAAAACACAATTACACACAAATTTATACTGGTTCACCTCTAACCACTTGAGGCTACATCCAGTTGTCTTCTAATCCAAACCAGATTAGAGTTCCACTAACAATTTTCAATTCTTTACAAGCAATCAAATAAGTCTCTTCTACCCACCCTAGGTAAAATTCTAAATCTAACCCCAAGATTTATCTAAAGACTTAGAACCCGAGCACACCACTCAGTTCTCCCCACTAGAAACCCTATCTAGTTATGCTTTAAAGAATTCTAACTTGTTACATGGAAAATTACAACACAAACTGTAAAATACAAAACTAAAATTCACAAAGAGTTAAGCATAAGGTTCAAGAAGGATATCACCTAAACTTCCTTTTGCAGCTGAAAGGATTTCAAACGTAATTGATAACCTGGTGATGAATGCAATGCCTTCTTGAAAGATCTTGCTACAAACTAATGCATGAATGATCACTAATCACTTCCTTCTTCTATGCAATCTTCATGTTTTTCACTTCTAAGAACAACAAGACTTAAAAGACTCTCTTTAAAGCTTTTTAATCACTCAGAGAACAATAATACTTTTGTATGAAAATGAGTGCTTTCGAAATCTGTCTTCTTCTGTTTTTTATAACACAGAGTCACAGCATGTCTATTTATAAAAAAAATAGATATAACAGACTGTAATCGATTATTTCGCTAAAGTAATTGATTATTTTAATGCAAGTAATCGATTAATTCGACTATTTAATCGATTAAAGTGTTCATAGTAATTCTGGAAATCTTGAAAGAACATAATAATCGATTATCTCATCTTGTAATCGATTATTCCAGAACACCAGTGAAAAAACACAAGCAGAGGTAATCGATTAAATGCCTTTTAATCGATTATTACAGTGGAGTGCATTTTTCTCTCTAGCACAATTTAATCGATTACGATTAAATGGTAATCGATTAAAACCACTCTAAGACTGAACAGGATTATGCAGAATGCTTATGTAATCGATTATATCACCTATGTAATCGATTATTTCAGTCTTAAAACATTTTATGCATGTTTAAAACACATCAATGTATTTCTAATCAAATGCATATGTTATTATTTTATACCTAAGCATGAATGCATGTTGGATTGATTTTATTAGTAGCTGCAAAGGGTTATTTAGGTTATTCCTTTTAATGAACCAAGCTTTACAAACAAAATGAAAATTACAAAGCATGAATCAAATATCAAAACTTGTCTTCTTCAGATTCTTCAATCACTTGAATCTAACACTTGCGTCTTTAAATTTTTCTAATCCGGCATCGAAATATAAGCGCGAGGTTGTATAAGCTGCATATAGAAACATAAGGTAAATATCAGGACATATAATATTGTGGAGTAAGTGGATGTAATTACATTGTCGTATAGTATTGCTTGCTTACCTAACTTCTTCAACTGTTTCTTCAACATGACATTCCTGAACTTGTGATTAAAATTGCTCGCCAAATGGCGAATGCAATAAACATGGTATGCGCTAGGTGGTTGCCATCCCAGTTCGACATTATCGACCACCGCCAGTATGCCCACATGCTGATCTGAAATAAGACAGATTCCCTCTTTCTGCGTAACATGAATACGGATTAGTGCCAAAAACCACGACCAGTTGTCAATATTCTCCTTGGAAAGAACCGCAAATGCAATTGGAACGACATAATTGTTGTTGTCAATTAATGTTGCAATGAGCAATGTTCCCTGGTATTTCCCATACAAATGGGTACCGTCGATGCTGATAACAGGTTTGCAGTAATTAAAAGCATCACAACACTGCTTAAATGTCCAAAACACCCTCTTGAAGACCTTAGCACTTCCATCCAGTTGTCCAAAATGGTCCATCGTTTCCAGCTTATAGGCTGACCCTTGAGCAAAATTTAACATGTAACCCAACCACCTTGGCAGGAACGTATAGGACTCATCCCAATCCCCGAACACCTTATCAATAGCCTTTTGCTTTGCCTTCCATGCCTTCCTGTATGATATATGAAATCCGAGTGTTGTTGCAATCCTTTCCTAAATTAACCTAATTTTAACACTGGGGTCCTCCCTAATCATTTCTCCAATTTGTCAGATAATAACATATTAATAAATTTTCAAGCAAAATATAGAGTCCAACATAACATATTTTAAGTACATATGACCAACGAACATATGAAATTTGAGTCAAGCTGCTTGTGATCTTGAGAAAGATTCTGACCAACACACGTGTGTTGGTTGTTCAATATGCCTACAACCCATTCAGTAGCACCCTTTTTTTGGTACGCCCTCATCCTCCACGGACAACCATCATTATGATTTTCACAAACCATTATAAGCCTTTTCATATCACTTTTTGCAACTACTGTTGTGTGATGCTCTACCATACAATATTGCTTTATTGCTATTTGCACATCGAACTTGCTCTCAAACACCTGGCCCTTGTATAGCTCTTGACCCATCTCCCAGTTAGGTATTTGCACTCCTTGCATGTCATCTAACTCCTCATCTAGGTTTGCCTAATTAATATTCGTGTAATGACTTATGTTAGACCAAAATGGTACATTGCCCTCTCTTATATAATTCAACATTGAACACATTATTCTGTTAGACCCACAATCATTTTAACACTATTGACTGACACACAATTATGCATCCATACTTGGAACTAGAGGCGGATCTTGCATTCCGATAATGCCTAGAGAAGGGATTGGAAAAGCATGATCAAAATCACCATCTACATCCGTATCCGATGAGTCACTGTCTGGAATAACACCTTCATCAACCTCTTCCTCAGAACTGTCTGTAGGCCAAGCTGGGTCGTGGGCCGACACCATTTTAGTATCTTTAGAATCAATTTGCTGGGTTGGTTGGGTTAGTGGTGGTGGTGGTGGTGATGGGGATACATCTCTATCTTCGGAATTCACCACTGGCTTTATGTTAAGGTCAAAGGAGCCAGTGTGTGGAACAAAATGTTGACTGCTTGACTGTCTACCATAATTTACTTTCGCATACAATTCAATAAATCTGGGGTCTCCTCCGTCGGATGTGCATGCGTCTGTAACTACGGCTACATTGTCATCATCTACAATATTCATACCAACCCACTGCACTGGGTTGCCGGATGCATATTTAGCACTCAATCGAGATATAGATTGACCTCATTGTAATCTCAACTTCTTGTATATCATTTTCATCAAATCATGATAGCTGCATCCTGGAGGCATACGAAACATTTTTCTTTCTCCTTCAAAGACTTGACCATTCGGTCTAAAATATCTCCTCCCATTATAATATACAATGGTAATTAAATCATTTCTACTACCACTCATTTTGCAGAGATTAAAAAAAAATTATAGAGCGTTCGAATGAATAGAAAGTGTGAAATGAGGTACATATGGTCGAGGTTCGTTAGAAATGGAGAAGGATGTGGTTATATAGGTGGGGTGTGGTTGTAATTCGCTGGGCTGGTTAGCAAAATACGTGTCCTATTTCACTGGGCCGTCTAGCAAATTACTCCTGAGCTGCCACGTGTTAGAAATACATGTTTTTTGCCCCAGTATATAGCTAAATATGACACGTATTTCACTGTGCACAATAGTGAAATCCGTGTAAGGTGTCACGTGTGACTGGTCACTGACTCATTGACCATGTATTTCGCTGGAGCCTGTAGCGAAATACGTGACCACTAGAATTGTGGCAGTATGGTAAAATTTACTGTGCGCGTGATATTTAGGCAAATGTTTTAAAAATCTATGGCACAATGGTCGAGGATCCAGTAGTTGTTGCCACATGAGTTATGTGTATAAATTACTTATTTATTTAGTTCAATTATATTTTTATTTATGATATTTATTTAAGTAGGTAATATTATGTTAAATAATTTATGTACATTAATATTAATGAGCTTATTAAATAATTATATGCATATATTATTTATTTACTTCTTAAAATTTTGTGTATTATTTTATGATTACATACAAAGTTATACTAAATAATTTTTCTATGCAACTTTATTTCAATTTATTTGTAATATTGAGAATGTTATGCAAATATTTAACTCTTATTAAGAATGAATTAATGTTGAGTGATTTATATAATTTAATTGATTAGAGAATAGCCACAGCATCTCTAATTGATTAGATTTATATATTAAGTGTTAAAATCATATTTAAAGCATTAATTGTGATTAATTATATATAATGTAATAAAATTTACCCACATAAATTTTATTACATTTGTATGACTAATTAGGATAAAATATCAAGTTATATTTCTTAATTTACCCACAGGAATTAAGAATAATAATAATAATTTGATAGTTTTATCATAAGTTTGAATCTAATTGAGTAGGACTTTAGCTCACAGACAAGTTTTATGTCACTAGGTTCATAAGCTAATACATGTTTTACATTGGTAAAACATAATATTTTATTTAGTCTCAAATTATGAATAATGAGAATGTATGTTTGAACTTGCAGCAAATCAATCTTCGAACTTTTTTTACATTGAGTGTGATATTCCCGAATTGAAAAGGGACAATTATAAGGTATGGAGGGAGAAAATTCTCCTTCATTTAGGCTAGATGGATATTGACTATGCCATTAGGAAAATTGAACCATTGGGTAATACTGAAAGTAGCACTCCAAATGTTGCTGATCTTTATGAAAAATGGGAGAGATCTAGTCGTCTATCTGTGATGTTCATAAAGACTAATATATCTGTTAGCATCAGTAGTTCTATCGATTAGCATGAAAAGGTCAAGGATCTTAGGAAGACCATTTATAATCAATTTGTTAAATCTGATAAGGCCCTTCCCAACACCCTTATAATACAGTTCTCATCCTTAAACCTCCATGGGATAAGGAGTGCGTGATCACATCATGTGCATGAGGTATATAGTGACTCGGCTGAAAGGTTTGGAAGTTACCATGTCAGATTATTTCCTAGTACACTACATTTTATGTACTTTACCTAAGCAGTACACCCTTTCAAAATCTCCTATAACACAAATAAGGATACGTGGTCAATTAATGAGCTATTGACTATGTGTGTTCAATAAGAAGAAAGATTGATAATGGAAGAGGGTGACAAGGTATACATGACTACTCAGAAAAAAAAAAAAAAAAAAGGGATCAAGCTAAGAACAAGGGCAAGATTCATGCTCAGCTAGTCATTAAGAAAGAGTTAAAGTGTTTCTTCTGCAAGAAGAAGGGGCACATGAAGAAAGACTGCCCATGTAACACCCTGAAATTTCGATAACTTAAAATATATGTGTGATATATTCCTTGTATGATTTGATTAATTTATTAATTAGGATTAGTTGAAATATTATATGAATTATCCGTGTTCAATTGCTTGATGTAGAGGTCAAGTTATGTGGAGTTTGTTTGAGATGCGTTGTATTTGAGTGATTCCGAGTTTGACCCAAAACCTGTTTTAGTAAAATCATCATTCTGGATTGGTTAACCGTTGGATCATCTTCAAAGTTTAAAAAAAGGTTTCTAACCAAAATATGTAACTTTGAACCGTTGGGATTGTTAAAATAATGTCTGCACCATGAGAAATTAATTTTTTCACAGAAGCAGAAATTTTTAATTTTGGTCAGCTCGCCCAGGCGAATTTTGCAGGCATTTTTGCTCACCTGGGCGAGTGAAGGCTGTGATAAATAGTGCAGCAGCATTCTAAACCATGAAAATTTGCCTCCTTCTTCCTCCCAACCGCCAGCCCACCTCCCACCACCATCCTCCACCACCCAAGACCACCAGTGACCACCACGGACCGTCGTTGCTTGCCATGAGACCACTGCACGGAAAGGAACCCTTTAATCGGAGCGAAATCTTTGAAACTCCTCTTGAAGTTTCGGTAGAGAACGGAGCTCCCAATCCTTGTTTCTTGGTTTCCTTGAGGTAATATTAGTTTCTTTTGTCTTCTCCTAGCTAGTTTAAGCTTCTATTAGTGTCTCTTGTGTTTTGGGTACCGTTGTTGGGAGTTTTACACTTCCTTTGAAAGACCCTTTGAAAATGAGATGTTGTAAAAGTCTCCTTTTTATAAAAGTGATGTCATTTCTATGATCCTTGTTGAACCCTGGTCATATTGGTGTGATCAGAATTTCAAAATGATGTCTTTTGATGTAAGCTCCCAAAACACCCTTTTAGCTCCTTTTTGATTTGAGTGGGTATTTGACCCCAAATGTTAATATTGATCTTACCTTGGAAATCTATAGTAAATTATCTTCAATTTGGTATGTAGAACTCTGTGTTCGGACAAGCACGCATATTTGAAGGATTGGGAAACAACACCGTTAGGCCGTAATAAGGAGAACTCCTGGTTAGGTAAGAGTTTATTATTTAGTTATAGTTTTGGTACCATAGTTGGGGGCCAGGGAGTCCCACTATGAAGATAACTGTTTGTCCCTGCTGTGTGCTGGTTTTCAAGAAAAACTACATTTTTAACTAATGGAATGCGATGTATTTATGATTGTTGTGTGTTTGTTCCTGTGTCTGCTTGTTTTCAAGAAAAACTGTGTTTTTAACTAATGGGATGTGATGAATTGGTTTGTTGATGAATAAAACTGTGAATGATTTTGTGTTGTAATTGATTGGATTTTTGTGGAAAAGGAACGAGCCCAGGAAAGGAATCCGGTAACTCTAAAGAAGAGGAAACGAGCTCAACATCCCTAAAGAGAAGGAACAAGTCCGGTAGCACTAACCCGGTAGCCTTTACCTCCACAAACACACCGTTAAAAACGTGTTTTGGGAGTTCACAACAACAAACATCAACTTCACGGACAGGGGATTCTTACAACATCAATATCTTCACACAAAAAGATCATCGATCATAATATTCCTCATCCCATTCATTAAAAGACATAGATTTTCTTGAAAATCAGCACACAACTGGGACATGTAGTTATCTTCATAGTTGGACTCCCTGGACCCCAACCATGGAATCTAAGACTGATTATCAACATAATAAACTCCTCTTACCTAACCAGGAGTCCTTCTATTACAGTCTAGCGATGTTATAACACTGTCCTTTGAAACATGAGCTTGTCCAAACACAACGCTCTCAAGGAAGCCAAGAAAAGAAAGGTTGGGACTCCATTCTCGTTCGAACTTCAAAAAGGGTTTTCAAGGACTTCTGCTCTAGTCACGAGATTCCTCTTGGCGTAGGGGTTCCATGGCAAGCTACGGTGGTCCTTGATGGTTCAGAGTGGTTGAAAGGAGTGGTTTTAGGGTGTGGAAAGTTAGAGAGAAAAGGGAGAGATAAGCACAAAAGAAGAAAAAACATGCTTCCGCTGCATCACTCTGATACTTATATATAGATGACTTGAAAAGCTCACTTAGCGTATACGTACAACAACCACAGACCAAACAAAGTTGACTTAACCTAACATTCACCAAACACTTATACCAAGACAAAAGCCTAACAAAACAGCAAATTATGAAATAAATTAAACAATCAAGCAACATAACACACATCAAACATCTATCTCAGAAACTCAAAATTTCAGGGTGTTACAACTCTCCCGCCCTTTTTGAAATTTCATCCCCGAAATTACCTAATAGAAATAAAGTTAGGTAGGTTTTTCTCATTTGACTCTCTACCTCCCAAGTCGCATCCTCTCTTGATGGACCTCCCAATATCACCTTGACCAAAGGAATTTCTTTCCCTCTTAAATGCTTAGAAAGGGATGGAGGTAATGCAATTTGATATGCTACAGGGCCGACTCTTTTTGAGAATTTGGAAAGACTAATAAACCGGGGTGTAAGTTTTCGGGATTTCAATGCTCTTCCAACCCCTGTCCATGGGGTAACCCTCAAGAATACATGATCACCAACCTTAAATTCTAGGTCTTTCCTCCTTTTGTCATGATAACTCTTTTGCCTACTCTGAGTAGTCCTCATCCTATCCCGGATCAACTTGACCTTCTCGGTGGTTTGTTGCACCACTTCAGGTCCTAAAACAAGGTTTTCGCCGGGTTCTAGCCAACACAAGGGTGTCCTACACCTCTTACCATACAGAGCTTCATAGGGAGCCATGCCAATGGTAGAATGAAAACTATTGTTATAGGTAAACTCTATCAATGGTAGGAAACTATCCCAACTACCCTTCTGCTCTAAAACACATGCCCTCAAAAGGTCCTCTAGAGACTGAATGGTCCGCTCAGTCTGACCATCAGTTTGAGGATGATAGGTCGAGCTTAGCTTAAGCCGGGTTCCCAAAGCTTTGTTCAAACTTTCCCAAAATCTAGAAGTGAATCTAGGATCCCGGTCAGATATTATGCTAGATGGCACACCATGCAATCTGATAATCTCACTAATATACAGGAAGGTTAACTTTTCTAAGGAGAACCCGATATTAATGGGGATAAAGTGAGCAGATTTTGTCAACCTGCCAACAATAACCTAGATAGAATCTAACCCCTTTTGGGTCCTAGGCTATCCTACAACAAAATCCATGGAGATACTATCCCACTTCCACTGGGGTATCTCCAAGGGTTGCAACTTACCCGATGGTCTCTGATGTTCTATCTTAGCCTTCTGACAGACTAAGCATGCGTACACAAACTCACTAACCTCCTTCTTCATGTTTGGCCACCAAAACATAGCCTTGAGATCTTGATACATCTTGGTGGCACTGGGGTGGATACTTAAACTACTCTTATGCCTTTCCTCTAAGATCACTTTCCTAAGCTTCGATACATTGGGAACACAGATTCTATCTTGAAGCCTCAAGACTCCATCTGATCCCACGTGGAAACTACTATCTCTTCCTGATGCTATAACTTCTAACTGGGTTTTCAGAAAAGGATCAGACTTCTGGCCGTCTCTGATCTCTCCTAGCAATCCGCTAGTAATCCTCATAGCTCCTAATCTCACGCTATTAGAGGTAAGCTCACACACCAAAATATGGTCTCTAAACTATTCCAAAAGGTCCAACTCCCCAACCATCAAAGCGGACATATGCAAGGACTTCCTACTCAAGGCATCAGCCACTACATTGGCTTTGTCGGGATGATAGCTAAGCTCGAAATCATAATCCTTAAGAAACTCTAACCATCTCCTTTGTCGCATGTTTAACTCTTTTTGACTAAATAGATACTTTAGGCTCTTATGATCACTAAACACTTCAAACTTAGAGCCGAAAAGGTAATGCCTCCATATCTTAAGAGCAAACACTACAGCAGCTAACTCCAAATCATGGGTAGGATAATTCCTTTCATACGCCTTGAGTTGTCTAGAAACATAGGCCACTACTTGGCCATTCGGCATGAACATTCCTCCTAAACCCATCTTTGATGCGTCACAAAACACCTCAAAGGATTCTCTTCAGTTAGGCAAAACTAACACAGGCGCGGTTGTTAGCTTTTCCTTAAGGGTCTGGAAACTATGCTCATACTAGGCATCCCACACAAAAACTTAACCCTTACGAGTCAGCTTGGCCAAAGGTAAAGCTATCTTGGAGAAACCTTCTATGAATCTTTGGTAATATCCTGCTAAGCCCATAAAACTCTTAATCTCAAACACAGACTTGGGGCTATTCCACTCAAGAACAACTTCTACTTTAGAAGGATCTACAACTATACCTCTTTGGGATATCACATGTCCTAGGAAACTCACTTTCTCCAACCAAAACTCACACTTGGACAACTTAGCATAAAGTTGTCGATCCTTAAGGGTTTGCAGCACAATCCTCAAGTGCTCCTCTATAGTATTAGAATACACCAAAATATCATCTATGAAAACTACCACAAAGCTATCAAGATAGGAGTGAAAAATCCTATTCATATAATCCATAAACACACCAGGAGCATTAATCACACCAAAGGGCATAACCAAATACTCGTAATGACCATAGCGGGTCCTAAAAGCAGTTTTTGGAATATCCTCAGACTTCACATGGATCTGATGGTAACCCGACCTAAGGTCTATCTTACTAAACACACAAGCTCCTACTAGCTTATCTATAAGATCATCTGTTCTAGGCAAAGGATACTTATTCTTAATCATCACCTTATTCAGCTGGCGGTAGTCTACACATAACCTCATGGTTCCATCCTTCTTCTTCACTAACAATACTGGTGCTCCCCATGGAGACACACTAGGCCTCACAAACTGCTTATCCAACAGTTCTTCCAACTACTTCTTAAGCTCGGCTTACTCTATAGAAGACATCTTATAAGGGGCTACAGATATGGGTCCAACACTAGGCACCAAATCTATAGAAAACTATATCTCTCTCAAGTGTTATACCAGATACATCCTCAGGAAACACTCCTGGAAACTCTCTAACAACGGGGAGGTCACCTAGAGAAACCTTGGTCTCTACTTCCAGGTTTGACAAGACCATGTACGCTTGAGCACTTTCTTTCCAAGATGACATAATCAGGTTGGCAGAGATAAACATCCCACTATTTCTCATATTCAAATTGCTAAACACAATAGTTTTATCAAAACAATTCAACAAAACATGGTTGGAAGATAACTAGTCCATTCCCAAAATAACGTCAATCTGGCTAAGAGGCAAACAAATCAGATCAACATAGAATTTTCTATCAGAAATTTCTACAAGACAATTCAAACACACCTTGAAAGTTAAAATAGACCCACTAGTCGGGGTCTCAACCACAAGCTCATCATTCAAAGAATACACAGAAAGTTTAAGTTTCTTTACACACAACCGGGATATAAACGAATGGGTTGCACCGGAATCAAAAAGCACGAGTAATGGAATCCCGCTTATAAAACATTTACCTTGGATTAGATCTTTGGATTTTGAAGCTTCAGCACCACTAAGAGTAAAGACTCTCCCTGTGGCTTTCGGATGTCCGGGTTGGTTATGCAGGCCTCCACCATTCTGCTCTCTCTTTGGATATGAGCAGTCCATTTTGAAGTGACCATTCTGCTTACAATTGTAACAAAACAGGTCTCCTTTTGATGTGTTGCAAACACATCTAGTTTTTAGTATAGTTTAAGGATAGATTTTAATTAAATATGTAGGAAATAGAATAGAAGTAGGCTAGTTTAGTATTTTAATTACCTTGAACTAATTTCAATACATTTGAGCATTTTACAGGTAAAAAGGAGGAAAACTCAAGCAAAAAGAGAAAACCATTTTTGAAGTCCCACGCTATCAGCGTGGGAACCCACGCTATCAGCGCCAGATGCAGGGAAAGAGGGTTGAGCTCTCGAATAAACCACGCTATCAGCGTGGTGTCTCACGCTGTTAGCGTCAAGAAGATGAAACCAAGCTAAAAGCCTCGACCAGTTCACGCTATTAGCGTGACAACCGCGCCATCAGCGTGGGAGAAGCCTGGAAGCAGTCTAGAGACTCGAAGAGCTCACGCCATTAGCGTGAGTAATGGCGCTATCAGCGTCACCCTTTCGAAGAATCCACGCTATTAGCGTGGAGTCGCGCGCTGATCGCATGAAGTTGATTCTGTTTCCTATTTTTAAAGGATTGATTTTATAATTAGGCTTATCTTTTGGCTTTCTTACCCTACTTACACCTTAGTATAAATATGAGGCCTCTGAATACCTAGATCATCATCATCATCCAGCAGCCTTTTATCATTCTTCATCTTTCTCTCACCCAACCCTAGAAATCAAACATCAAAACCAGAGTTACTGCACAACCATGAATCCCATCACAGCTTTGATGGTCTTGAAGCCTATGGTTGGCTAAATCTTATATTGTGGGAAGGCCATGAACTGATGAGTTATCCTCTGTAATTTGACTGGTATTGAAATATATGTTTTGTTTGTTTTAATTCTTTTCTGTTCTTAATTTATCTTGATTGAAATTGATCACTTCGATTGAGTCTTGAGGGGCAGAATTCGCAGTGGGAACGTTGGGGTTCTACTTCCTGACCTGTTAAGAATAACATTCATTCTTCACCTAGGAATAGGGATGCGTGAGTGCGGAGTCTATAATATGTTCTTTACATGCTTAAACTGATAGATTTCACTAAGGAATTAGGTTTTCAATTCAGTCTAAAGGGTTGGTTCACTAAGGAATTAGGGATTAACTATTATAGAAAAGACTTATTCTCCGAGCAATCACAACAGGAACCCATATGATATATTCTCTAAATGCTTAATCTGACAGAATTCATAAAGGTTTAGGGTTCTTGATCAAATTAAAGGGCTGATTCGCTAGTTATCTAGGTTTCACGAATAAAGAAGAGATTTATCATATGTATACTTTAACTTAACAACCCAGTCAAGTGAAAGAGGAGAAATCAGAAGGGATTGCGCCTGACCACAATTAAACGTCCATTGGTAATTTCCTTAAAACAATTTACTGCACATTTCTTTACTTCTTGTCTTTTAAATTACACAATCAACCAAACTTCTCAACAACACTTTTCTGCATATTTTCTGTTCTTTAATTCAATCATATTGGTTAACATTGCTGTGAAATCATTCCAATCCCAGTGGAAACGATACTCTACTTACCTAAACTTTATTACTTGTAAACGATCGGTGCACTTGCCGTAACCGCGCAACACCTTTCATATAGTTAGTAGAGACATGCCCAGGCTTACCACACTTGAAACAAGTGATCCGAGTTGGAAAGGTAGTGGATCTGCTACCATTACCACCAGGAAATCCCAAAGCAGCAGTTATTGAATTGTTGGGACGATGACCATATGGCTTAGGAGAGATGGTGTAAGGTTTTCTACGGTTTGGAAGCCCAATCTTCTCGTTCTTCATTGGGCCTGTATTCCAATAATAGGTCGCTTTGTTTCGAGCATCCTCATCCCATATCCTGCACATGTTGACCAACTGTGGGAACTAGTGTAACACCTCGGAATTTCAGAGTTTGCTGAGCTGGACATTTTATGTGTGTATTGCTTGATTATTTGGTTTATTTTTGTAATTATTGTTTGTTACTGTTCTGCCTTGGTATGCATGTTTGATGATGGTTGTGATAAGTCAACTCTGCTGGTCTGTGGTTGCTGGCCATGCACGTTAAGTGGACATGTCTTGTTAGCTAGGTATATAAGCATCAGAGTGCGCAACGGAGGCGTGCTTTCCTTTCTTCTTCCTTGAGCTTTTCTCTCATTTCTCTCTCTAAACTTATATAAAAACTGCTTTTCCTCAACCCCTCTGTGTCACCTTCAGCCCTCGAAGACCACCGTAACTGCCACAAATCCCCTCACGTCAAGAAGAACCTCGTGATCGGAACAGAAGCCGAGGAACATCTTTCTTGAGGTTCGAAAGAGAACGGACACGCTCACGCTTCAGAAGACAGTATTTCAGCATTGCTAGAATGTAGTACGAACTCCTGGTTAGGTAAGGGGAGTTTATCATGTTGATAACAGCTTTAGATACCATGGTTAGGGGTCGGGGAGTCCTACTATGAAGATAACTGCATGTCCCTGGTGTGTGTTGTTTTCCCAGAAAAGCTATGTCTTTTAATGAATAGGACGTGATGTGTTTTATGTTTGTTGGTTGGTGTTTTTGTGTGAAGAGTTTGATGGTGTTCTTGTGGGGAGATTTGATGTGTAAGAACTCCCCGTGCATGTGTGTGAAGCTAGTATTTTGATGCTGTAAACTCCCAAAACACCTTTTTAGTAGTGTTTGTGAAGGTGCCGGATACCGGGTTGGGTATATCAGGCTGAGCTCACTATGTAGCATATATATATATATATATATATATATATATATATATATATATGGGACGTGACTCTTAGTAGTCAATTGTTGGCGGATGTCAGCATCCCAGGCTCCTTACTCAGGGTTGTTTTTCTTAGAGCTGTTAAGCTCATGTCCTCTTTCTTAGAGATACCGGGCTCTTTACCTGGGGTTGTTCATTCTCTTTGGAACTAATGAGTTCAAGTCTCTTCCTCGTGAGCTACCGAGTTTCCTTACTCGGTAAAGCTCGTGTCTCTTCCTTGTGAGCTACCGAGTTCCCTTACTCGGATGAGTTCATTTCCTTTCTTTGAGAGAGAGCTACCGAGTTCCCTTACTCGGATGAGCTCGTTTCCTTTCTTTTAGAGAGAGCTACCGAGTTCCTTACTCGGATGAGCTCATTTTCTTTCTTTGAGAGAGAGCTATCGGGTTTCCTTCTCGGTTGAGCTAGTGTCCTTTCTTGAGAACACCTACCTGGTACTACTTGTCCGCCCTCACCCGCCCTCATCCACCCTTGTCCGCCCTCATCCGCCCTCGTTCGCTTGTTCGCCTTGTCTGCCCTCTTCTGACCTTGTTCTGATTCTTACATCAAAAATCATTATATCTAGGTGCCCATCCGAACACTTAATACTTCATACCGGCTCACTAGTTCATGTGGTGTTTGTGAATAACGTGTAAGTAAGGAACGTATGTGATTATGTTGATAACAGTTAAGGTCTGCCTATGTGATGGCTTGAGATAATGATGTGTGCATTGATACCATGAGGGTGTATGACGAGTTATCTTATCCAGAACGGGTTGTTCGTGGCTGGGTCATACATTGATGGTGCCCATGGTTATCAAATGCGGGTGGATATACATAGATACCCACGGGGGTGTATGACGAGTTATCCTATCCAGGACGGGTTGTTCCTGGCTGGGTTATACATTGATGGTGTCGAGGTGATAGGCTATGTATAGACATGTGAAATGTCGAGACCAGGTGATTAACCTTGCAAGGACCATGGTCAGTGCATCGATGAGCCCATGTTGGGGCAGCCCTTGATTTTGACGGTATGTATGTACATGTGAAGTAACATCTGAACCCATAGCCATTAAGTTTTCCCAAATCTACCTTGCAATAGTACCCAATCTTCAAGCAAACTTAAAGAACACATAAGCTTCCAACACTCCTTGAAATAGGGGCTGTTTTAGAAGTTTAAATTGCAAAAAATGGAAGATGGAAGAAAGGATAGGGATGAAGGTGAAGACACCATGGAGAAGCTCTCCAATAAGTCTAGGAAGAATCACCACAATAGCATTGGGAAGCCATTGATAAGACTCAAGAAGTTCTTGAACAATAACAAGAGAGAAACTCTCACAACAATTTTCAGAAATTGTATTAATGAACCAAAGTTAGTTATATTCAGTTTTGGCACCTTATATAGGCCACGAAATTACAAGCTAAATGTCACTGAAATGTAAGAAAATGCAAATTGAAATGAAGCCTAAATGAATCTTAAAGTGCAAGCTTTCCCTAAGTGACCTTTGGCTTCCCAAACATGTGCAGTTGCAATCTCAGACTGGAATAATCGATTAATTCGCTCTTGTAATCGATTAAAGCAGTCAAGAATTGAAATAATCGATTACACTAGCCATTTAATCGATTAAAGCAGTAAGACCTTATTCTTGTTTGCAACTGAAATGTTGTAATCGATTACAAGGTTAAAATAATTGATTAAAACAGTGACAACCTATTTACAAGTGTTTTATTGAATTTCTTATAACAAGTGCTGGAATTTATTGAATTAAATTGGATTTGAGATATCAAAATCCAGCTCTTGTCATCCTTGAATTGGTGTGCAACTTCATGCTTGCCCAAGTTAGCTTGAATGTGGTCTTGAAGTGCTTGAGTCCTAGCTCTTGTCATTGGTCCTTTGAAGCTCACCAAAGGAAGTGCTTCAAGCTCTCCTTCTAGACCTTTGGCTTGTCTTGGACCTCCATCAACATGGGGGGTGCATGACGTAATTAACCTATCCAGGACAGATTTGTTCCTGGCTAGGTCATGTACTGATGGTGCCCATGCAACATACAACATTTGCATGATGGAAATAGGATGATTGGCTGTAGGGTACCAGGTTACTGGGGGTCATGTTTGTTAGGAACTCTTTCTGACACCCTGGGTATGATCAGCACTAGGGGAGCAGCCTGTGAACGATAGAGTGACCCTGACAAGCTACTGCATCATCAAGACCACAGGGATGGACTATTTCCAAGATGGTACTACATGGCATGCTAAGAGATGAGTCAGAAGCATGCATCATGCTAGGCATTATAAGTTGACTTGTGGAATGTTGTTGAATGACTGTCCGTATTGATTGCGTGATGAAATGCTTGGACATTAGGCTGATATTGTGATGTTTGGATTGCCTTCCCTAATTGATGTTATTTATTGTTTGTTGTTTAAGAGACATCAGTAGGTACCTGTGATGATCACGAACCGTGTTCGTGTGAGCAGATAGACATCAGTAGGTGATCGGGAAGATGACCCCTTTTTGGTTGGAGTCGCCAAGTTGCCGGGATGACAATGGATCAGACCCCGGCCATGAACTGTGTTTTCTTTGAGAATTTACCTTTCATTGTATAATTTCTTGTTTCTTTTGAAAAGTTTATACATTTTAGACATGGTTAACTGTACCTATAACTAAACTACGTTTTATATATGTATATATCTAATTGAGATGTCTTGTACGTATCTTATTTACGTGTTTACTTTATGATGATGGTCATTATGTGCTCGTGAAAAATTTACTATTGTTTTCATAATCAAAAGAAAAACAAAAAGGGATTTTCATCTAAAACATGTTAATGGCGTGATTAAGAGATAGTGATATTGTAGCGACGAGGCGGATCGTTACAACTGGGGGACACCTTGATAGTTTACAACTTGCTTCACCTCAGGTCGCAAGCCATTCAGGAACTTCACACACTTAGAACTTTCACCATCTCTTCCTTGGTAGTGAGGGAAGTACCTTAGCAACTCTTTAAACTTAGCTGCATACTCAGCTACTATCATGTTTCCTAGCTTAAGTTCCAAGAATTCCATCTCCTTCTTGTTCCTAACATCTTCAGGAAAATACTTCTCCAAAAATGCCCTCTTAAAGGTTTCCCAAGTGACCACCTGTCCTTCAGCCTCCATGCATTGGCGAGTGTTATCCCACCAATACTCAGCTTCTTCTACTAGAGTATAGGTGCTAAAAGCAACTTTCTGCTCCTCTGGACATGCCATAACTCGAAAAATCTTCTCAATCTCCCGTATCCAGTTCTGGGCACCATCCGGGTCATACCCTCCATGGAAAGAATGAGGATTGTTGCACTGAAAGCGGTCTAGCCCTTGATATTCCACAACTCCCACAGCTTCTCCTCTATTTTGGTTCCCCAAAGCCTGAGCTAAGGCTTGGAGGGCATCAGCTATAGCACGGTTATTCCTACCAACCATCACTTCCTGCACATAGCAAGAAGTGAAAACCTGGAAGGAATACACACAAACAAACACAAAACAATCCTACACTATTTCTTCACTCTTTGTATTCCTGAATGCTTGCCATAATGTCCCTTTGTGTTATCACGAATTATATAGATGGCCAGTCTGATTAGTCATAACAAGGCATTGAAATTTATGGTATAACAGACATAAGAAATACAAATATACTATGACTATGCCAATAACAACACTATACACAAGTTTCAAACACAAATAGTCCAAGTCAGCACAAAACAATTCATCACTTCAACACTCAAACATTCAACAAACAACCTAACATGTACAGAGAAACATAGTAGACTTACAACTCACTGGCCGAAAGGTTCGACCTGCTCTGATACCACCAATTGTAACGACTTGCCTCGTCGCTACTGTACCACTAACTCTTAATTACTCTGATAACAGATTTCAATGAAAATCCCTTATAATTGATTATGAAAATGGTAGTAAGTTTTTCACAAATAAATATTCATCACCATGAAGCAAATACGTAGATAAAAGTGAATTTAAACATCGCAATTCATTCACATGTAAAAACATAATTTAGTTGTATTTACAAGTATCCACATCTGAAATGTACAAGTTCTTCAAAAGAAAACAAGAGACTAATCTACGGAAGAGTTGACTATCAAAACACAACTTTTTTCTGAATTCTGGTCCATCATCATCACGACGGCTCCAACCAAAAAGAGATCTTCCTCCAAGTCACCTAATGTTGTCCGTCTGCTCACACGAACGAAGGTTCCCGATCATCACAGGTACCAATCCACACGGTACGAACAAAGACAAAGGTGAGTTTATCATGTAAAAACAACATGTAATAGATAACAGTAGTTAGAGAAGGCAATCCAAAACATTACGATATCATCACAACACCCAATCATTTCATCATGCAACAAACAAGGATAGTCATCCAAATACATTCCACAGTCAATCTATAATGCTTAGAATGGTGCATACACCTGACTCATCTCTCAGCATGCAATGTGGTACCATCCCGGAAATAGTCCAACACAGGGAGATGATGTAGTAGGATGTCAGGGTCATTCTATCGTGCATAGGCTGCTTCCCCCCACTGGTGATCAGTCATGGGTCTTAGTAAAGGAGTTCCAAACAGTTGTGCCCCCCAGTACCTCCATACTCTCCAGCCAATCATCCTATATCCGTAAAACAAATGAAGTATGTCATATGGGTATCATCAATGCATGACCCAGCCAGGAACAAATTCTTCCTCACAAGGGTGACCCGCCATGCACCCCCATGTACATACATCCTGCCCCAACATGGGCTCACCGATGCAATGACTGTGGTTAGGAAAAAATCCTTCCTCGCAAGGGTAACCAACCGATGATTGCACCATCCGGCATATACATAGCATACAACCACGGCATCATCAATATTATCACCTCATATACCAACCTTCACTATTCCATCATTATCATATACAATCATTACTTACACATCAATCGTAAACACAACGTAAACTAGTGAGCCGAGATGGTCCACTAACTAGGTAGCACTAGTGAAAAAGAATAAACTGAGCCTGGTAGCACTAGCCCGACAGCTCTAAAGAAAGAAACGAGCTCAGCAACTCTAAAGAGAAGAAACGAGCCCAAGAAAGGAACCTGGTCGCTATAAAGAAGGGGAAACAAGCTCAACAGCTCTAAAGACAAGAAACGAGCCCAGGAAAGGAACCTGGTCGCTCTAAAGAAAAAAAGACGAGCTCAACAGCTCTAAAGAGAATAAACAAGCCCGGGAAAGGAACCCCGTAACTCTAAAGAAAAGGAGACGAGCTCAACATCCTTAAAGAGAAGGAACGAGCCTGGGAAAGGAACCCAGTAACTCTAAAGAAGAGGAAACGAGTTCAACAACGCTAAAGAGAAGGAACGAGCCCAGGAAAGGAACCCAGTAACTCTAAAGAAGAGGAAACAAGCTCAACATCCCTAAAGAGAAGAAGTGAACCCGGGAAAGGAATCCGATAGCTCTAAAGAAAAGAAAACGAGCTCAACAGCTCTAAAGAGAAGAAACGAGCCTGGGAAAGGATCCCGGTAACTCTAAAGAAGAGGAAACGAGCTCAACAACTCTAAAGAGAAGGAACGAGCCCGAGAAAGGAACCCGGTAGCTCTAAAGAAAAGGAAACGAGCTCAACAGCTCTAAAGAGAACAAACGAGCCTGGGAAAGGAACCTGGTAACTCTGAAGAAGAGGAAACGAGCTCAACATCCCTAAAGAGAAGGAACGAGCCCAGTAGCACTAACCCGGTAGTCTTAACCTCCACAAACACACCATTAAAAACATGTTTTGGGAGTTCACAGCAACAGACATCAACTTCACGGACAAGGGATTCTTACAACATCAATATCTTCACACAAAAACACCATCAATCATAACATTTTGCATCCCATTCGTTAAAAGACATAGATTTTCTTGAAAATCAGCACACAATAGGAACATGCAGTTATCTTCATAGTTGGACTCCCTGACCCCCAACTATGGTATCCAAAACTGATTATCAACATAATAAACTCCCCTTACCTAACCAGTAGTCCTTCTATTACAGTCTAGCGATGTTATAACATTATCCTTTGAAGCGTGAGCTTGTCCAAACACAAGGCTCTCAAGGAAGCCAAGAAAATAAAGGTTGGGGCTCTATTCTCATTCGAGCTTCAAGAAGGGTTTTCGAAGACTTCTGCTCCAGTCACAAGGTTCCTCTTGGTGTAGGGGTTCTGTGGTAAACTACAGTGGTCCTTGGTGGTTCAGAGTGGTTTTAGGGTGTGGAAAGTTAGAGAGAGAAAAGAGAGAAAGGAGAGAAAAATGCAAAAGAAGAAAGAACACGCTTCTGCTGTGTCGCTCTGATACTTATATATAGATGACTTGACAAGCTCACTTAGCGTGTACGTACAGCAACCACAGACCAAACAAAGTTGACTTAACCTAACATTCACCAAACACTCATACCAAGACAAAAGCCTAACAAAACAGCAAATTATGAAATAAATTAAACAATCAAGGAACATAACACACATCAAACATCTATCTCAGAAACTTGAAATTTCAGGGTGTTACACCCATGGTTGTAGGTTGTGTATGTACACGTGGGGTGCAATGACCGATTGGTTACCCTTGCGAGGATGGATTTGTTCCTAGCCACGGTCAGCGCATCAGTGAGCCCACATTGGTGTGTCATGTATGTGCATGGGGGGTGCATAACAGGTTACCCTTGCGAGGAAGGATTTGTTCCTCACGGGGTCATGCATTGATGATGCCCATGTTTCATACTTCATATTGCATGGATGGAAATAGAGTGAAGGCACTTGCATACTTGTGGGTTTCAATGGGCTGAAAACGCAGGTACTAAGGGGTCATCAGGTTTGGAATTCCCTGGCGACGCTGGCTGATCACCGGGGGGGATGGCGAGTGCACGATAGAGTGGCCCTAATAGGTGGTGAATCATTTTTCCTGTGAGAGGCTATTTTTCTGGGATATGGTACCACATTGCATGCTGATAGATGAGTCAGGTGCATGCATCATTCTATGCATGATTGTTTGAGTTGTGAAATGCATTGGATGATTGGTTTGTTGAGTGTGTATTGGAATCATGGATTTTTGTTAATGATTGTGGTGGGTAATGTTGTTTCCTTCCCAATTGCTACTATCTGATGTTTGTTGGTTTTATATAATAAACTAACCCTTGCATTTGTTGTACCGTGTGGTTGGTACCTGTGATGATCGTGAACTTTCGCTCGTGTGAGCAGATGAGCAGCAGTAGGTGACCTTGGAGGGAGATCTTCGAGGGAGATCTTCTTTTTTGTTGGAACCGCCAAGCCAACATGATGACGTTGGATTTCTTTTTGGAGAAAGAGTTGTGTTTTCTTAATCAACTCTTTCTTAGTTAGTTCTTTGGCTTTTTGTTAGATATGTACTTTCAGGTGTATATACATGTAAGGCTAAAGGAAGTTCTAACATGTGGATGACATGTACTGATTTAATATATATGTACATATGTGTTTAAATATGTAATTATAATACGTGTATGATAATTGTATTATCGCGAAAAAATTTACCATCATTTTCATAATCAAATTAATGAAGTTTTTAATTAAAAATTAAATTTTGTACGGTAAGAGTTAATGATATAGTAGCGACGAGGCGGATCGTTACAGCTCAAACTTTAAGAACTGCCTTGACAAGAAAGGTACTCCATTTACTTTTGTTTGTTATAAATCTAATATGATTAATATTAATCATAAAACATGGTGGATTGATTCTGGTTCTACAATCCATGTTTCTAATACCTTTTAGGGTATGGAAAACTTAAGGAGACCAGTGGGAAGTGAGTAATACATCTATTCAAGAGACAAGATGAGCTCACATGTGGAAGCCATTGGGACGTGCAATTTAGTTTTAAGCAGCTGTTTTATTTTGCATTAAGAAAAGATATTTTATGTACCAAGTTTTTCTAAGAATTTGATTTTTGTATCAAGACTTGCACCATTGGGTTTTTCCATTAATTTTTTGAATTCTAGTTTTACTTTAATTAATAAATGTGGAATTATTGGTTCCGGTGCATTACTTTATGGGCTTTACTTTATTGAATTGCAAAATGATGCTGCCTATAATTCTATGCATGTTACTGTTGGGTTAAAACGATGTGTTGTAAATGAGGAATCCTCTATGTTGTGGCACCAAAGATTAGGACACATCTCTATCAAGAGAATTAAGAGATTGGTAAATGAATGGATACTTAGTGCTTTGAATTTTGCTGATTTTGAAATTTGTGTAGATTGCATTAAGGGTAAGAAAACTATCAAGTCTAAGAAGGGTGCAAAAAAAAGCTCAAATCTGTTAGAAATCATACATACAGATATTTGTTATCCAGACATGGATGCACGTAGTCCGAAATACTTTTTCACCTTCATAGATGATTTTTCATGATTCATGTATCTTTACTTACTTCATTCTAAAGATGAAGGTTTATATGCCTTTAAAGTTTTTAAGGCCGAAGTGGAAAAACAATGTGGAAAGTAAATTAAGATTGTGAGATCCGATAGAGGTGGACAATACTATGGTAAATACATGGAGAATGGACAAGCACCTGGTCTATTTTCGAAATTTCTTCAAGAACATGAAATTGTTGCCCAATACATATGTCTAGTTCTCTGGATCAGAATGATGTGGCAGAAAGAAGAAACCGAACCTTAATGGACATGGTAAGAAGTATGAGGAGTAACATAAAACTTCCTCAATTCTTGTGGATTGAAGCATTAAAGACGATTGTGTATATATTAAACCAAGTTTCAAACAATGTTGTCTCCAAGACGCCTTTTGAATTTGGAAACCGAGTTTGCAACCTATACGTGTTTGGGGATGCCCGTCTAAAGTGAGAATTTATAACCACAAGAAAAGAAACTAGACCCAAGGACTATCAGTGGCTATTTCATTGGATATGCCGAAAGGTCCAAAGGGTATAGATTCTATTGTCCATCACATAGCATTAGGATTGTGGAATCAAAAAATGCAAAATTTCTTGAGAATGATTTGATCAGTGGGTGTGGTCAATTTTAGGACATGACTTCTGAAAAGGATCACTATGAAGCCCAACCTTCTAGCTCAAATGACAGATTAATTGTCATTAAAACCCTACAAGTACAAATAGGTGTTAGACAACCAGTAATTGAAAATCCAGAAACTGTTGAAAATGACCCTGTAGATCAAGTTGCTGATGAGGAACAACAAGTTCCTCAAGAAGATCATGAAGCAACATTAAGAAGGTCTACTAGATTCAAAAGGTTAGAAATTTCTAGTGATTATGTGGTGTATCTACAAGAATCGGACTATAGCATTGGAGCCACAAACGATCTTGAATCATTTTCATAGGCCATGAGTTATAAGGAATCAAACTTGTGGTACAATGCTATGAAAGATGAGATGGATTCTATGGCAGCTAATCAAGTCTGGGAACTCATTGAGTTGCCTAATGGTGTAAAAGCCATTGGATGTAGATGGGTTTTTAAAACAAAGAAAAACTTACAAGGCAACATTGAGACATAAGGCAAGACTGGTTGCCAAAGGATTCACTTAAAGAGAAGAAATTGACTACACGAATACATTCTCTTGTATCTAAGAAAGATTATTTCTGAGTAATTATGACATTAGTAACTCATTTTGACTTTGAGTTACATCAAATGGATGTGAAAATGACATTCCTTAATGGTCATTTAGAGGAAGAGGTTTATATGTAACAACATAAAGGATTCTCCTCTAGTGATAATGAGCCCTTAGTCTGTAAGCTTAATAAATCCATCTATGGATTGAAACAGGCCTCCCGCCAATGGAATCTAAAATTTCATGAGGTCATCACTTCATTCGATTTTGAAGATAACATCATGGATCAATCTATATACCAGGAGGTCAGTGGAAGTAAGATTTGTTTTCTTGTATTATACATGGATGATATTTTTCTTGCAACTAATGACAAGGATTTGTTATATGAGGTGAAACAATTTCTCTCAAAGAACTTTGATATGAAGGATATGGGAGAAGCATCATATGCCATTGGCATTAACATCCATAGGGAAAGGTCTCGAGGCATTTTGGGTTTTCCTCAAGAGAACTATATTAACAAAGTTTTAGAGAGATTTAACATGAAAAATTGTTCACCAAGTCTAGCTTCCATTATGAAGGGTCACAAACTCAATTTGAGTCAGTGTCTGAAAAATGATTTTGAGCGGGAACACATGAAGAATATTCCATATGCTTTAGTTGTTGGAAGCCTTATGTACACTCAGGTTTGCACCAGACCTAACATTGCATATGTTGTTGGAGTTTTGGGAAAATATCAGAGTAATCCAGGTATTGACTACTGGAAAGCTGCAAACAAAGTGATGAGATATCTTCAAGGAACAAAAGATTACATACTTATGTACAAACTGACTGATTGTCTAGAGGTGATTATCTACTCAGATTCAGACTATGCTGATCGCGTTGATTCACGAAAATCAACATCTGGTTATATTTTTATGCTAGCTGGTGGAGCTGTATCTTGGAGAAGTGCCAAGAAGACCTTGACTGCTACTTCTACTATGAATGCTTAGTTCGTTTCCTGTTTTGAGGCTACCTCACATGGTGTATGGTTGAAGAGTTTTGTGTCGAGGCTTAGAGTTATGGACTCTATTTCTAGGCTATTGAAGATGTACTGTGATAACTCTCCTATGATATTCATGGCTAAGAACAACAAAAGTGGAAGTCGAAGTAAGCACATCGACATCAAGTACTTAGCCATAAGAGAACGTGTTAAAGAAAAGAAAGTGGTCATTGAACACTTTAGCACTGAGTTGATGATTGTCGATCCTTTGACTAAAGGCATGCCACCAAAGAACGATCATGTAGTACAAATAAGACTTGGTTTCATGATGTGATTTCATTGTACGTACAATTGTTATTTTTGAAACTCTCATTTAGTTTGGTGTTTTCTCATATGATTTTGTGCACATATTCATTTATTTATTTTGAGAAATATCATTAAGTTTTGATGTGGAATAAATATATGGTTTATTCATTAAGTTGATGGCTAGCATATAAAGACTTTATATATTGTGGTACATGGAAGATAATATTTGCAACCTGTCACCATGACTCATATATTTTGTTTCTTGTTATAACTAATGTTGGGTTAAATGAACCAAGTGGAAGAATGTTGGATTCCCTCCCTAAATGTCGGAATAGAGGTAGACATCCTCTGTTTTTTCAATTGCTATTTTTATGGGAGAACCGTTTTCAATGTGGTCCATTTTCTGTCCACGTTCAACCCACTTATGCAATGTTTAGCAACAACCCATGATCTTATCCCATGTTCTAATTCACGGAGGTTGAGCTTTGTGATGGGCAAAGCTCTATAAATAGAACCGAGTACTCACTGTTTTAGATCACCAGACCCACTCCTCTCTTCAGTAAAATACACCATCGAGTTTGAGTGAAGGAGGGTCTGGAAAGCTAAAATTGTGAAGGCTTAAGAAGATTGATAAAAATGGCTGGAGGTAGGTACCTTTGAAATTTATTTTTCTTCTCTGCTTCTTTTGTTTGATCTGAATGTGTTGCTTATGGATATTAACATGTTCAGACCAATATATTTTATTTTACATACCAATCAAATAATAATAGTTGTGAGTTTGATGAACCAATAATGTTCCAAAGTAGAAAAATCATCAATCCAAAATGGAACTCATGTAACAACACCTCAAATAGAAACTAAAGCTGATCATAGTAAAATTATTAGGTCACTAATAATACAAACACATACCACCATCGAGCACCTTGCAAATCAAAACCCCATGTAAAACAAAACAAGTAGAATAAAATAAGAGAGGAAGAAGAAGGAAAGGAAAGGAAAGAATACAAAAGTGGAAGTTTATCATCCCCATCATAGACAATGGTGCTCTATCGCACTTAGCTACCGGAGTAATTTCTGTCAACTTCCCTTTTTCCATTTTTTCTCTACACTCACTTTGTCTTTTTATGGCCAAAGGGATTCTCGAATCAAAGTCAATTTTTTATTAAACCTATGATTTATATTTAAAACTATGATTTTTATTTAAACCAATGATTTTTATATGTAAAAAAATACATTATTAGATCAAAAATAATTGTTATAAAATTTATTATGTAAACTTATATGTGTATTAAATATACATCAAAAAGTTTAGTGTTATATATAGCGACATTAATTATTTTTTGATATAATTAGGCTACTAACTCAGTTGATTGGAGTGTCGCGTTAATAATGCAAATGTCACAGATTCGAGATCTACATGTACCATTATTTTTAATTATTTCCTAAAATATATTTGAACTTAAGTATTAAGAATTCATAAGATCTATTTGGATTGGACCATCAATGCATAAGCTCGTATGGATTGCAAATCCATAAGATTTTTAAAGAATGTGAATGATATGACACTTCGTCTGTACCAAACTTAAGCTTTTAATAAAAGGCAATATTGCTATTACACTATTATTGCTGAGTGTATGGGATATTTATTGGATGTAGGAAGAAATTTCCCCTCTGTCATGTTTGTCATGGGCTTGGCCCAATTATTTTTGCCTAAGACCAATTTGTCAATTTGTGTATAATTATTATTATGAAAGGCTTGTTTTTTTTTTCTAATTTTAAATGTATAAAAATCTGATAATATAATGGTTAATAAATAGTTTACATACATTTTAATAATAAATACCAAATCATAATTCTAATTAAAACATATTATTACACAATTTTTTAAGATATTTATTATAACAATATAGATTGCAACATAATCTTAAATGAAAATTAATAAAAGTGGGTAATAATCCATCTTTATTCAAATGAATTTGCCATCTAATTATGATGGTGATTGATTTTAATTTCTATAATTAAAATTATTAAATAAATCAATCTTTATTAAATAAAAGAGATAATTAGATGTGATAACTTTTTGTTTCTTAAAGTTCTCGAGCACATAATTTGTGACGACTTAAAATGATCTCCATTAATTTTAAATGTCAAATAAAATTTATTGTTCTATTTTAATTATGATATGATGCTAACAAACTATTAATAGAAATGGGTTAATTGGATGCCACATCCTTTAATCCATAAATGTCAAGGACACAAGTTGCAATTTGATGTCTCAAAATTTCATATAAAACAAAAAAAAACTATTAGAATCAATATTAATTTACTTCAAGAGATTGACTTTCATGTGACATCCTATCAATTTCACTTTTAGGACGTACGAGATGTGATAACTCAAAAATCCTAATATAAAAAAATAAAAAAATTAGGATACAAAAATTCCAGAATTATGTGAATTCTAATTTTTCCATTGCAAGGGAGCTATGAAGCATGGACACGGCAAAATACAAGTAGAATCTCATCGGACATGACCCGATATGCCGACATGCGCCGACACGCTCTGACACGGTGTTAGACACGTGGTCAACATCTTCGACACGTTGACCATGTTCGACATGCGAATTTGACTGTGTTCGACACGGTCAAATGGCATTTTCGTAAAAATATTACATTTAATGAAAACTAAACCTAAGAGGCGAAGAGAGGCGAAGTGATTACACGATCAAAGTGTTGTGCCGTCAACAAGAGAGGCGAAGTCTTTCTGTTTGTGTTCACGGCCGCGCTGGCGCTCCAACAAAGAGGCGAAGTTCGCCATTCCCCCTAGTGTCCACTAGCGCATTAGCGCTCCTGTCTAGAGAGCTGAAAGCGAAAAAGCGCCGCCACAGGTAAGTGCTCTGACCACCAACCTCAAATCCTTCCTTGCTTTGGACCAGCAACACCCACTTCCTGACTGGGGCTCGCTCTACGCGGACCTGTGGGCCCGAACACAGTGTCGCTCAAATGCTTCCTTGCTTTGGACCACCAACACCCACTTCTTCTAATTTGCTTTTCGCGCAGACCACCAACACCTAGTCACCCACTTTCTTGCTTTGGACGACGTTTGGATTAGACTAGCTATGAACGTGAATTATATTATATTATATTTCGGAAACTTAAGTGTTATTTTGGTAATGGAAGCAATCATGGGGAAATGGAAGCAATCATGTTATTTTGCGACTTGATAAAACCTACAACAAATCACTCTGAGAAAGCGTTTCCTACTATTCTCACCAACCCCACTAAGATGAACCCGTGTGTGAATACCACTTACCAAATAAACTTAAGTGGTGCTTTGGTTTTACACTTTTACCCATTATACGTGTGTAGCATAGTTCTTAGCACAATTTGGTAATGTTTTCTTTTTTTATCTTCTTTGTTGCATGCTTTATGTGTTGGACTGTTTTCGTTGTTCATGTTGGTTGCTGTTCCACATTGATCATTACATCTTTATTTTAATGCTTTATGTGTTGGACTATTATTCGATGTTCATGTTTGACGAAAATGCTCAAGGTAATCTCCATATTTTATGTTTGTATATGAATATTCTGTTTTTTTTTTCTCTTAATGATAATATGGGTTGTTTAGTTCTTATCTTTAAAAATAAAAAATTGAAATATAGTCTCTGATTTTTTTTTGTTACATTGATGGGTATTATTAGTTTAGTTTAATTTTTTTTGTTAAATTATTGAATATTAAATGAAATATACACTATATAAATTAAAAATATTATTTAATATTAAAACATGTCCTAACGTGTTAAAATCCATAATTTTTTAAAATTGACATATTGAAGAGTCAAGTCGTGTCGTGTCACGGTGTCGCGTTGCGTGTCGGTATCAGTGCTACATAGAAAGGGAGATATGTAGGAGCAGGGCATCACCCTTATCAAGTCCTATAAAAATGAAAATAAAATTCCATCAAAATATAAATAATGAAATAAATAAATTTTCATTTGTGTTATAATTAATTCTTAATTATGCTTTAGGGTGAGATAAATATTTTAAAAATTACTAATAAGTTGCTTAGTTAATTAGAAATAACCATCTTAAAATAAATATTGTAGCATGCTACACCTTTCCTACACGTACACGTAATCGTCCTCTGAACCTGAATCTGGTCTTTGAAGACATAAATATTTATGATAAAACATATTGTTTTGAATTTTTGACGTCCAGTCGCGACCCAGTTGGAATAGTACCATAGAAACATAATTCGCTTACCTCACAGGAGAACCGCGAAGTGGTTCGTGCGAACCGAATCACAGTATGTTTTCGAAGTAGTACGTGAAAATTCGTCCATGAATTCATTGAGTAGATGAACAGGAGAAGATAAAGAAATTGCAAGTAATTGTTGGAATGTTTCAGAGAACCACGAACAGAAAAATGAAGATCGAAAAAGAAGAATGAAAAGGCAATGCAGTCACCAACAATTTTCATCAAAAAACGAAGAGTGAAAGAGAAGATAAAAGGATTTTTTCTCATAAATTAGGGCTGGTTTCAAAGTGGAGTTGGTGGTATGGCTTTGGTTTCAAATTTCTAGAGAATTTACACGAAAAGCACAAGAGCCGTTGGTGGTGCTGGTTTAAAAAAATATTTACTAAAACAAATTAAAGAATTAATTATTTTAATATTTGTCTATCACTCTATTGGTACTTGGTAGTACTACTTCTTAGTACTAATTTTGTCCCAAATGTTATAGTATATAAGTAATTGAAATTTTAATTTAAAAATAAAGACGCTTATTAGAATAAGTTAACTTATATTTTTGTATGTCCTTTAAAAAAACATGTATTTTTCTATTAACATATATATATATATATATATATAGTAAAATTATTGTCAGAATATTTAATTTATATAATAGAACCTACTGTAAATTTAAATAGTGTACCGAAGGATACCATGTATACCTTCCCACGTACCAATTCTGGTTAAGGTAACATGCGATGAAGCCGTACTCGTACCACGTACCGGAGCATACAGTAAATTATGTGATTATGTTGTGAAATTTGGTCTTATCATTGATATGGTGGAAGTAGTGGATTAATAAGTTAATGATCTAAAATTCAAAATAATAATTAATAATATTCAAAAATCTATTTTTTTTTTTAAAAATCCAAAATTTTTTATTTTTTTTAAATTAAAACCCGATTGGGTCATACCGATTCAACCTAAATCCAATAACCTATTCTGATCAAACTTGATCGAATCATTCCAGATTAATTACATAATCAAACTAATAATAAAATCAACTTAATTAAGTCATTAGCTCCCCATCCGACCAATCGAACCAGATCGGGTTCAATAACAGTTGGTATGGCTATTGAATAATTGGATCCTAAGAAATAATGAACTAACATATTTTACAGATAAAAATAATCTCGCTGGAATTGTCAAAATTGTTAGTTTGTGAATTAATCTTGCTGTGCTGGAATATATATAAACTTAATTATACATAACATTTTGAATAGCAGACCCAATTGACTATTATTTAATACTAAATAAATACCATTTGAGGTTGGAGAATCTCGTTTCAAGAAATTGCGCTGGATAAACTTTAAATAAAAAAAATAACAGGTAACCAGTGAATTAAGAATTAAGGTAAGTTTGGATAAATAAATTCATTAAATATTTATTTAATACACTATATTGTTATTACGTGAAAATTTATGTTATAAATTTATTTATAAATTAATAAAGAATATATCAATAATTTTTTAAAAAATATAAAATAATTATCAAATTATAAAATCATAAATAATTTTCAAAAACTCAAATATTTTTTTTTGGCAACTTCATCACACCTTTCCTTTTTGTTTTTGACAGAAATAAACTTAAGACATTTCATTGATAATCAAATGAAGAAGAAACATGACTAAACAATTGGAGTCTAGGCTGCAGTTTCTTTTATTTAATTTTTTTAACACCTTTCCTAATCACAATACGTTCCAAAAACATAAAATTCAAAATCTGGTCAATTTCTCCAAGGCTGCGGTTTCTTTTAGTTTTATTTTTTATCAATATGTGGTTTCTTATATAATATCACTAACTTAAGTCTTAATTAAAAGAAAGGTTAATTTAACTTTTATTTCCAAGTATCACAATTGTGCAAGTTTGATCGTTTAAACAAATTCAAGTAAGATACTTTGCAGAGTCAATAAGTAAATTGTAGAGATTAAAAATAAGCATTTTAAAATTATAATAGTTGATTAAAAATATTTGTAAATTAAAAGGAGGGGGATGGTGAGGTATTCTTTTTCTTCAATAGGTTCCCTGACAATTTCAAGGCCAAGGATATGTGATAGGATTTTAGTAGGTATGGAAGGATTTCAAAAGAGTATATTTCACAAGACATGACAGAAATGGACACTGCTTTGGTTTTGTTCGTTTATTGCATGTTAAGGATGTTCATTCTTTGGGTCGTCAATTGGACTTAATCATTATTTGCTATAAAAAGATTATTGTTAATGAACCAAGGTTTGATAGGGGTCTCAGATGAATTCAAGAAGAGGGTTGAATTGAGTTTATAAAATTTAACAATTTAATTTTGATAAAATCTCAAAAATATAAAAGAGATAATCAGGTTGTAAAGAAGACAAAACACATGAAATTTTAACGGAATAAAAACTCCTAGCTCAATAGGAGAAAACAATCACGATTCCAAGCAGATCACTCAATCCAATTGAATAATGAACAATTCACTATTTAAAGAGTCAATATACATTACAAGTGCAGAACCTATTCTACCTTTAAACAAGTCAATCTCAAACCTAACTCTAGATTTGTATGACTATTTCCCAAACCTTGTTCCTCCACAAGGTTTCTCACTCAATTACTTATTTAACTCTAAACCAGACTTTTACACTCAATTGCTGATTTAACTCTAAACCGGACTTTTATCAAACTTAACTCTAGATTTGTATGAAACCTTGTTCCTCCACAAAGTTTCTCACTCAATTGCTGATTTAACTCTAAATCATAATTTTATCAAATATTCCACAGTTACTTTTAAAGCTTCTATGTCTAAGCAGAAGGCACAATATTAACCTATGGACGAATTCTCAAAAGATATCTATATCTCAGATTGCCAATATAACTCAAGAAGAATTCATAACTATTTCATACCTCATGATACTCTATTTATATAAAGATATAGATAAGCACATTTTTTATTTTAAATCTTTGTTTCTATCAGTTTTGATAACAACAAACTTTTGTTCAGATTTAATTAGATAAGCTTATTTATCAAAATAAAAATAGACTTTATCTATAAAATTAAATATGCAAATTTTGTTTAATTGGAAAAATAGATTTTTCTTATTAACTTAAATTGATAAGAAATTTATCAATAGAATGAACTTTATCAGTAGATATCATATCCATTTTATTTGTCCCTTATCTAATTTTATTTCAAGAGTTCAAGTGGCAATCTAAGTCAAGAAAATCAAAGAGAACTTACTCTTACAAACTTTTTAAATGATAGCTTCTAGTCTTCCTTTATGCCCATCAACAATTGCTCCTTTTAAATCTTCTTTTGAGACTCGAGTGTTCATCCCGTGCTTTACAGTTCCTCTATTTTGACCCAATCTCTTAATATAATATCTAGCCCATTGTTAGCATCAAAACTTCGAGTCCAACAAATTCCCCCTTTTTGATGATGACAATCTCTTTAGACATGTATTCCTGCAGGCTTTAGAAATTGACAAGTAACTTACAAATCAGTTCATAGACATCTCAATATCAGAACATAGCTTGGGACATCTTCCCAAAGATCACTACACAGTTACAGTTTATCAATCCTTTGACTGGTTATGTGCTTAATAAATAATAGCATCAATATGAGTTCTAGAGCTTACTAATAACCAGAAGAAAAGAAAGTAGAATAAGAAATTAGAATTTAAAAGAAGGCATGCAGTAGTGACATGTCTACATTACACTTCCCCCTTTGGCAGCATCAAAAAAAAAAGAGTGAGAAAAAGATAAGGGGAAGTGGAGGAAAGGAAACCTAAAATATGAGAGACTTAGAACGTGGGGGGGGGGGGGGGGGGCCGGGGCGTGAGAGGGGGACATTGTCGAGCTACTGCATCATTTTGTTGAAAGAGGCTATTTCCATGAGGATGGTACCACATTGCATTCTTATAGATGAGTCAGGTGCATGCATCATTCTGAGCATGGTTGTTTGAGTTGTAAAGTGAATTAGATGATGGGTTTGTCGAGTGTGTATAGGACTGATGAACTTTTGGTAATGATTGTGGTTGTTAATGTTGTTTCATTTCCAATTGTTGTTATCTTATGCTTGTTGGTTTTATATAATAAACTCAACTATGCATTTGTTGTACCGTGTGGTTGGTACCTGTGAAGATCGCGAACTTTCGTTCGTGTGAGCAGATGAGCAGCAATAGGTGACCTTGGAGGGAGATATTCTTTTGTTGAAGCCGCCAAGCCGATGTGATGACGTTGGAATTCTTTTTGGAAAAAGTTGTATTTTGTTAATCAACTCTTTCATAGTTAGTCCCTTAATTCTTTTTGTGGACATGTAATTTTGAGTTGTAAATACTTGCAAAACTAAATTAAGTTCTAAACATGTGAATGATGAGTACTGATTTAGTATATGTATGCATATGTATTCAATTATGATAATTGTATCCTGTGTACAATGATTGTATTATTGCAAAAAGCTTACTACCATTTTCATAATCAAATTAATGGAGTTTTTATCAAAAATTGAAATTGCAAGATCTAGAGTTAGTGATGTCGTAGCGATGAGGTAGGTCATTACAAGTTGTGAAGAAAATTTTGAGGTCGTTAATCGACAGTTTCAAGAATGTCGTATGTGCTATAGAAGAGTCAAAGGACCTAATAAAGCTCACGATCGATGAGCTTGTTGGTTCTCTCGAGGCACACAAACAACATAAGAAGAAGAAGAAGGAGGAGACACTCGAGCAAGCACTTCAACCAAGGCATCAATCAAAGACGAAAAGGTACTCTATTCTCAAAACTTTCAAGGTAGAGGGCATGGTAGTGGAGGTCGAGGAGATGGTCGCGGTAATAGAGGTCGTGGTCAATAAGGGTATTATGAGGAGAGGGAGCAATCAAACCAACAAAATTGTCGTGGAAGAGGACGCGGTCGTGGAAGAGGCGATTGGTCGAATTATTCCAACATTGAGTGCTACAAGTGTGGCAAATATGGTCACTATGCGAAGGATTGCAACTCTGATAAGTGTTACAATTGTGGTAAGGTGGGGCATTTTAAGAAAGAATGTCGAGTTGAGAAAAAGGTGGAAGAAACAACCAACCTAATCAAGAGCAACATTTTGAATATGGGGAAACTCATGGAAAAAGGTTATTCGGTACTTATGAAAGACCGGGTATTACACTTGAAAGATAAGCATGGGCGTTTGGTCGCTCGAGTTGAAATGGGGAGAAATCGCATGTACAAGCTGAACTTGAGAAGCGTTCAAGAAAAATGTTTGCGAGTCAACGTAGAAGACAAGGCGTCGCTGTGGCATCTCCATTTTGGTCACCTACATCATGGTGGTCTAAACAAGTTGGCAAAGAAGAACATGGTGCGTGGGCTACCGGACATGGACTACGAGGGAAATTTTTGTGAAGAATGTGTGCTCAGCAAGCATGCGAGAAATTTGTTTCAAAAGAAGGTAGATTATCGGGCTAAGCAACCTCTCGAATTAATTCATACCGACATATGTGGACCAATCACCCCTGAATCTTTTAGTGGTAAAAGGTATTTCATTTTCTTTATTGATGATTTCTCACGGAAAACTTGGGTTTATTTTTTGAAAGAAAAATCTGAGGCATTCAAGGTATTCAAAAAGTTCAAAGTGGTGGTGGAAAAGGCAACCGGTAGACACATCAAATCTGTACGATCTGATAGAGGTGACGAGTATACTTCGACGACTTTCATAGAGTATTGTGAGGAGTAAGGCAATTTCTAACCTCATTGTACTCTCCCCAACAAAACGGTGTGGTTGAGAGGAAGAACTGGACTGTTCTTGACATGGTTCGGTCAATGCTCAAGAGCAAGAAGATGCCGAAGGAATTTTGGGCGGAAGCCATACAATGTGCCATCTATGTGCAAAATCAATGTCCACATGCGAAGTTGGATGATCAAACACCATAAGAGGCATAGAGTGGACAAAAATTGACTGTTTCTCATCTCAAAGTATTTGGTAGTGTGGCCTATGCACACGTACCGGATCAGCGAAGAATGAAGCTCGAAGACAAAAGTAAAAGGTATATTTTTATTGGGTATGATGAGAAAACAAAAGGATACAAGCTACCCAACCCAATAAGCAAGAAGGTTGTGGTGAGTCGTGATGTACGAGTTAATGAAGCAAGCGGGTGGGATTGGAATAACTCAGTGGAGGTTATCAACGAAAATGGAGGATCATCAACCGTTATACCAACAATCATACCAACAAATTATGAAACTACCGATGATGAAGATGAACCGCAACAACCCAAAATGCGAAGTTTGCAAGATTTGTATGATTTGACAAATAAGGTACATATTGTATGTCTTTTGGCAAATTCCGAGAATATAAGTTTTGAAGAGTCATTACAAAACAAGAAGTGGCAAACTGCAATGGATGAGGAGATTAAAGCAATTGACCGCAACAAAACATGGGAGTTAGCAAAGTTGCGGAAAGGAAGTCAGCCCATTGGTGTGAAGTGGGTGTTCAAGAAGGAAAAAAAGGAAATTAATCTGCATGAAGGATGATGGAAACATTTAAGTTTACGGGGGAGTTTTGTTGAATAAACTTAAATATTTGTTTTAATGGGATTAATTCAGCAATTTTGTTTTAGGAGAATGAAAGGTTAAGAGTTAGCAATGATTGTTTTTGATGAATGACTATGGATGGCTATAATAGGTTTTGATTATAGTTTTTGGCTATGAATGACTATAATGAATTTTGATTGTGGTTATGGCTATTAATAGAATTTAAGCTTTTAAATTTTTGAAGAGCAAATTATAACCTATAAATAGATCATTGTATTGTTTGACAAGTAGAGAGGAGAAAGAAATTGAATAAAGCTTTTTCTAGTAGTTGTTTTCTCCACAAGCTCTGACGACATAAATTTTTTCAATTATACAAAATCTGCCATGTCTAAAGAGTTCAATGCCTTCATTGCTACTAGCACATGAACTCTCGTCCCAAAGCAAGCACACTACATCACTGGGAACAAGTGGGTTATTTGAATAAAGAGGAACATCGATGGCACAGTTGCTCGCTTCTAAGCATGTTTGGTAGCCAAAGGCTTCCATCAACGCCCTGGTATCAACTATCACATTACTTTCAATATTTAATTCTTATAATTAATATCAACAAGATGTGTATTATAGAGAAATAAGAAAAACGTATAATTATAAAATAAAAATCCAAGAATAATAACAAGGGTTTTATTATCTTATAAGGTAAACATGGATATGTCTTCATGTACTCAATTATCAAAAACAAGGGGAACCAAATGCAATTCATTTTTCCTCCCAATAGCTAGTCCAAAGTGTTCATCCATATTCATTTCCTCAGGTTTCATCTTGTTTGGGAGTTCCCAGTTGAAGTGATAGAGTAATAGAGCTAGTGGAAGCATAATGCTAGCTAAACCCAATGTCATGCCTGGGCATATTCTTCTTCCTCCCCAAAAGGGAGATAGTTAAAGTTATTCCTTTTGAAATCAATAGAACTATCCTCGAATCTTTCTGGGAAAAACCTCTCAGCATCAGTCCAATATTTGGGATCTTTACAAATTGCATATGCATTTACCATGACTTTTGTTTTGGTAGGTATTTCATAGCCATCAATGATGGTTGATTGAGAGCATTCTCTAGGGAGCAATAAAGGAGTAGGTGGGTGTACCCTAAATGTTTCTTTGATCACCAACTTTAAATAAGTAAGTTGCTCTAGATCACTTTCATGAATTGTTTCCTTTTCTCTAAAAGTTTGTCTCAATTCAACTTGTGCTTTCTCCCGCACTCTTGGATTTCTCATCATTTCTGCCATAGCCCACTCTAGTGTTGATGTTGAAGTATCAGTTCCAGCAGCAAATATGTCCAAGTAAAAAATAAATTATATGAAGTTTGATAAAATGAAAAGAGTAACTATATGTATATAACAAAATTGGACAACTTTTTTAATAGAAAAGGAGATAAGAAGAAAAAGGATAAAAATATATGATAATGTAATTAATACAAATGAGAGGATTAAGGAGATTAATGTTATAAAAATAGATAAGGAATTAATGCTTGTTAGTGTGAAAAATACATGCTTTAAAAACTGGAATATGAATCAGTGTGGGAAAGAAAAGGAACAATTCAAGTGGTGAATGACAACTGCAAGGCCTAAAAAAATTTCATTTTTAAATAAATAGTTAATTATTAATTTCAGTTGTTATAATATATTTTTATTTCTATTTTTATTAGCAAAAATAATATTGTATTACTCTTGAAAATATCGAATTCAAGTTTTACTAAGTATTATAATATTGTAGATCTTCATTTATTTTAAGGAAATATAAACAAAGAAAAATATTTGACTAAAAATACTTTTTAAAAAAATTATTTAAAAATTTATAGACTTGCATGTAACCATTGTTTTTCCTGAAAAATAGTTTTAAAAATTAAAACTATTCAAATCTTATTTTATATTAACTATGTTAAAATATAATTGAATGATTTTGTTTGTCATTATATATTCATATTAAAATTTTGGAAATAATTTATTATAGAACTTTGATTTATGATTTTGTAGTTGATAAAAAAACTTAATATTTAACAAATTATTCTAAATTAATCTTTAAAGCTCAACTTACCAATATCAATGCTTTGATGTTGTTAGTTGTCATTTCAATGTCTATAGTGTCATCTTGTTAAATTTTGAGAAGAAGATCAATAAAATCTTGCTCCTCTACTTCAGCTCCATCTTCTTTTGCTATTTTGTTCTTTTCTTGATGCTCTCTTATGATGTTTTCTAAGACCTTGTCCACCTGCTTGTGCAACTTCTTCAATTTGGCCATCTTCCCAGTTATGAAATATAAAAATGGAATTGAAGGAAACACATCAGCAAGGTCAAATGCTCCCCCGGATTTTAGGGGTAGCTCCCGATGGGATGGCACGGGTGTGAGTTCCGGTCTTGCACGGGGGACTGATAGTCCTAGATGCTGATGATGATACATCTTGTGGCGGGCGTAGTACCGCGGATATACATTAGAGCTAGATGATGACTATGTATTGTTGTGAGGGCCGGGAGGCCAGTGATTGTGATGTCTTTGATGTTATGTATCATGAAAGTGAGCCAGGGGGGAGGAGAAGCCTCTAAGAGCCCTGAGCTTACTGAGATGTGTATCTCACCCCGTGTGGGGATTATGTTTTTTCAAGTGATTCATCTGACAGAGATGATAGGTCTCAGGGCGGGAGGCCCCAGTAGAGACATTTCTTGTGTAGCTGCTTGGCAGCATTTTGAGAGCATGGTGGCTCCTTGGTTATGTTGATGTATTTTGTACCCCCGGTTCAGGGAAGATCTGTGTGTACACATGTGATGTTATGTTTATGTTTAAGATGTATAAACATTGCTGGTTTTGTATGCCCTCGCGTGAGGATGTGATCTGTGAGATCATAGCTAGGAATGCATGTTCTTTTGTATCGCCATAGGGGTAGTTGAGATGATGTATATATGTATATACCTGTGATTTATTCTCCTGATATATCTGTATAGATATTGTTGATGTATATGTCGTTCATTTTGTTGTTTGGATCGATGGGCTGACTTTAGTGTTTTGGTTTTGTATATTTAACTGAAGTACGTACCATACATAATGAATCAAGAAATAAGGTTTTGTAATCGCTTCCGTGGGTTTTAATTAAATTAATTACTGCGTTAAATCTGATTAAATAATTGTTAATACACCAAATGCATACGGGATGTTACAAAGTGTATCCATCTTTAGTGGTGAAAGACATAAGAGAAGAGAGAGAAAAAATGAGATCTAGGAGATGTCATGAGAAAAAAAGGATAGTAATAGAAAGCAAGAAAAAAAATAAAGAAAAAAATGTAAAAAATAAAATTATATAAAATCATTATTAAAAAAATGATATATTCATACTGTGTATATTTATTGATTTTTTTGGAGATGACCTTAAATATACTTGTGTGAGTATAATATTTTTTTCAGGTGTATGATAATGATTTTTTTTCTCACTGGGAAGGTGTATAATAATGATAACATTATTAAATGGAATGAAAAATTTGACATATCACTTTGAGATTTATAAAAATTGGGTTATTCGTTTAATATAACAGAACATGTCATTTTAATAAAATTATGCATCTATTCTTAATGAAAAATATTTATATTTTGAATATTTGTATATTTCTTAATATTTATACAAGGATCTTTAATATTATTGTGTTCTATTTATATTTTATAACTATTATATTTTTTTTAATATTATTATTATCTATTATAAATTTATTATTATTATTTTATAACTATTAGTGTTCAATTGGTGCAGTAATAATAAATGTGGTCGTCATGCATTAATTGGTATCGCAAGAACCTTGACTTTGAAGCTGTAATTACGTTGCAGACTAAGTCATATAGAAATAGTCGTTGCACGCTGATCCGGGTTGCAGACTAATTCAAAATAGATATTGTACGTGGCGCAGCTCTGATTGAGCTTGGAGGCGAAATTATCATTTGAGATTTTTTTTTTAATTATCATTTTTTAAGATTTGTTTTAAATTATTATTAAAAAAGTAAACGATAAGATATCTTATAATTTTGAATTGAAAATCATAATTGATATTTTAATTTTTTAACTAAAAAAAATTATTACTTAAGTTAATTTTTAAAAAATTTAAGACTTTAAAATCATATAATTAATTTTTATTGTTTATTTTTATGACTTTAAAGTTATCAATCTTTTTATAGAAGTTATAAATGAATTTATGACTTCTATTTTTTTTCATATTTTTCAAAATTTTTCATAAGATTAATTCTATTTTTTCGTATATCTTTCTAAAATTATAAATAATTTTTTAACTTAAATATTTAATAAATAAATATATTTTTAATTTTTTTAGTTTTAATTAATATTTTGTATATTTTTTATATTTTTTATATAATAATTTCAATATTTTTTAATATTATTTTATTTAGTATATTTTCTATATTTTTATATGATTTTATTTAATAGTTTTTTAATTTTTGGTATATTATTTTAGTTAATATATTTTCTATATTTAATTTTATTTCAATATTAACTATATTTTTTTATATTGTTTTATTTAATATATTTTATATGTTTAATATTTTTTACTAATGTTAAGGATTATTATTTGTTTTAAATTAAAAAAAATAATAAAAAAAACTTAAATTTAAATGAAAATATAAAATGTATCACATCTTCCTTTAACAAAAATATTAATAGTGTCTCACAACAAGTTCTTCTAGATATGCGTTGAGGTATTTCAACTTGTTGCATTGGATTTGTTGGTAATTGTCCTCTTGTTCTACTACATATTCCTCCCGATCTTGTTCTAGGATGATTATATGTAATTGTTTGTTGTTATTGAGGAACATGACCATCACTATGGCCATTATCCATCATCATCATCATCATCATTATTGTTGGTATTGTTGTTATCATCATCTTCCTCCTCATCCTCATGACCTATGTCCTGCAATTGAGTAGGTAATGATGGATGATAAAAGAGCTCAATGGTGGTGGGTTATATGCAGATGGTGAAGTGTTGAAAGTGGTACCAAACCTTTGTGAAAGTCCTTCAAAAACATTTGAGGTAGAAACAACTTGAAATGAGTATTGAGACATATATGATGAGAACCCTAATGATTGAAAACTTTGTTCACATCCTTGAGGCATGTATCTAGAGAAGCCCATTGTTTGATAAATAGATTGTGCATATGATTGATGATGTTGGGGCATATATCCAGAAACATGCACCGGAGGTACACTGGGTTCAGCCATGTGATTGGTGGTGGTGATGGCCAGGATAATATTGTAAATTAAGATTTACGAAGTTAGAAATAATAATGAATAATAATAGAAATTATTTATGAAAATTCTAAAGTAAACTTACAACCTTAGTAGAAAGTGTCCCCTCACGCAATATATATCGTCTAGTTCGATGTATATACCATTGCATGTATTCTGAATTTTCATGCAAAATACCATGGTCCATTTCACCTTGAACAATATAATCATTCCAATTATTCCATTTGTTAATCCAATGATGATCATTAGGCCAAAAAATATTTGTTCTCCTTCTCATATCTATGTCCATGAGTTGGTATAGGTTTGGTGGGTCATCTAGAATATTTTGTCACAATCCAAATTGCCTCATGACCCTATCTAATGCATGCCATTCCACAATTGCAAAACATATGAGCGGTGCTTTTGCAAGAACAATTATAGATACGTCAACTTTATTAACTAATGGCTTTATTTGTGGTGCCTCATAAGGTGTCCATAAGAACTGCAAGACATGTATTATTATTATCACATACTTATTAACAAATAGGAAACACAAAGAAATACTTAACATGAAAATTAAGAAATGAACCTCATTTATATGCAGTCTATCAAATATGACATGAATCATTCTAACTGAATTGGTGAGAATGTTTATTTGGGTAATCGACCGAGACCACTTTTGTGCAAGAGGAAATCCAAGTCCTTCTTGTTCTTCTTTGCCAGATAGGTCATGAATCTATGGGGCAATAAATTTAATTCGGTATCACGCCCATGATTGTAACAGCAACAAACATCCACTGATTTTAGTTTGTAAAGGCTTTACAGCCTGATCTAGAACTCGAAAAAGGGAAGCTAATACTGTTTCACCCCAACTATAATGACTTGCCTCAATCAAATTTAATAACAATTGGAAATACATAAAATGAACTCTTGCTTCTAATGTATCTGGCATCAAACATCCGACTATGAGCATCATGATATAAGCTCTAGCATGTTGTGCGATCACAACATCATCAACATCAATAGGAAGTTGTTGAATTTTTTTTTGCAACCAGGTTAAATAAATCATTTTCCCTTGATATACTTATCAGGCGGAGTGTCCCCTAGTAAGGCTTGACAAGCAACACATACATCACTAGTAATGGCACCAGTTATCGCTAGTTCGTCAATCTTGAGGCCCAACTGCAAGGCCACATCTTGTAAAGTTATGGATGCCCCCCTATGTGTAAAATGAAATGTGTTAATTTCGGGTCTACAACGTTCAACCAACGCAGTGACCAAATGTTGGTTAGTATCAATCTGTCTAACAATTATAACACGACCAAAACTAGCTTTATTTATTAAGTTTTTCACACGATTATATATACTATCCAAGTGCATAAAAGCCCAGACAGAATTACACCTTGGACGAATCATTCTCTCTTGTCCTTTCGACACTTGATTCAAAATATGATTGTCTTGTAAGCGCAACAATGAGCCATCAATAGGTCTAGGTTGTGCGTGTGTCATTACTTCACAATAAAGGAAACAAGAGATTGCAAGAAGCCTGAAAAAGGTGGGATGTGAGAAAAAGAAATAAGCTCTATGAGGGAAGTTAGGTTGGACGAAAATAAAAATGGAGAAGAATGAAAGAGCAAGTGGATAAAGCTAGACTATATGAGATAAGTTGGCTTTGGTGACTCATTAAATTGAGAATCAATCTCATGGTATTGAGTTCATGTGGCAAGCATTAGTAGATAGTGTAAATTATTCATGTCTTTGAGTGAACGTGACATGCATTTGTCTTTAGCCAACTTTGAGAATCTCATGCCTATGTACTTTATTAAACTTCACGTAATGCTTTGAGTTAACGTGATTGAAATGTCATGCCTTTGAGTTCATGTTGAATGTGTAGAATAGAATCTCGTAGCTTTGGACTTTGTTGAAGGTGTTGCCTTTGGGTTCTTCAAGTTATCATTCATGAGATTTATTATTGAGCTTGCATTATCATTCATGAGCTAAGATTCTTCATCATTCACGAGTAGCATAATTGAAATCTTGTCTGGTAATTTCCATACTTCATTTCATGCAAGCTAGCCTCCTCAACATTCGCTTTCTTATGTAATATTCACATGTCTAACCTATTTTTTTTCCTGAGCCATAGTTGAAATGATGCACCAGCCTAACCTACATTCCCTTATTTTCCATGTGCACTAGCCTCCTGCATTTCCTTATTTCCATTATTCAGTCATGAGCTTACTGCATTTCCTATTTTCTTCATGGAAGACGAGTAAAAGGAGTGGCTTAAATTAGAAGTTGTAGAACATGGCTCGAATTTAAAGTCGTAACAATGGTCATGATTTTAGTTCTTTATGTAGGATGGGGGTGTTTAGAGTCTTTTGGGTTAGGGCACGACTTTAAAGTCATTACATGTGACACAACTTTAAAGTTGTGTTTAGTTTTTTAAAAAAAAAATAAAAATATATGTTATATGTTAATATTATTTTTTAAATAATAATATATGTTACATGTTAATATTACTTTAGGGTTTTAGTTAATTAAAATTTTTATATGTTATAAGTTAATATTAGTTTAGGGTTTTATTAATTTAAAAATGCTATATGTTATAAGTTAATATTATTTTTGGGTTTTACTTATTTAAAAATGTTATATGTTAATATTATTTTAGGGTTTTAGTTAATTAAAATTTTTATACGTTATAAGTAAATATTTTGTTAGGGTTTTAGTTAATTAAAAATGTTATATGTTATAAGTAAATATTATTTTAGGGTTTTACTTATTTAAAAATGTTATATGTTATATGTTAATATTATTTTAGGGTTTTACTTATTATTATTATTATTTTTACAAATACGTTATAAGTTATAATTAATTAAATGCAAAAATATTATACATGAAATGAAAGTTGTGGAGGCTAAAATACTATTCACTATTCATGGAAAACATGCGATTTTCATCTTCATTATAAATGAGACAATGGTGGACACTCAAGTTCACTCGTAATCTTCTCATTTAACATTAGGATCTTTCATATTTCACAAAATACTATTCATCTTTCATCTTCACATTTTCCTTATGATATTTCCGGTATGTTTTTTATTTAATGTTAGATATTGTAAATTATTACATTTTGACTAATAAATTACATTTTTAATTTTTCAGAGATGGCTAGTGAAGAAACCATAATAAGAGATCATGTTAACTGTTAGATACAAGGGGAGCTGGAAGAGGATCAAGAAAAGGATGAAGCCATGTGTCTTAGACATATTTTAGCTTTTAACATGTCATTCAATTGAAGACATTTGTAATTTGTTAACTTTTTTGAGAGCCTCATCTTATGATCCCTTGCATTACATATCCATTGGCATGCATACATGGTTTTAATCAAGTCACATGATTTGTGAAAAAGCATAAGGTTTTCATGTTTACATAAAGAAGCCGATTTCTCATGGTTAAGTTTTGAAAAATCATTTTCTGCACTGACTTAATTGATTACCAGAATTGGTAATCTATTACTTAAGCCATGAAGAACTAATTAATCGATTATAAGGTAATGGTAATCGATTACGCAACACAAAAACATAGAATACGTCTTCCTGTGTTAACTGATTACCATCAAATCGTAATCGATTACATTAGCACATTTCTGAAGCTAGATTGACTATGATAATCAATTACATGGCGGTTTAATCGATTACTTTGCTCATATATCTTTTCCAGAAAGAACCAAGAATGCTTTAATCAATTAAATATGATATTAATCGATTACTTAAGTAAAAATAATCGATTACATGGACGATTTAATCGATTACATTCAGTTGAAATAGTTTTTCTATAAAATGTTGTTGGGTCTTTTGATTCAAAAAGAATTTGATACTCCTATGGACCCAACCTAAATTGGGTACCTTTCTTTGTTGGGTCCCTAAGAAAAGCAAAGATGTTGCAACTCCTATGTAAAAAGATATTGAAAGTTTCAATTTTAAAAAGGGTATACTTGTGATACGATCTTTAATTCGTTGCTAGTTTAAAAGAAATTTTTAAAGTTTCTGTTTTAACCAATTCACCCCCCTCTTAGTTAATTGTGTGTGTTCATATTGTTTTCATTAACGACTTTAGTGATGAGGATCAAGAGAACGATGTTCACGAAAGTGGAGAACTAAACAATCAAAGTCAGTGTGAGTCATCTTCATATTTTGAAACTATTAATAGCCAACTTTTAGAAGATCTATAGTACTAAAATCCATATTAGAACAGAGGGAGTGCCAGTATGAATGACCTTTATGAAGGAATGGTATTTGAATCAAAACAAGTAGTTGTGAATGCAATTAAGCAATTTCATTCTTTACATTCATTTATTTTTTATGTTGAAGAGAACAAAAGTGACAAGTATGTTGTTAAGTGTAATCAATATGGTAATGGATATCACTGGAGGGCAAGAGCATCCTTCAGAAAAATATGTAAGAGGTGGGAGATGAAGGAAATAAATGGTATTCACACTTGCATAACTTCACTCATATCACAATATCATATTATGTTAGACTCATTTGTAATTACTCATAATATTGTTTACTTAGTGAAAACATATCCAGATATCCAAATCAAAACCTTGATTGCATACATGCTACAACGCTTTGGTTATACTGTGACATACAAAAAAGCCTGGACAGCTAAACAAAAAGAAGCACTTGAAATTGCATTTGGAAGTTGGGAAAAATCATACAGTTATCTGCCTGTATGGATGACGGCTGTTCAACACTTTGTACCAGGTACAATTGTTAGATACAAAACATCTACTTCAATGGAGGATGGTGATGATGAGTCTTCTAAGGTGATTCTTAATAGTGTATTTTGGGCTTTTAAGCCATGCATTGAAGGCTTTCAATATTGCAAGCCAATTGTGCAAGTAGATGAGACATTTTTAACTGGAAAATATCATGATACTTTTTTTATTGCCATTGGACAAGATGGTAGTAGAAACATTTTTCCACTTGCTTTTACAATAATTGAGAGTGAAAGCAAAGAAGCTTGGATGTGATTCTTACATTATTTTAGGAGATATGTTACACCTCAACAAAATTTATTTATTATATCAGACAGGGGAACCAATTTGCTAGCAGCTTTGCAATCAGAAAGAGTTGGGTGGATTGGACCGAATGTATCTTCTGTGTATTGCATTCGTCACATTGTATCAAATTTTAACAAACAATTTAAAAATGTTGATTGAAAAAAACAAGTCATCAATATGGGTAAGCTTTTAACCATTTCATGCCTCAAACTCTTGCATTATTACGTGTTCACCATATTTATTACTCATTGTTTTGTCTTTTGTGATAGAATATGAGATTAAGTAACCACAATTTGATGCAAAGTTGCTCGTAATGCGATTAGAGTTTCCACGAGTAGCAGATTGGTTGGACCAAATTCCCAAGAATAAATGGACTCAAGCCTATGATGAAGGAAAATAATATAGGCATATGACTACCAACCTTGCCAAATGTATGAATTATGTTTTGAAAGGAGCCCAAACATTGCCTATTACTGCCTTAGTCAATGAAACATTTCATAAAATAAATTATTCATTTGTTATTAATGGCATGAAAATCATGAATATGATAAAGGCATAACATAGGTACTCTTAAGAGGTATATGTTATGATGCAAGAAAATAGACACATTGCTACCTCACATTATGTTCACATGTATGTTCGGGAAACATGGGAGTTTGAGGTTGAGGAAATTGCAAATACGCGACTTGGCTGACGAGTAATGACATTCACTGTCAAATTGAACGAATGATCGTAGAATTCCAGGCACTTCAAATTCCTTGCTCACATGCAATTACGATGTGTGCTTCTTTCAATTTAAATTACGATAACTTTGGTGACCCTGTATACAAGTTGAAAAACATTTACAAAGTTTATTAACATCATTTTCATTCCTTGGAAGTGAAGATAAATGACCTCAATATTTGGATCCATATTTTATGCATGATCATTCGAAACGACGAGAGACATTGGGAAGACTAGCCACTACTCGTATACATAATGAGATGGACGAACCAATTGCGAATAGGCCTAAGAAATGCTCATTGTGTAGAACATAATGACATAATTGTAATAACTGCTCATATAAGCAAGTTGACGACTAATATTGTTTGTACTTTTAAATATAGATAATACTAAAATAAAATTAAATATAGAAAATATATTAAATAAAATAATATAGACAAAATATAAAAAATATTAAATAAAACCATATAAAAATATAGAAAATATATTAAATAAAAAATAT